>JAPMOR010018798.1:130441-143985 GCA_026543865.1 Argiope aurantia | reverse complement strand
GAGTAATCTGTATGCCATCAATTGTGTTTTTAAATATTGTAGCATTTTTTGCTTTCTAATTGCAATTTTTTAAAATGATTTGAGCTACACTAATTAGTTTGTTTCGTTATTTTTAATTATTTTTTTAATATTCTTAATACGTTTCCCATACTTTCATATTATCTACAAAAAAAACTACTTTTATGACAAAAATTTTATTAAAAAAACACTGGAGAAATTTTAAAAACTATTCAGGTTTTTTATGAGATGAAAAAATGAAATCATATGTTGAATAATAACTATTCAACATATGATTTCTAGCGAAGGGACCCCAGAACGGTTTTTGACTATAGACGCAAAAATTGTGCATTGCCTATTACACTTTCACTGACTCTGTGCGAAGATTTAAAATGGGTACATTAATCGAAATTCTATATTATGTATTTTTTAATGATTATTCGTAATTTCCGATTTAATTCCTTTTTACTAGAATGAAAAAAAAACATTTACAAAATAATGTATTCATTACTTTATAATATGCATTTTTTTGCTCTTCAAATTATATCTCACACTTATTTATAATACTGAATTCTTTTATCTCTGAGTTATCAAGTATTATTTTTAATTTAAAGCATTATTTAAATTAATTTAGAGTAAGCATTTATATTAAAAATAATGCATTTATTCAATTGGAAGCAACTCCAATATACACATATTCAAATAGGGTTAATCATTCATAACATTACAAAGAGTTTTAAATATTGAATTCCCCAAAATTAATTATTGGATTTGAAATAGAAATTCTATAATTAGTCTCAGATTGCATATCAATTCTCACATAATAATTAATTAAGGCACATAAAACAAGACTTCCGACATCGGCTTTTATACTTACGATTACTTTGTGCTTTTCCATAAAAATTGACCCCTTGACCAGGGTTTTGAAGTAAACCTTGAAAAGACTCAGAAGGCACCACTAACCCCAAAACGGTAATAAATACCAAGTATATTAGGTAAGAAGAAGACATCGAGCTGATTTTGGCATGTGTTACCCGTAATATGTTATTCCAGTCCACCTTCTGGACTTAAATCCAGAATGTGTGCACATATCTCAACTAAAAAAATCGAATTTATATTTTCTAAAATAAGCCGCCTGTGTAAAGATGCCTCGTCTCCATTACAGCTAAAAAAAGAACGTTCTACTTAATGTTTCACCTGTCATTTTTTATTATTCGTAAGGAAAAGTTAGAGGAAAACATCTTTGTGCATTAAAGAAGATTGCTCATTTCTTCAAGTTTGATTATATAACAATATTTGTATTTAATTTATCATTATATTAATTTAATGGTTTTTTCTGTTTTTAACCTTAACATATTGTCGCATGTGCATTTCTGAAAAAATAAATTTCGATGTGTAGTCTATAATTGTATTCTTGTAGTTAATTATCTAATATTTTAAGATATAGGCATACTTTAATTTGGATAAATATTTTAAATGAAGTTAAGAATTAAAATTTAAAATGCTTAGTCAACAAAATAATTAAAATAATAAAAAATATTAAATTAAAATTTCTGTGCTGCATATAATTAATAAAAGATAATTGACATATAATAAAATACTCCATTGTTTTAAGATTAATACCAATAGGGTGATTGTTTTTAAAGTAAATCGAGGCCATCTGAAATTTATTTTTAAAGAAATACTATCTTTTGATAAAGAAAAACGTTTGGACAAAATTAAAACGATTATTACAACTTTTTTCTGTAGGTTTAAATATTCAGCATAAAATCTTAAAATACAAATTTAACTTGTGAGCAAAATAATAATAACAATAATAGCAAAATGCCAAACATGTGAAATAAAAAAAACATGCTGAAAAAACCTTCATCATTTCATAAAAAATAAAATATTATTTTAAAGTATTATAATTTGCATTAAAATGTCTATTAATTATAATTATTAATGTTTGTCTCTCTCTGTGTAGGCATTCTACAGGTTAGACCGTTTGATTTATAATTACTAAACTTAGGCCATAAATACCAGGGAAAATTTGAACTTAAAAGTGAATAACTTAATTTTAAATTAGAATTCTAAATAATTACAAAACAGGATTTCGCAGTATATCTTTTTATTATTGTCAAAAATCTAAAAGCACAAAAATGAATTTTTCGTTATTTTAAGATTTAAAAAAAGGATCTTTTTATAGGTATAATTTAATGACTGCATAGTTTATTAAGTATTTTTTTTAAAAAAAGCGTATTTTAAAAGTTTTTCTTAATCTATTTTATATGGATATATTTCATCTCAACTAATAATAGAGATGCATGTATGCGTGTTGGCGCCCTACAGTCCTCAGCGTTTGAAGCAATGCTACCAAATTTGGCACCTTAACGAATGAAAATATGCATTTCGCAGCGAGTTTTTTTTTTCATTTCCAATAATTAAAGAATAAATAGAATTTGGGCACCTTGATTTGCGATAACTTCAAAAATTAATATTTCACAAAAATAAATTTGATGTCCTTTCATAATTTAAATATTTTCCTTTTGAATGATACTAATTTAATAAATAAGAATTTTTTTTCCGAATTTTGAACATTTTTTGAAAATAATTTTTTCTTAATTTCCAAAAATACATTATATTTTTGTTCAGAAATTGAAACCGTTTTGAGTGTATGATCAGATGGTTAATTACATTATTTTCTTTCTTTTTCGCTTAAAGAAGAAGGATTTTGTTAAATATTTGTACAGAACAAATAAAAAAAGTGAAGCTATAATACTATAAAATAGATGAAATGGAGAAGTAAAAAATGGTTGTACCATAAGAAAGTAAAATAAATAAATAAAATAAAAAATTTAAAAAAAAGATTACATTTTAACTTTTGAAGTCATTATTCTTGTATTAACTAGAAATTGAAATTAAATGATTAAGCTATGTGTGCACTTTAAAACACCCGTTTTTGTAAAAGTTTTTGAATTTATTTGAATTTTATTTTTTCATAATATTTCCACACATCTAAATTTCAAAAGCGGCTTACTTTTATTTCGATAGTGATAAGAAACAAATTTACTGCCAAAATAATTAATCAGAATTGATAATTTCAAAACTGAACGTTTGGTTTAGTTACATTAACGTCCCGTTGTAAAGCAACACTAGGGCTATTTTGGGACGGACTTCAGAATTTTGAACCACGGTCAGATGACGAGGACGACATCTGAGCTGGCATCTCCCTCTCCACACCGCACCACAACAACGGGAGGACGTTTTGGTCCTGTCGGATTTAACGTGCTTACACGACAATTCTTCGGTGGAATCGAACCAGAAACCCTATGGCTCACGAGGCGAGACTTTACAGGCCACGCGACCCTCAAAACTGAATCAAAACCATAGAAACATTAATATTGTCTATAAACTGTGATTTCTTTAATTCTTTAGTAATGCGAGTGTAAAAGTTATTTTTTGAAACACAGAAATAAGCTTTATTCATTTAGTTATTTTAATTGTGGTCTACCTGGTAACGACTTTTCTGCTTGATTTTGATTCAATTCCATTATGTTCATCTTTTTATTATATGCATATAAAATTCTTATGAAAATACCATTCTCACTGATTTTGGGGATTTTAAAATATGCTACTACTAGGTGCCCTGATATAGACTGACGATTTTTAAAAATGCATAACAGGAAAATAGTTAAGGTTAAAAATCAATTCTTGTAGAAAATTCACGTTACAGGGCATAATTTTTTTCTTTCCACAGTTTTTGGTTTTAATTCAAGAAGTTTTCGACAGATGACACTACAGTACCTTCTATCATTCTCCCTGTATACAAATCATCGAAATTCTCAGCTTCAGAAGGGGTTATTGTTCCAACTTTGGAAGGTTTGGTTTAGTTATATTAACGTCCCGTTTAAAGCAACACTTGGGCTATTTTGGGACAGACCTCGTCATTTTGAACCGCGGTCAGATGACGAGGACGACACCTGAGCTGGCACCCCCCTCTCCACACCACACCACACCAGCGGGAGGACGTTTGGTCATGACGGATTTAACGTGCAACTGACCCCCTTACACGACGGTTCTTCGGTGGAATCGGGAACCTGAAACCCTCCGGTTCCGAAGCCGAGACCGTACCACCAGGCCACCGCGGCCCAACTTTGAAAGGATTGTTCTGTGAATGGACGAGCAGTAGACAGCTGAACAGCAGATTCTATAAGAAAATACTGAAAATGACGTATTTATTGGAGGAAAGGATATTTTTCTGTATTGGGCTACCATCGATTGGTAGAAAGTATTACTGCAACAAGAAGAAACTTTCAGAGCAAATTCCAATTAGGGTCTAAACAAGAATACTAAGGGTCTGAACAAGAATACAATAAAGCGATTGTACGAGCAAACGAACAGGTAATGTTGAGAATGAGAAAATCGGAGCTGTTGGACGACACTACACAGCTATTACCGAAGCAATTGTACAGGCCGTTAAAGAAACAATTGCATGCTCCCTTAGAAAATCAGTTTGAAAAACGGCAGCTGCATGTCAAGTGAGTAAAATGGTGACACATGCGTGAGTGCTTAGATTTGCTCCTGTACAAAACTGAAACATAACAACAGCTTCATCCCGCATCCGCAGAGAAAAGGAACATGTTTGCCAATGAATTATTCGATATGATTGGCAACATTGATGTGAAATCTATATACGGTTTTCAGACGAAGCATATTCCATCTCAATGGATTCGTCAAAAAGAAAAATTTGGCGACTTTAGGAAACTGAGAAATTTTATGTGTGTTTTTCAAAATCATTATATTCTCAAAAAGTGAATGTAAGGGCAGTTATTTCCAGTAGAAGAGAAATTCGACTTTTCATTTTACATGATACAATGACTTCAAATTCTTCTCCTTTAATATATGTACACTTTTTGTGCATCAAAGAAACGGTAAAAGTGTATAAAAGAATTTTAATATTTTGCTACATAACATAAATAAATGTATAACAAATACACAAAATATGCGGAACAAAAATTTTAATGCATTCATTGGAATTTGTTATAGATGTTTTCACAAACGTAAAATTTTGTTGCATTTTTAAAATCTATTGCCGAATTTTAAGGAATAAAAAATGAAATCTATTCAAATGTATTCGAATGCGCAGTTTTAAGCATTTGTAACTGAAAATATAAATATTTCATAAAAAAATTAATTTAAGGTAGTGTTTTGAAGTTAGGCGCATACTCTACAATACATATTAAGATATTATAAAGAAATTAGATAATTTTTTTTTTGCTGTAAATAAATAGAATGATCAAGATAATTTTTTCCTGAAATGAAAGTCATTCGAAAAAAATTTATGTATTTACCTATTTATCCAACTGATGAATACAGTATCTAATTCATTGTTTTCTTAATAACAGGATTATTTAATTTTGTATAGCATAACGCATTTACATAACGCATCACATAATCAAAAAAATCACAAAAATCAAGACGATAACTAGAGAATAAATTAAAAGTTAACGGGATATAAATATTTAATATTCATTTTAAAACCTTGGTGTTGCATACAAAATTTGGTTCCAATATTGCGATCTTACATAAAATTTTGTATAACGCATTTTATTAGAAATGACTCTTTTTTCGAAGGTATTTCTAAGATGCAGGCCTTTCTAAAATTAGGTTCTAATATTTTTATCTTATGTAAAATTTTGAACAGAATATCATATTAGAAAATAGCTTAATCTTTTTTGAAGGTCTTTCTGAGGTGTTAGACCCTGAAAGTTCTTTTCATAAATGAAATTATTTTAAAAAATAAACACCACATTCTGTTGAGTAGTCACAAAAAATAAAATTGAAGACAGACTTTTAATACATGAAAGGAATTTAAATCACAATAAGTTCTGAAAACAAATGAGAAATGTCATGAGTAATACTATGCAGCTGTTTTACCTGAAATATATATTTTCTTGTTTAGATATAACTTTGCATTCATGATAATTTGAAATTGCCAGACATTGAAATTGTGTTACTTTAACTGTCTTACATATATACACTGTTCATTGTGTACATGGAACTTCTTAATGGTAACCAATCCCCTGACGTCATGCAACTATTAAAAAAGTAAATCCGTGGTTTATTTGTCTCTATTGTATTTTCCCTCTATTGTAATTTTACTTTTATATCCAACTCGTAAACTACTGAGATAGTAAACAACGTCCTCATTCTTTAACTTTCACCATTAGAAAATAATTATACTATCAGATAGCTGATAAAACAAAGAAAACGGTTAAAATCCATAGCAACAATGTAATCTGTTGTTGGAAATTAGGAATATATATATATACATTTTAAATTGCCAAGAATTCAGCAAAAAATTTGCATGAATATTAAATAGATATTATTATAAAGATATTTTCTTTGAATTTTGAAACATGAATAATTTATTTTGTTTGTGGAATAATATTTTTCAAGGCTGTCACGGAAAGAAATCAAAATTAAGCTTGATTTTAATTTATTAGTTAAATTAAAATCAATTTATTTATTTTATTTAGTTAAAATTTCAAAATGGTCTCTCCGAGGTGCACATTCGCATCTTCCAAGTCAAATTTGTTATTTATAAATCAAAATATTTAGACTGTAGAATACCGACACACACACACACACACATGCACATCATCTTTATTTGTTGAGATATGAATTCTAACAGTCCAAGAATTTGTTTTTTAAGTCACAGAAGCAAAACTTCATATATCCCACCAAAAAGTATTTACTATTTATTTTACGATCAGTATCAAAAGTTACGATTTATTGGGCAAATATTGACTCCCTAAATTGATTTTTATGTAAGATCAAATATGAGTAAGGGTTAAAAAAGTGAGATGTAAGTAATGCATTTGTTTCCACAAAAGTTTGTTTATACAACTCTTTTAAAGATTTTTAGGGAAAAAGTTATGGTATATTTTTTCGTTATTTCAATTTTATGCCATGGAAAAAAATAAAGCAGCAGAAATTTCAAAGTCAATAGAAAAGAAAGAAAAAGAGTTATATTTATTGAAATTTTATTTCAACAAAAAGTAATTTTAGATTTTTTGGCAACAGCTATAACGCAGCCAACAGATGCATTCTAAAATTCAATATAATGAATTATTTAAATTTAATTCTCCTAATAACCATCTTCAATATCTATAAATAAATTCTTTTTTTTCTTTTATAACTTTAGGCAATTAAATCGCAGTTATTTTGTCCTTCTTGACTATCGGAATCATAAGCCACGAAAATAAAGCAATGAATTTATTTTTCAATACAAAATTTAGATTGAACAAATTTATATCTTTGCAAAATTAATCTTCGACATTAATATTGTAGATAAATTTAAAAAAATGCTGAAAATATAATTAATCTATTAGCAGGCGAGATTTCATATGTTATATCAATGTCCTATGCGCTGATATTCTAGATACATCAGAACAATCAATACATCTTGGTACAATCGTCAAAAAAAAAACACACATCTGTCTGATTTATTGTCGTATCTTCACAAAATTGGCGTCGATGAAAATGGATTAAAGCGACTGGTTTGTTGAAACAGACAAACTGATTAACCGATTTAATTAACTACTATCTCGAAATTTTTCCATTACACAAATCAAGATTTTTTTTTAATAATTTCATTCGGCATCTTTTTATGTACGTGTAACAAATTTCGTAATAATTCTTGAAATATACTTAATTTTGTTTTCTGAACGTTCTGAGCAGATGAAAGAACTGGGAACCATCTATTAAGTAACTCTCAGATTTTTAACTTCGGTAATGGATAAAAAAAAAAACTTATTAAACATTCCTACAACCAATCTGTTTTGCAAAAAATTTTTATATCGTCCCAAAAAAGAAACATTCATTTTTTTAAATAAAGAAATAAAAATCATATTAAATTAAATTCATCTGATTTCAAAGTACATTTATTATTTATCTAACTGCAATATTATAATTGAAGTTTTCGTTTCATGAAGAGAAAATCTATAAATAGAAACAAATTCAATATACTGCCCCTTAAAAAGTGATTTCAAATACAATTTGAGATATAGGCATAATTTTTTGAATTCCGACATTTCAGCATGTCAGCTTTATACCCATGTAAAATTTTAGTATGATTACTACTCACATTTTTCCTACTTTCATGTTTAAAAATTCAAAGAAAATATTAAATTTGTGTTAGTTATGCGCTTATTTCGTAATTTAATAAAAAATGATAATTTTCTTAATCGAAAATAGTTTTAAAAAATATATCTTAATTTCCAAGATATCCCCGAAAGCACATAAATTTCATTTAGCATTGGAAGCGATATTTTTTACAATCCTATAACTCTCGAAATTACCTAAAATTTTAGTTAGAAGTTAATTACAAGCTGATAAATTAATTCAGCTAAAGATTTTCATTTTCGTAATGGGAAAATTTCGAGATAGCAATTAATTAACCATATTAAATAACTAAGTTAATCAGTTTGTCTGTTGGAATAAATTTGTCGCTTCGAGCATTTCCATCAGCACCAATTTTGTGAAGATGTGACAATAAATAAAAAAAAATTACAAAGTTATCCGATAATTTTTTCTTGACGACTGTACAATACATCACAGTACATTCATGTTTTTATATCCCTTTTTTATTTTCTCCTATACGAAATATACAAAAAAAAATATTATATATTTGTAGATTGGCTCTTCGACATTAATGTTGTTAATAAAAGCAACAACCAAAAAATATTAACTCGAGATTTTGATGCTTCTCCACTTAGAAATCTCTGTCAATCCTAAAAACAAATTTTTGGAATTGCGTTTAGTTGTCTGTCTGTGAAAAAGATGACCTAAAAACATTTTAAACTAGATTTTTTTAATATATGGATTTCACTTCAAATTTGTTGATTTCTATCAAATTTTGAACGATAATCGCTGAAAGAAAATCTGTCTGTTCAGTGTTCCAGAAGAAAATGGATATGATAACTAAAAAAATCTAAATAATCACATGAATGAATTTGGTATATAAGTTTAATATTTGATTAGCAAGTATTTTTCAGATTTGGAATAAAATAAATCAAGATTATTTGTGGATTTTTGTTTTTCACTCACATGAGCACAAGGATTAAAAATATAATACCTCAAAGAAATGAAATCTAAATCTAAAATCTAAAGCGCTATGTCTACAGATAGCTATAATGTCAAAAATATGTTACAGTACCGACGTTCGAAACTAAAATTTTCATCAAAGTCTAGAGTTTGAATTTTTTTACGATTATGAAACCTTCTATATACTTCCTACACGATAAAGTAAAAATGAAATATTATATTGAAGTAACCATAAGTAATGTTGATATAGCTATAGAACAATTCGGAATTTATTGCAAAATAAATAATATCAAAGTACAAATATTATAAAAAAAATATAAATCAAAACTGGTTACAAAATTTATATTATTGAAAAGCTTTGGAATTTATAGCAAGTGCCAAAACTTTGCATTACTCAGCAAGAAATGAAAGTTTATCTAAGCATTTGAAATAGATTTGAAAAAATTAGCTATCGTTTGCAAATATTTTTCTTCCAATTAAATACAAACAATAACTTCCTATGGTAGAAAGCATCAATTTATCGTTAGATTTTTCATTTATATAGGAGAGAAAAAAATCATTTGCTTTTATTAACTAATATTGGAATTAAGTTTTTATTGTTGCGTATTTAAATATTTCAGTTATAACTATTAAATGGATTAAAAGGAAATTTATCATCATATTTTTAAGTATATTCTTCAACACTAGTTATTATTAAATACTATTCAGTATTTAATAATAACTATACTATTCAGTATAGCAGTTATTATTAAATACATACCATTGGCAATCTTTAGACTTAACCACATGTCATTGGCAAACATAATTAATAGACTAACATGATGTATTTGCCGATTTGTATTTGCTAATTAGTCGGTTAATAAAAGTAGCCAAACTTGGGTTAAAGCCATAGAGATTGCCTTTTGTTATTACAATTTTTGTTTTGTTTTAGAGTACACTCTCAGGCAGACAACAGACCTCAAATCAAAGGATTTTCAAAGTAAGCTCAGGAATAAAAAGATTCATATATATATATATATATATATATATATATATATATATATATATATACAGTGTCTCACAAAAGTGATGGGACACTTGTGCTTTACAAAAGGAAACTGTAATAAAATAAATAAATAAACATGTACAAAATTTTTTTGGGTGTGTTTCATATTTAAAGTTAGTAACAATTATTGCATAACATACATTTTATCAAAATATTAAAATATTAATTTAATAAAAATACAATTGTTTAGAACGGAGCAAAAAATGGCTCACTTAAGTGATGGGACACTTACTTTTCCATCAAATATTTATCCAAAAATTTTACTTTTTAAAAGGTTTTAATATTTTGTTGGATTTCTTTTTACTTTTAAAACATGATTTAATCTTCTTGGGATGGATTCGACTAATTTCTTTGTGATTTCTGGAGTGATTTTACCCCATTCTTCTTGAAGCACCGATTTTAATTGTTGCTTTGAAGAAATGGTGTGTTTGCGAATTCTTGATTCCAATTCTTGCCAAATATTCTCTATGGGATTTAAGTCTGGAGATTGTGCTGGTGTTTTTATTATTTCAGGACAGTTATACAGCAGCCAGAGTCTAACGTTCAAAGCAGTGTGCTTGGGGTCATTGTCCTGGTAGAATTTAAAATTGTTACAAAATTTGAAGATTTCAAATTTTGCTTTAAAATGTCAATATACTTGTACTGATCCATTATACTGTCAATAAAAACAAGATTACCAACTCCAGCGAACGACATATACCCCCATCCATAACTCCTCCTCCACCATGTTTTACTGTTGGCACCAAGTTCTGTTTGCGAAATTCTTCCCTGGGTTTTCTCCACACCAAGATTCTACCGTCAGAACCAAATATGTTAAATTTACTCTCATCAGCAAATATAACTTTATTCCAGTAATCAGAATTCTTATTTATGTTGGATTTTGCGAAAGCTAGTCTGAGTTTTCTATTCTTTTCACTTACGAAGAATTTTTTCCTGGTTACACTACCGTGATATCCATCAGATCGAATTACCCTTCTAATAGTCCCAGGATTAACAATAATTCCATATAATGCTTGTAAATCAGCAGCAACTTTAGGAGCACTCTTTGTTGGAGTTTTTTTTAATATTTCGAACGATAATTCGCTTTATTCCATTGGATAGCTTTGATGGTCGGCCAGGTCTTCTTTTATCCAGAATAATATGATTCTTTTTATATCGTTTAATGATATTGAAAACTGTTGAATGACTCAAGTTAACTGTTTCAGCAGTTTTTCTAATAGATTTTTCACGTTCAATATGCAAATTAATAACTAATTTCCGAATTTCAGGCGAAGTTTCTTTTCGTTTAGCATTCATGGCTGCACAGAGCTAAAAATCACAAAAATTCCAAAACAAACTGGAGAGAAATACTGCAGACGATTTTATAAATTATTGCCAATTGTTTTTGAGTAAAAATAAAACCACCAAAAATATTTTTATTGCTTATTTCAGACGATTTTTGTTGCATTATCTAATGGTGTCCCATCACTTATGTGAGCTATTTTTTGATCCGCTCTAAACAATTGTATTTTTATTAAATTAATATTTTAATATTTTGTCAAAATGTATGTTATGTAATAATTGTTACTAAATTTAAGTATGAAATACACCCACAAAAAATTTGTACATGATTTTTACTTTATTTTATTACAGTTTCCTTTTGTAAAGCACAAGTGTCCCATCACTTTTGTGAGACACTGTATGTATAAAGAACTAAAGATCACACATCTTCTGAAAATTTTTAAGTTCACCGTTTCTACGTAATGTTTTTACATTGAATTTCTTGAATAATACATGTGGATTTAGAAAAGAATTTTTAAAAATTTATATAAATTTTTAACAAAAGTATGTGGAACATTCAAACATTTTGCTTAAAATAATGGCATACCGTATGCATGAAGAAAAAATTTGCTCAAATTCTTCTACAGAACAAATAGTTGAACCAAGGTCTATTATGCAGTTTCTTGGGCAATGGGTACTCATAAAGAAAGGCATTTCACATCTTTAATTGAGTTGTTAAGGAATATTAATCAAAAATATAACCTTTTTTCTTTAAATTATGGTATACATGATGCATGAAGAAAATATTCGTTCAAAACATCCTACAGAGCAAATAGTTGAACCAAGGTCTATTATATTTGTTTGTTTGTTTTATTAGGTTATGGGTCTTCATTAAGAAAACGCATTTCAATTATTTAATTGAGTTTTTTTTAAAAATGAATAAAAAATTTAAATTAATATATATATATATATATATATATATATTTCAAATTTAGATATGTCGGGTGCATGATGAAACAAATTTTTTTTAAACGTTCAGCAGTACAGATCATTGCACCTAGATCGATCGGATATGGCAATCAGTATTTTTGGGTAATAATATTCTCTAAGAACCAGCTCCTCAAAATCTTAATTGTGTTTTTTACAACTTTAAATCAAAACTTTGATATTTTCTTCAAATTATAGTATACCTGATGCAAGATGAAAACATTTGTTTAACTCTTTTCGCAGAGCAAATCATTGGATTGATATCTATAAGTTTTGACATTTTGTTAAGTTCATCAATTTTGTTCATTAAAAATTTTTCTTCAAAATTTTAATTAATTTTTTTTTAAAACTTAATCAATATGTAAAACTTTTCTTCAAAAACTTTTGAGCGAAGTATCGCACAAAGTCCCTTTTTATGCCTCTTTAAATTTTAAAAAGATCACTGTCAGTTAATATCAATTTTATTTTTGTACAATTTCTTATCTAATATCTAAAAGGATAAATTTCGAAATATATTTTATGTATAATTTTAAAACTTTAATTTTCGCTCCTATACCTATTAATGATGAAAAAGTATTATGTATAACCGTTACATCATAAACAGGAAATTTTGAACATTAAATAAAGTTAAAATAATCAAGTTTAAAACAAAAAACTATGCTTTTCAGGATTATAGATTTGAATATTCCTAAATTCTTTTAACGTAATACTGTTCATGATGCGAAATGTTTCTTTAAAAATCATTGAAAACGCTTTAAAAGAAAATGACTGGATCCACGGCTACGAAATTTGGTGTATAGTTACTTCGTGAGATATAGATGCAGAGAAAGTGAAATTTTTTCTGTTGCGCTCTTTTGAGCATTTTCTTTCATATAAGACATATAAAAACACATAATTGCGCAAAATCTAAGATACCAAATATTCGATTTTCGAATATTCTGGTCTTTTACAAAATACTTACTGTTTTGTATAACTGATTCGAAATATTTTTAAGCTTGATTTCAATTAAATCTCTTACACTTAAGATAATATTCGTTATATCTTCAACAAAACTTTTTTTAAGCATCCAATTGTGATAAAATCTACACAATTAAAGCAGAATGTGATAGACAATTAAAGCAAATATTTTTAATGGTTATGCATATATTCTTTTTATTGTGCACAT
>JAPMOR010018798.1:78015-125441 GCA_026543865.1 Argiope aurantia | reverse complement strand
TTTGCGATCGTATATTTCATTTTAATTTTTCTCCAGTTTTTTTTTTTTTTGATTTTCTTTAGATGGCAGTCCAGACTCCGTCCAATTCCTTTAAATTAAAAATAATTTTTGTTTTAATTAATTTTTAATGTAAATAATTCGAACTGTACGAACGAAGTTTTTATCAGCTGTAATAGCGAAATTATGCTATCCAATTTGTAAAGAATTACTCTTAAAACCCCTCTTAAATCCCTCTCCCCTTTTTTGATACAGCTACGTAGAAAAGTTTTGTAATTATAGGACATATATGGAGAAAGGGGGATTTGATATGCATTCCGCATATACATTTAAGACATTATTCTGTTCTATTTTTTTAATTCTTACATTCCAATAACAAAATTTTGGAAAGAATATGGGAGATCAATATATTAATGACTGTCATGCAACCGCCCACACAGCCATAAATGATATTTTCAATATCTTATCGTTTTATCTTTAATTTTTTCTTGAGTGTGTTTTGTTTTATTGTTTTTCTTTTTTATGATGATTCTATTTATTATTGGTGAGGCTATGTTTTCACCTGGATATATGTCAACATTTCTTGTTATTTCTTTTGCTTAAAGTGCTGGGAAAAAAACTCGAACGAAGCCTTTTTTTGAGAACAATAAACTGACTTTTTTCAGAGAAAATGCTGGGATGAAATATACGTTAGGAAACCACTTTAATTTTTAGAAGATTAAACAATGATCTGCTTAAAATTTTTAAACAATAATTATAATGGATAAAAAAGAGACATTTGTCAATTGGTAAAAAAAATTACAGCAAATTTTATTCGAAAATGGGACATTCATTTTTAATCTTTAATCGGATAATACTAAGAATTTTAATATGATATAAAAAATGACATTAATATGATATAAAAAATGACTTCATGTAATTTTTTTATTTGTAATTATTACTGTTTGTGTGATTGTTCAAATGCTAAATTGTTATTGGTTAACAGATGGCATTATTGTTAACAGATGGCACTGCTGTGCCCTCTTAACTAAATAGTTTAGAGTGAATTGCGAGCACTTTTTTTTTTTTCACTTCCGTGTCTGTTCTGGAACTACTAAACTGGTGCAACTAGGCACAGCTCGTTTGTTTTTAGTGACAGTGTTAAATACTAAGTACTATGTGTTATCCTATATACTATATGTTATGTGATTTTCGTCCATGTTTTGTAAGCATGTGTGTGTGTGCGAAAGGCAAAAATAAATAAGCAAAAGGCAAACAAGAATTTTACATTGGATAAAAATTCACACACCGGACTAGCTATGCAAAAAATGAATGAATGCTATTTATACTTAACCTGAGAAGACATGAGCTATATGATGTAACATAAGAATGTCCAAACATTTTAATGAAGTAAAATTAATATGTATTTTTTTTCAACTAATGCATGCGGTTTATGAAAATTGTAACATTTATTATGTAAAATAATTTTAAATTAACGATAAATTAAATTTTAATAACAAATGAATTAAAAATACTACAAAATACTACTGCGACGGAATATGCCATAGATCACATTACAATATAAATACTGAATCAGAACGAATTAAGAGAATATTTGGAAGTGTTTGCACATGTCAAAATAAATCACAAAAATGTTTGAAATTCTGTATTCGCATGCGAAACGCGTAGGACATGACTTTAGATACAACTAATTTTGGACCTAAACATTTCAGATTATGGGAGAGGAAAGACTGCAGACGAATAATTTTGAGCTTATGGTCTCGATACATCACACGCAAGTCTTCCTGGGTTAAACAAATAAAAAACTGTACATATTCTATAAGCATTTAATTTTACCCAAATATTCCTTTTTTGCGCATACATACGAAGAATGTATACATACATACATACGAAGAAGATAATTATGTAAAGGGAATTTGTTCCAACGCAATGTTGAAAGTATGCAAGTGCTATTTATTAGCGAATTTTACCAATTTATTTTTTGAAAAGTAAGCAAGACTGCTGCGAACTTCAATTATACAATGCTCATTAATGAATACTTGCTCGCTGCTTCTATTTTCTTCGAACGTATGGAAAATTTACATACCAGATGGCTTCTTCTCTATTACCTTGTTCCTAACCTTCGTATTTATCAGGTCGTTCTCTTAACCAGACTCATCGTCTTTTCGACGTCTGTTTTCGAGATTTCTACGAAATCAACGTCACCCGTGACTCTATATTTTATGATACGGTATCATCTCTTTAATGCCTACTATCACCGCTCTGAATTTATCTTTCGAATTTGGCAACACTCTCTTCAAAAGTCGGTACTGATTTTGCAGCGATGTTTTCTGACGCCCAATTTAGTTTTTCTTGAATATCTTACAAACTCCTCAGTTTTCGAACTACTTGCTTATATCAAATGAAAGAGTAAATAATTCCTTACATTTTCAAACTTTTAGTTTTCTTCAAGTTTCCATATTTTTGCAGGTAAAGGTTCTAAACTAATTCTTAGTTTTTAGTAATTTACGACTCCCTGGACCATCAAACAGGCATACTACCTACATGAAAAAAATAATTAAGAATGGGCTTTCACTTAAAATAAATTCGTTGTTGAAAGACTGTTTCTTATTTTTTATTAATATTTTACAGTTTCCTACTATTACCTCTCTGAATGAATTTGTAACTTGAATTCGATAATAATATATATATATATATATCTGATATTTCAATCATATTATTATTTAAAAATTATTAATTAGCATTAAATATAAAATTAATTGTAATTAATACTTAATTTCAGTAACGTGTGATTGAATTAATTTATCTATTTCAGCTTACTTCTAAAATTTGATTTTTTTCAAAACTATTTATTTAATTTCTTCATTAGAGTAAACCATTTTCTGAAAAATTTCAATTAAATATGTATGTAATTTCTTTAAAAGTGTTTACTTAGTTAGTTAGTTACTTACCCTTTAGTTCTCTATTATACCAATAGATGGCGCCAGCAATGAACAGAATATATGCAACCACAGTCATGTCACAAGTAATTAAAAATCATCTTTATGGAATAGTGCATACCAAATGCGAATATCGGAAAGTCAAGGTCACTCCCATTAAGAAGAGCAGTGACTTCGTACTTTGCAGTGAAGCCTCACACTTTCCAGTTAAATCACCTCTCCGATAATTTTCTGTGATATGCAATTCATTGATACGATAATTCCAAGAATAACCGGTCCGTTCACTTCAGTGGGTAAGGGACTTTCCCTATTCAAGATTGAACTCTTGTTCGAGAGCTTCCATTAGACAGATCGTATAGATTGTTACTTTCTATCGTGATCCAAGATGAGTAATCCGAATATCACCAGTAAGATCGTAACAAGGATTTGAATCACACCCCTCTTTGAAAAGTATTGATCACTGGTATTTGTGAATTTTTGATATCGGTTTCGTAACAATAGCTCGTAAAATATTCGTCATCCCTAATTCTCAGGTAGCACAGCATTCTGATTAACATTGTACAATATTGTGCTATATTACATTGTTCTATATTCAGCAATATTATACAATATTGTTTTGTTCAATATTATATTATATTGTACAATATATGTGTGATACCATGGTTGCAGGGTTTCTCCTGAATATACCGTTTTTAATTCCAAATATGTTATGAATATATGGCATAATGTATTTTGGGAATAAATCCAGGAAAGCTTCAACAAATAAATAGTCAATATCACAGATAAACGGTTCAATTAAATAAAAAGTTCATACATCACAACATTTATTTCGCTCATTATTAGATGAGGTGGTGGTTCTACTTTCATAAAAAACCCTCCCCATTTTCTATAATTATAATCATATTAATATTGGCATGCATTTTACAAAAAAGAGCTGCATTTATACAAAAAAAAAATGATAACTGTGAGCATTGAATAAATGTTTGATGAATCAGTTTGAATCTCGAAGTTTCCTGCCACAATTCTAAACGATTTTTTTGCACATTCACTAGCTTGGATGAAATTTGCTACATTTTTTTCACCATTAGCAATTACTTCACTTCTGATTCACTATCATTATTACCCAAAATTATAAACAGTCAATTCAAATCTTCTATTATGTCTCCTAAATAATGCACTTTTATTTACCTACAACTTTAACCTTTAATGATTTCTCAGGTCTTATCTATGAAAGATGCAATAAAAAAGAACAAAAATAGAAATATTTAATGTCACTTCTTTTCATCTTCAAAACATCGTGATTTCTTTTTTTTAACTGTAAAAATTGGTATTTAGAAAGTAAAAATACTAAACTACTTACTCTGACTGATAATCATTCGTATGATTTCTTCATTTGTGTTAAACGAAGAAGATTCTCACGAGAAAGTCAATTTATTATTCTGGAAACATCGTCTCACAATCTTTGTTTTAACAAGATTCTTACAGTTTAAGCAATAAAAAATTCTTCTATATTCGAGTAAAAATCTCAATAAAATAATATTACGAAGGAAAAATTGGAATAATGGAAATCACTGCTAAATGTACAACTTGATATAAATTAAATTGCCTGATTTCTATTTTTTCAAACGTACAAAATGTATTAAAATGTTTATGCCAATTTTTCAAATTCTTGACATTTTATTGCCCGTAACTTTAATCCTTTCTTTTTCTTTTTTTTATTTATTTATTTTTGTGCGTGAATGCAATAACTATGGACAGTAATTTTTGCTTTGTGTAAAAAAAAAAAAAAAAAAAAAAAAATCTATCTGTGTTAACTTTCTGCGTGTGTAAAGTATATATTTTTGCCCAAAAGGTGACATTTCTACATCAAATTGTGTTTCAGATATTTTTGTTTTATTAATAACTTTTAATTTTTTATATATATTAAAAGTTACCTTTCAGTAAGAACATAATATTTGCTTCGAATATTCTAGACTTCCTTCAGTTTCTTTAGAAGAAAAAAAACTTCATTTTTTCTGAAGTATAGTCTTAAACAGAAATTTTATTTCCTTTTTTATTACATTATTTTATCTCATGGTTGATATCATCAACTAACAATAAGTCACAAAATTATTCCTATTTCTTGTCAAAACACTTTCCAAAGATGAATGATTATTTTTCCTATGGTTATGCTGCCATCTACATTTTGTTTTAAGAAATACTACTTGTTACTAGAAAAGAGTCACCAGTATCTACTATCACTGTCAAAATCGTAAGCCATGTCAAGCAAATAAATGAATTCCGAAATTTTAACATTTTGACTATAAATAAAAATAGCAAAATAATTGAAAATTTCTGGTTTTTATCTTCTTTTCAACAGCAAATCGTTATTATAATAAGAATTCAAAAAAAAAAAAAATCTGAAATTCGCACACAAATAAATTTTCTATTTATCATAAACATTAAAAATTTGCGTGAGAATTTTCTAGTTTTTCTTATTCTTTTTTCTCTAATTTAAACTGCAGCTCACTGTCTGTCCTTGCTAAAAATATTAGATATAAAATTTGCAATTACGATATTTAAATCCATGTACTATATAATTGAATAAATTATAAATAAATCTATATTGTACTGAACCTTACAAATTCCCCTTGATAAAAATTTAATTAAATTGGCACACATACAATTCCATTACAGTTGCTATCGATACGTAGACAGAAGGAGCGTTTAACAGCAGCCACAAAGAGCACCAAATGTTACTCTTTTATGCCCCAATAAATGATTAAATTTAAAACAGAAAGAAACATTTGGTAAAAAAAGGCGATTACTTGTACTTATAAACTGTATTTTACTTTAATTTATTATATTCATTAATTTTAACCTGGTGCGTTTTAAATAGTTGTTAATATATTGGTTGATTATAATTAAAGATCATTTTCAAAAAGCTGCCGACAAAAAAGAATTGCTCGTCATAACGGTTTTAAATTCGGTTTGAATATGAACAAAACATTAAAAAAACACTGAAGAAAAAATAAATAGTTCAAATGTTTAACAATAGTTGTAATTTAAACATCATAAATCATACAAAACAAAGAGAACAAAGATATATGGAATAAAATGCAAAGACCATTGAGTGAGTTGTTCGTTATATCAACTTTTTCTCTTTAAAATCTACGCAATATTAAGCGGTGCTCCTCTTAATTGCCAGACTTTCTCGGCGGGCCACTACAAGACATGGACTCTTTCAAGCCGAGGGTCAGTTGCTCCCCGTCTTTCGAAGAAATAATTCTGTCATTGTTTTACTTTGAGCATCGTTTTATTCGGTTTTTCAAGAACGAGCTTGCATTTTTTTTTCAGCCCAACAGTTCTGCTCTTATATATTTACATTATTTTAGAATAAAGCGTTTCAATCATCAATTTTTGGAATAATTTTTTTATTACAAAAAAATTTTGAAATTCTTTTATAATAAAACTTAGAAAGAACTTTTTAAAGAAAGGTCTCATGGTATGGTAATCGGGATTGCAATACCGGTTTACCGGGATACCGAGTACCGCTATTTTGAGCCATTTGTACAATTTTGCAATACCGGTATTCACAAGTTTAAATACCGTTTTTTCGGTATTTACTAGAAATTTTTTAAATTGTCTCCACTATATGTTCAGGGATCGCCAACATAGCAAAATAATATACGTTTTTGTTTTTATGTCTCCGAGTCTATTATGCCACAGTCTATTAATTAGACTGTGAATACAATCGAAGAAGTGATAAAATACTGTTTGACAACGGATTGTAATACTTCCGCGCTTTTGCGCATGCGTTAGGATGGATTTAATTCGACAAAATAGGGGTGAGGAGGAGATGTTCACATTTGACAATGAAGACTCGCGGTTTTATGAGACGTAAACATTACGGATAATTAGTAATACAGAAGGGAAAGGTACTAATGCATTAAATAATATTTCACAGCAATTTGTATTTGATATAAGGGACATAAATATTAAATTATGAAGAATAAATGAAAAATTTCTGTTCTTAAAATTTGGTGATTGCTTTTTTACAAAATAATAATTATCTTTTTTATATTAAAATGTTTCTTTTTTATACGTTATTAAATTTTTTCAGTAATACTTTTAGTCCCGTTTTTCTGCTTCTTGGTCAACATATTGAATGATGTTATGTAAAAGTTTCTTCTTACCATTCCTGAAAGCCTTTTTAAATCTCTTTTAGCTACACATATCAATATGAAAGTTTGAGTTAAAATAAAATGCTGTTCGAAATAACACAACAATCACATACACGTGAAAAAATTGAAATAGAAAGAATCTAATGGGAGAAATCCGAGGTCAAAAGGAATTCAATTAAAATATATATTATACCATAAAAATAAAAAACATAAGAATCCAAATACTGCAGATATATAAACTTCGGATTCCGACTTTGAAGAGAGTGAGAGAGTGAGTGATATTGACAATGAAGATAATAACAATGTAATTGTTGAAGAAAATATTGCTAATAAGGATGAAATATTAACCCATCAAGAATTGCTTCCCATAATTTATAAAGTTCGAAAAATTGTTAAGATATTTAAACGCTCTTCTACAAAAAAAGCCATATTACAAAAATATATGCTAACTAAAAATAAAACATAATATATGTTACTATTAGATTCTAAAACACGTTGGAACAATTTGCTCCTAAAGATGAAACAATTTTTGAAACTGAGAATTCCAATCCAAAAAGCAATAATCGACCTAAACCTGCAAATTAATTTTTCAGATAGTGAATTCGACTTAATATCCTGAACTGTAACAGCTCTACTTTCAATCAAACTGGCTGTTGAGGCATTATATCGGAGATATTGCTATTTATTAGCAGCTAATGCAACAATAAATTTCATGTTGCAGTCACTGAAAGAAAAGGGCACATCACTATCTGAAGAATTACATATTACATTGAAAAATCGAACAGAAGAAAGGCATACCGAAATAGAAAATGTCTTACGGTATATACATAATTAAAATGATTTTAAAAATGAAAATAAAAAAGAAGAAAAGAGACTAACCAATTCAAATCTGATCAAGTTTATAGTAAATTTTCTTAAAACTTTTTACCCACAAACTTATCCACATTCAAAAGAATGCTGTACAGTTATGGAAGATTATGTTGACACTAATGTCGGTAGTGAAAAGGAATTGTCTTTTGAACAAAAATTGGAATTAGCGATAAATAAAAAAAATGTCAACAAACCAAAATACAATACAGAAATCAGCTATATCCAAAACTACCCGACGAGAAATCGATTTCTTTGATGATGAGGGATTTAGAGGTAAATACTTGGAAAAAAGTATATCGCCCATTACTAACAGTACCACTCACTAGCATAGATACAGAAAGAGCGTTTTCGACAGCTGATAATTTTTACACAAAATTACGTTCCAGGCAAGTTACGACAGTACAATTGATGCATTATGTTTTTTAAGATAACAAAATTCAAAACTTTGTAATAGTACCATGGAGTGAATTGTGATATTTACACTTTTTTGTGATTTAAATAATTAAGATGCTCCTTTGCTTTTTTGTGATTCTTTATATACTGTTATAATTTATAAGTTACAAATTATTTTTTGAAGTATTTACTCTCTAAAAAAATAGCAAGTAAAACAAAGAAACATCTTTGTGTATGTGTGTGTGTGTTTTTCTAAAATTTCTACTACCGATATTAAAACCGGTATCCCAGTATTAAGATCCAAAGAAATACCGAATACCGGTATTGAACTTTTGGTACGATATTGCAATCCCTATATGGTAACAATAATATATTTTTGATTTTAAACTATTTAAACAAAAATTGGCATTAATATCCATTTCAAATATATTTTTATTTTCCATCTAATTTTCATTAAGCTTTTAGAATATTAATAAAAATTTCTGCCAAAATTAAATAATACATCATATATCACTACACAAAAAATATCTTTTAAACTAATATAGTAATAGATGTGAAAATGCTTTAAATCTTTAATTAATACCGAAATAATAAAATCTATTGAATAAGAGAAAAGTCTCTTTTGGAATTTCAAAAATACATACAGCTTTCAGATAAAGAGTTTAATTATTTTCAGTATTATATATATATTTTTTATTTTAAACCATTATGATCATTGAATTTTTAACGCTCAATTTTTGATTATATAACTTTATTTGAAATTTTCGATAATAATAGAAAGATTTTTTTTTAGAAATTTAATTAAATTTAAAAAATTGCATTGCATTTCCAAACGATTACGCATTTTTACCAAAAAAAGCATTTGGAACAAATATACATTTGAAAAACATCCATATCTTACAATTTATTTTCCTGATCTTTCAAAATATTATAGTTCTTAAAATTTTGTCAAACTAAGAGAATACGTCATATATCATGTTTTCAAAATTTTATTTCTATCAAAGCAGTAGACGAGATAACATGTTTTTAAAACTTCGTTTTATACTGAAATAGGAAAATTTGTTTAAATAAAATTCGGAAAAACATTATTCACTGAAATATATTTCAAAAATTGATTCCTTCAGGTTTTTATCGTAAAAATTTTACTTTAGTTCATCTAAAGTGTTATTATTATTTTTTTTAGTATAAAACGTTCCGCTCATCAATCCTTCAAACTGAATTTCTGAAACTGTTATCTGAAGTTTTTTATAATATTAATAAGACAGGACAAGTTCAAGCATGCATTTATTTTTGTTAATAAGTAAATCACTTTTTTAGATCATTGAAATGGAAGTCAGGAAAAATATCTATATAGAAAATATTCTTATATTTAATATTATTTTCGTTAAGCTTTTAAAGTGTTTTTAAAACAATCTTTAGCCAATCGTAAATTATATGCCATATATCACATATATCCATAAATGGTATACATAGCCTTTTTTTTTTTTGTCTTTCCTAGTCGGTTCCCAATCATTAAATGCTGAAAATTTCGCAATTTCTGCATCTTTTTTCTGTTTTTAAGAATTTCTTTACTCATATTTCTAAAAAGCATTAATCTCCAGATCCAATATGTAAATTATGTTTAAGGCAGCCACATATTTTTGAGGTTTCATGTATCAATTCAATAATTATCAACATATTCTGTCCCGGTATGATTAAATTAACTCGAGGCCTTATTTGTTGACTCGTTGTCACTTTCTCACCTATCGTTTGACAATTTCATTTCTTGATTCTTTGACCAGAATGAATAAAAGATTAGCTAAATTATAAAGGTTGCCCCAATAAAAACAGCACAAGTTCAATGAAAAGAATATCTTTATTTGAAATCAAAAGAAATAACCATGGGTGTTGTAACACAGATTCTATCGTTCAGGTAGCAGGTCTATCTATATCTTTGCTGTTGAAAGAAGGTGGTTGATTCTTGATGAAGTCCTGCACAGCTTCCTTCACTTCGTCGTCCGAATGGAAACGTGTCACCTGTAGTGCTGTCTTAAGTGTCCCAAAGATGTGGAAGTCACAGGGTAAAAAATCTGGACTGTACGGCTGGTGTTCTGACACTTTCCAACATATTTTTTTTTAAAGTCGTCTGGGTTTCACATGAGACGTGTGGGTAGTTATTAGTCTAATGAAGAGAGATCATTTGTTGTGTGAGAAGGCCTGCCTATTTGCTCCTGATTGCTTTCAGTAATTTCGTAAGAATGTTGCGGTATTGTGTTGAATATATAGTGCTCCCTCAGGGCACGAAACCAATCAAGAGTGGCCCACAGCAATTGAAAAATCAGAAACCGAAGCTCGTTGTTTCGATCTGGACGCATCCATGTACACCACGACTTTACTTTCGATCCATTTCCTGTACCACGAACAGCTTTCCCTGATGAATCCCTTATACAGTGCACATCTCCTACCGCTCTAGCTGTTCGATGACGCTCCTATAGCTGCAGTTATTCTGACGCAAACGCAAGTGTACACTTTTCATTTAAACAACCCTCGCATCTTTTTTTTGGGGGGGGGAAACCATCATTTTCTCTTGATGGATTATCATCACTCGAAGTAAAATTACTTTTATTTTTTCTTTAGTGAGTTCATGTTTAGTATGTTCTTTTACTCGATGTGGAGAAATAAATGATTAAATACAGAAATCTCTCTGATAACGGAAAAACTTATACAAAATACTTTAAAATAAAATATTACAATTCACAAATGGAGAGAAATTTTTAGAATGGCACATGAAGAAAGAACTCAGTATGTATATGGCCTACCTCATTGATGAATTTATAAATAATTTCTTAAAATATCACAAAACAATTAATTTTGCACCACTGAATTTTCTTTTTCCTTATTGGAGTTCCGATTTTTTTTGAAAAAAAAAATTATTTTTTTGTAAATATTTCCTCTTTCTGCTATAAAAATTGAATAATCTTCGTTATTTTGGCAAATATTTATATTTTTCCCTTTTTTAAATC
The DNA here is from genome assembly GCA_026543865.1 of Argiope aurantia. Lineage (NCBI taxonomy): Eukaryota > Metazoa > Arthropoda > Arachnida > Araneae > Araneidae > Argiope > Argiope aurantia. The sequence continues at coordinate 114,077 of JAPMOR010018798.1, read as the reverse complement.
TAATGATTTAATATTTTGTTTATATCTTATAGAATTTCTACAGAGAATGTGAACCTATAGGAAAGATGACAATTTTTAATAAAATTTCAATGTCAATTAACTTTACTCTATAAGAAATTCATGTACATTTTGACCTGAGAAAGAAAGATTAAGACCACAAGGGTAACATGGCAACAATATAAATCACAGCTTGGCAAAAATACTTTGTTGTAGTTTATTCATAAATATTCGCAATTCAAGTGAAATCAAACACACCATGCGATTATGATGGAGCAGCTCGTATCCAACGGTGGGGGGTTGCAATTGTATCAACAAACGCTGAGGTTTAAACGGTTGGTTGTTTGATGATGATTGATTTGTTAAACGATGATGATAATTGGTTTAATAACGATTGGTTTTTAGTGGCAATTCTTCTTCAATCTTTTCCTATCAATTTTTCTCCCGGAATATGTAAGCATTACATATTTCCTTACGTTTTGAAATGCTTTGCATCCAACTCTGCACTCTTATAACCATTTACTCAAATTACTTTCTCGTGCACATAGTATAGAAAAATGTTAATAATCATCAAAAAATTCGAACTGGAGATTTTAATCCATGTTTCAGAACTCCTGAATTCCAAAAACCCATTTTTGGAAAACGTTCTTCTGCCTGTGAAAAAGATAACTAAAAAACATTTTTTAGACGTTTGAAATATGGCCCACTGGTTTTACACTGAATTTGCAAATTACTATTAAATTTCGAATAAAATATGTTCAGCAATATTCTGTTCGAATATAAAGTAACACGATAACTACAAAGCGATAGAGCTAGATAGATAAGATGCGGTATATATATTTAACATCTACAGTGTAGACACCAGTCAAATTATCAGTAATAACCAGCAACAGTTGACTGTATTTATGTCGGTCTGTATTTATGGAAACATGTAAACGCTATAATTGAAAAAAAGCAATAATATAAATATATCAAATTTGGTATGGGAGTTTTTGACTGCAGGTGCAGCTTTGTTTTAATCGGTTGAGAAAAACGTGTCTAAAACATAAATTTGATTTTTGGATCTTGGCGAGATATTGGCTCCAAATAACTCGCCAAGAATGACACGATAGATTCAGTAAAAATGTTAAATTCATGTCAAAAGGGAATATTTCGTAACTATTGTACGCCGATGCCAAGCAAAGCGTTGTCTGGCGTGACAACTTTATTATAAAGTATGCGACAAAGTATTGGGGAATCCACTTCCTCTGATTTTTCTAAAGTACTTAGAATGAGAATATTTCAGTTTTATCCTAGCGACATTTAATCAGTGAAAAAATGTATATAATTTCGTATCTATGACTGTGATAGAGTAATCTAGAATAACAAAAGTATAGACGTATAAGGAAAAATGCATTGACCTTATGCGTGATAAAGTTAGGATCAACAAACATAGCTAAAGGTAAACGAAATTTTTACCTGTCTTGACGAAGATCAATGAACTAATTGATTAATGTCACAAGCCGATTGGCTATTTTAAGGGGTATCAATTCTAACTACTTTCTTATCACTTCTGATATGAATTTTGTTTTGTTTTTCTGTACTCTCGCAATCCAAAAGCACAGTAAAATTATCAAATTTAAGTTCTTAAAAATGATCTACAATTGATAATACGCACTGATATTACAAAAGACAATGATAAAAGAAATCACTTTTTTATTCATTTTATAATGATTCACGAGCGTTTATTTTTCGTTTAGTGTCAAAATATTACACTAATTTTTTTTATTCATGTGGGCACTTTTATGTTTATTTTATAGTAATTATAGATGAAGTATTGCAATCATCAAAAAATTCAAACTCGAGATTTTGACACATTTTCACGTTTCATACCTCCCAGAATTAGGAAAACTCATTTTTGGCATTTTGTCTGTGTCTGTATGTCAATCTATCAGACAATATTTGAGTTCAAACCCTGTAATTGTCAAGATCAATCGTCTTAAAGCCCGCAGAGTAAAATGTTCAAATAATAGCAGTGAAAAATGCATGTGATTGGTGCTTATAAGATGTTGCAGGTCGAGAAGACTTCTTAAAAATACAGACTTTTATTTCTTGCGACAAACAAACATTTAATACATTATAAAATATCACATATTTCACCGACACAGACTACGAATACAAGTGAAAAAAAAAAAGAATCTGAATCAATCTACGTCTAAGCATGCGCGCACACCTGCTTCCACTCTTAGATAGAGTGAAAAAAAACATTTGCATAAAACCGTCAAATAACATCTTGCTTGAATAATTGGGAGCATCCTTTTATTTCATGTGATAAATCGGGGTTCGAATCATCAACAGTTTGTGTACACGCATTCGGATGGAAAGAAAAACCCAATATGAAACGAGCATCCTATTTCTGCTAACACAATCTATTTGTGAACAGGATAGCTCAAAAATGCTTAAAGCTCGGCGAGTGAAATTTGGTATTTGAACTAACCACCAAATTTGTAGATTCTTTTCAAATGTTGAATGATATCTTTTAAGTCTGTCTATCTGGATATTGGAGTACATGTGAGCTCTGTAATTTTACAACGTAAAGAACTAGATAAATAAAATTTCACTCACAATTTTAGAATCTAAAATATATATTTTTTACCAGATTTTGAACCCAATCTGGTCATCCGTCAGTCTGCACTTTCATATGCAGGCACATTCAGTAGCTCATAAACACAATGATTTAAATCAATGAAATTCAGTATGATATTTTTTTTTATTTCGATTGCAATTCCGTTTCAAATTTTTGTTCCAACTGATGGATAAAAAGGCGTCAAAAATATCTATTCTCAGTCGTTCCATACGTTCAAAAACTCGCCAAAATTCCGCCAATTTGGATCTCCAGAAGAAATGATAGAAACACATTTTAGAATTTCTGTAAAAATTGACAGAATTTCCAACCTAGAAATCGATAACTTGGATCACCGGACATTATTTATCCATTGATCCAGAATAAAAACAAGCAAAATCTGGAGTGTTCAAACTCCTTGTTGGTGTCGAAATCCTGATTACTTCAAATGGCAATATGAGGGAAATTATGGCCAGTTTATATATAAATCTAAATGTCAAATAAATACAGCATGAAATTTAATTAAAAACTGCTAAAACAATACTAATTATTGATTTTATGTTCACATAAAATCATAAAGATTGCTTCAATTATTAGCCTGTGAATGATTATATTCGTAGTTCTATTCTTACTATATCACAATAAATATATTCACAATATAAAAATGAGCAATTTTTCGTAAAATTAATTTTCAAAATTTTCATCTCAATCGTTGACTCAAGTTCCATTTTATGAAAGTTAATTTCAATAATGACACAGTTTAAATGATTTAATGATTAGAACTACAATTATTAAAAATGTTGATTGATGGGTATACAAAGTGGGAAATCCTGCATAGGGAATATGATTCTTTATTCCTCAAGAAAAAATGCTATCGAGGCATGCACAAAAAATATCGTTGAAATTGAACAGAATCATTATAAATCCTCTAAAACTCACTCTACAATGATTTTAACCACACTGGCAGAATAACAGATTTAAAAAAAAATATGTAATACTCATATTAAGTTAAAAAAGTATTAAATAAAGATACATTGCATTTAATTAAATAGCATATTTTTATTAATATCCTGGATTCAGATTTAAAATTATATAAATTTTATACAACCTGAGAGATTTAATGTTTCACATGCATCGATTGACCAAAATTTGTTTATGGATATTGTCGATCCTACTGAAAAGAGAAGAAAATGTTGATAGTTATTCATGGCGCATATGTCAGTGCCGTATTTTTCAAGTCATCAGTTTTATGATGAGTTTGGCATTAAAATTTGTTTAAAATATTGTATTTCATTTTAAATATATTTTTACTTATAGTGAAAATGATGTTATGTTGAAAACGCTGTTTTGTATGATTTTATTTTATTTACACACATTATTCGAATTAATGAAATTATTTCAGTCTTCTTTGACATCTCATGAATTTTAACATGTTAATATATTAATGATTATCAAAAGTAGATCAAATTTTGAATTGTAACTTTTTGGGGCTAAATTTAAGCTAGGAAATATTGCATTACAAACAAAAATGTTGAAATTCAGAAAATAAATTTTGTTTTTCGTATAACGTGATAATGTTCAATTAACTCACATATCATACTTTACGAATTTAAAAATTAACTTGTTAAATATCAAAAAGTATATTATACTTCATTTCTAATGCTATTTTTTCGGAATAAATTTTTAATTTTTATTAATATCGAAAAAGCAGTTGCTGGTATTCAATTAGATTAATATCTAAAAGTTTAAGAATCTTTAAAGTCTCTTAGAAATTTCTTCTGAAAACTAATTGAATATTGAATCTTGGTATAGAAACCGAGAATATTAACAAATCTACGATCCATGATATTTTTTTAAAAAATTATTGATTATATAGAAAAAGAAAAAAAATGAAGAACAATTGTCAATTGCCACTTTTGATAAAGAATAGTAAGAACGCAGCAATGGGATGAAATTTTTTATTTGTTTTTATAGTTAACGGAACTGAAATAAAAGTGTTTACTGATCATAAAAAAAATAGCTTTATTCCTTCAGGCGTATTTGAACTTTGGGTTTCTTTATCGATTTTTTTTTAATCACTCGAGCAAGTGATTCACTGATAAAGACCTTTTAACCCCTTGAACTATTTATCTTGAACTGATAAAAAGTGGCTTGTGCTAGTCCGATTTGTATTTTTTACTGAAGGGCATACTTATAGCAAAACGGCTGTTTTCAAACGGATTTATTTTGATCGGTCTCTTTTGAGAATGATGATAAGCAATTTATACATCTTTTTACACCTGGAAATATAATTTCATTGACATTGTTTGAAAGAGAAAAGTTTACATGGCCACCAAAGGTGAGAATAGGCGAGCTCCTTTTACATATATTTGGACAATAGTTAATTGCACTGATCTGTCCCTTCATGACAAAGTTGAAAGCCCTGTATTCACGGTGGAATTGATGGAAAAAACCAAATGGCAATTAATTGTATGGAAAGACAACGATTTGATTGTTTGTTGCATTCAAAGAGAACAGGAAGATGATGGACCAGACAGCATTCAAGTAGAGTTTGAACTATCTCTGCTTGCAGTAGATGGATCACCACTCATCGAAAAAAAGAAGGAAAAGCAGTTTAGTAAAGGAAGATATTTCACATTCAGATGGTTCGCGAAACTGGATGATGTTTTTCTTGGCAGACGTGAACACTTTTTGCCAAAGGATACCCTCACAATTCGCTGTCGATTATGGAGAGTTGGAACTGAGATATCGAAAGCGGATATATATTTTGCTCGTACACTGATGGGAATGGAACGATGGCTTTTCAATTGGCACATAAAGAAATTCAGTAGTCTTCAACCAGGTATGTATAGTGTACATCTTCTAGAGTCAACTTTCAAAGGAGCCCCTCCAATGATGCTGACTTTGTACTTGAATGAAGATGACGGAGACAATATAAATATCAAAGTAGACAGAGGTATGGGGATGAAAAGACATTATGGAATAAACGGTGAGATATCTCTATTGGACAATATAGGAAGGCCAGTACATTCCATAAAAGTGAAACGATTTTCTGATTCGAGTGATCAAAATATTTTTGAATTTGAGCAGCTATTCACCATCAGCAAGTTGAAGGCTGCTGAAGAGAGTTTATTGCCAGACGACGTGTTATCATTGAGATGTGAGTTTGAAATCGACATTGGTCCTGTCGCAAGCCAAATCGAAAACTATTCACACTTTTCCCCTTCATATTTAGAAATAGTCACGCCTGAGTCAAGCAATACAGCCTTCAGTTCTGGAGACGAAGATTCTGCCTATTGTTGCCCCCTGAAAAAAGCACTGAAATACTTGTACGAAGAGGGATCTTTCAGTGACATCACTCTTCAAGCTGATTCTCAATCCTTCCCTGTCCATAAGAACGTTCTTAGTGCTCGTTCTCCAGTGTTCAGAGCGATGTTCAAAAGTGACATGAAAGAGAAAACTGTCGAATCCATCGATATTCCCGATTTGGATGCAAACACTTTGCAATTAGTGCTGCTGTACATTTACACAGATTCCGTGAAAAATCTTCAGTGGGATAGTGCCCTGGATTTGTACAGAGCAGCCGACATGTATGAGCTACTAGCTTTGAAAGAGAAGTGTTCTGATTTCTTAAAATCAAACCTATCCATTTCTAATGCTTGTAGTATTCTAACTGTTGCGGATTTGCATGATGATGATGACCTCCAAAAAACCGTGCTCGGCTTCATCATAGAGCATGATGATGAAGTTCTAGCTTCTGAAGCATGGAAAATTTTTAAAAATGAAAATGTTAAGCTTGCAATGGAAAGCATGGAACGTATTTACTTTATGAAGAATGGTAAACGTTCGATTTAACCCTAAACGATCAAACAATACTCTTTTTCAAAATATTATTATTTTTTATTTTTATAATTATTTTTGATTGATTGATTAATTAATCAAAATTTATTTGAATATGAAAATCTTCCAACCTTACATTTTAGTTTTAAAATGTAACCCTGTTTTAAAAAAAATAATTTTAAAAAATACATTTAAATAAGTTATGTAAATATAAAACATTTTTAAATTAATTGAACTTTAGTCATATTAATCTACGTAATATTTCACCATATTGATTAAAAATAGTAAAAAGAAAATACTGATCAGACTTCACGTCATAGAAATTGTTTTGTGATATATGTCTGCTTAGAAAAGTTGAAAATGTTTGCTTTAAGAGCATTACCTCTTGATAAACACATATTTTTGCTGTCACTAAAGTATTGTGCAAGATTTTTACGATTTTTTCAAGTACTCATTACTGCATGACATCAAAACTATTTTACCGTATTTTGTGACTTGCGCTTGAAAAGTTGAAAGAATAAAATATGTATTAACTATAAAATATTCAATTTTATATTACTTCCTGATTTGTAAAACATAACTTGTGTATTTTATTTTATCATTTATCATCCATACTGATTTCAAAGTTATTTAGTATTTGAAACAGAAAAGTCCAAATTGAAAATTTTGTTATTTCACGAAATTATTGTATTTTGTTACAGTTTAGATTTCATTCTCTTTCATGATTTTAGGTTTTAAACTAAATTCCCTTCCGTTTTAGATTTAAAAAAAAATCATAATGCAATAACTTTGTTTATACGTGTTTGTTGTTTACTTTAGATATATAATATTATCTAAACGGTATCATAAATTCTTCCTTGTCAATATAAGATTAAACTTTCATTGAATTGGTATTATTCTGTGATATTAACAATTTTTAAATTCCAAAAATCTGTGATGCATTTTCTGTGTAAATAAAATTTTTCAAAATCCTTGCATTATTTTTCTTATATAAAACTGAAGTAATTACTTCTCTATTTTTAAAATGTGCCAGGGGAATAGAATAAAAGTATTTTATATATGCAGCTTCAGTGTAAACATTTTTTTAACTGTATACTATTTTATCAATTTAAGGTCATCTTTTAAAATCTTCATTTTTCAATTGTTTATCAGCATTTTATTTTTAGACTCTATATGTGCGAAGTTGGAAAAGCAATAGAGCATGATATTTGACACTTATAAAATGTAAACACTTACAAGACACATCATTAAAAAAAATGCTTTTCCGATAAATAAATGCATCTTTTGAAAATAAGATTTACGAAATATTGTGATAAGAAAGTATCTATTAAATTGATAAAACGAAATGTCTCATAGATGGTTTTTATCATCTCAACCACGTGCTTTGCATTAGAAAAAAAGAAGCATTTTAGCTTTTTATCTCTTTAACATGCTTGTTTTAAGATATGTTTTAAACAGATATTTTTCTGAGATTTTACCAATGGAATTTATTTAAAATTTAAATGACAAAACATATTTCATATAGGGAAAATATTTATAGTTACAATTGATATTAAATCTTCGCCAAAAATTGGCGAATTTTTAAACTTTTATATAATTTTTTGATAATTCCAATCTGTAAAATCGATATTTAATAGTAAAGGCAATTTTTTTTAACATAAATTTTTTAAAAAAATGTATCTTATTTTAATTTTATAAAGATTTGCTTTATAAAATAATGGACGAAAACAACTAAATAGAATGATATGCTGTTACATTAAAAGGTTATCATTTTAATTTACTGATTACTATTTAAATAACTCTTATCGTTAAATCAATCTTTGACACTTCTGTACAGTTCCCTTTTAGAAATTTAAAATAAATAAAGTTAATTTTGACAAAACAGCAACGTCTAATAATATATATATTAAATTTCTAAAACTGTATTGTAGAATTTTTAATGAACATTTTTTTCAATGAGAAAAGATAAATAATTATATTAGGAAATAAAAATATTTGATAAAGAAAATAGGTTTTAAGAAATTCACAACACAATCATAGCATGATGAAAATATTATTTTTAATTGTATCTAAGAATAAAAAATGCCTTTTACAAAGTTTTTATTAAATATAGGATATGTGGAAATGATTTGTGAAAGAATCGAATCGAAAAATATTCTCAACAAATGCGTCATGCCTTAAAAAAAAACAATACGCCATAAATAATATCTTTATAGTATAACAACTGAACAGATGTTTCTTCTGCGTTTAATATCCATTATTGGTCAGATACATACTTATAGATTATTTATAAACAGATGTATTAAGGAGCAAATTTTGAGTGTACATACCTTAACTGCATTTGATGACCAATCGCTTCACCCGTAATACAGGAATTATTCAATTTCAATTTAATCTTTTATGTTTAACTTTCTTGAGGTTTCATCAGTAAAGCATTTTTAGGTATCCATATTTGTTAGAAATAAAGCCAGGATATCTTAATAATATTATGCCTTTTGGTTTATTTTGAGCATAAACTTACCTCATAGATTCAAGTCCCATGACATCATACAGCCTTCGAAAACGCAGTTGTCCCGGCAATTTATCTTCTATTTGAACTTAGTTTTTTTAATAATGTGCATTCAATTTGTTCTTTCTCGTATAAATTCTGCAGATAGTAAAAAGAATCTTCGTCATTAATTTTTAACAATGAAAGAAAGTCATGGATGTAGCACGCTGAATCAAGCCCGTTCAAACAATGAAACAATGAGAACTGTCATTGAAAATAATATAAAGAAATGTATTTGAAAAATTGTAAATATTAAGGAAAACAACTGGACGAAAAAACTGATGTCATTAATAAAGTTCTTTTAAAAATGTTAAATGTTGTAAAAGTCAGTTTTGAGAAATAATATTTTCTAAAGTAAACACTCACAAATGTTGTAAATAGAATTCTATTAAAAATTTTTTTAAAAAATTCCCATTTCACTTTATTTTACACATATATAGTTTTTAATTCTCCAAAACATTTCGTACTCTTTCTTTAAATGCTATATGTGGTAGTTGTAGATCAAACAGTCTAGCTAGCAGGCAGTAAATTCATATAAAGACATTCACAGGCGGACATTCTACTTCAAGATTCACAGAGATTTATTGTCCTAAATTTTATAAGAATTGGTAATCATTAACAAAATTGCTTAAAAACAAAGTTTTTCTCCTTTTTGATTTTATGGTCATTTTAACTTCTGCAGAAACATTATTTATAAAAAAAAAATCTAAAATTACATATAAAATCCAATTTTCTAATCATGATAAATCTGAATAATGTTATATACTTGATTATATACTAATTATATACTGTTATATACTAATTTATACTTGATGAAATATGAATTTTAAATGCATTTTTTTCTTATATTTTAAAGACATCTATGAATTTTGCAACTTGAGTCAAGGCTGTAAAAATCATGAGTGTTCAAACATTTTATTTTCAGAGTCTCATACATGAAAATTGTGTGCATATTAAAACAGTAAAGAAAAGTGCTATTTGCGTATTATTAATTCAGTGACATTGGCATACAAAAATTATCAAAGAGTCTATTAGCCTATGATATTTGGGGATTAATTATTGGAAAGCAGTTAATACACAAGCAGTAGGAAACCGATTAAGTATCTTAGCGCATTCTTTCTGATTAATTGAAACCGAAATTTTTACACAAAACAATTAAAATCACAAGATTGCATATCAAATTTCATTTACTTAAGCTATTGTGTTTTTGAGTTACCACTTTTATAAATTTTTGAAAACGCAAACTGACTCTTGGACAGATGTGCTTTGAAATTTGATATGGATCTAAAATGAATTCGTTAAATCTGTGAGCCACATTTCATTTACAGAAATCATTAGTTTTTTATTTATCAGGTTTGCATACATGAAAAAAAAGGACTGACAGATGGCCAACCCTTGATATGTTACATTCGAAATTTGAAATAGTTCTACGCTTAAAATGTTAAATATTAGACTTAATAATATACATATGCTTTTTTCTTTTTTAGTTGTTGTGTTTACCCGTGCTCAAGAGACTTTCTCTGAACGAATTTCGTTCAAAATATGAGGGAATCCAAATTTTGAGTAATGACCGTATGTCCAGTTTCATGCGTTTAACTCAAAGAAGTTTTGATTTATCATGTTCGTAGGCAGAAAGACATAATTCCGAACAGAAGTTGTTCTTGTAGTTTCTATTCGTGTAGATTCTCCTAAACCTGAAGTTCGAATTTTTAATGATTATATCATTATTCTCTTTCTTCATTTTATATTTGAGAAAATGAAAATGATGATAAGAATTAATAAATTTTATCTTAAGGAATTAGGATATGTGAAAAAGGCAATAAATAAATAAATAAGTATAATAAAGAAATAAGGTGAGAATAAGAATAACTTTTAATAACTTGTAGATCAAAACAAAATCGTAAAAACAGATAAAGTGCTTATTATTTACAATGAATGTTTATTATTACAATTAAAATGCTTATTATCACAAAGAAATTATTATGCGGTCTATACCATCAATTTCTACAAAATTTATTTTCTATCTTTTAAATATTTTAAGAGAGTTCGACAAAGCCTTTATTTATTTTTATAATTTAACAATTCTTTTATGGACCTGTATATTTACAATACCAGTAAGCTATTAGGATATAATTTTCTTCATATCAGTCTCCTGTTGGGTCTGTATTTACTCTATATACATTATTTCTCTTCTTTTTTCAGAATAAATGGATAGGATGTTTGATTACGAAAGTTGACACGAGTAGGTAAAAATCCAATATGTTGTTTTCTGATGTCTTGACAGTAGGGAAAAATTTATTCCTCTGTTTCCATTAAAACTTGCTGTTTGATGGCGATGAGGTATGATCATTTATTTTTATGCATTATATTCATTCTCTCAAAAGAAAAATTTTGGATTTTGCCTAGCAAGAATCTGAATATTAATTATAAAAAATTAATTTTTACAATAATTCGAAATATAAAGAGCCCGATTTTTTTTTAAAGTTTTGAGTAATCATAATCGTAGAAAACAATATTGCAAAAACTGATTTAAAATGAAAGAGCCAGCTAAGTGTTTCTTGCTTGTAAGAGTTGGGAATAATGTCATTTTTCAGTTGTTCATATTCTAATGAATGGATGTAGAGTGTACTTGTCTAAAATATTATTTTTATGATTTTCCATAGGTAATGACTTTTTATTCTGATAGTATTCTAATGAATGAATGTAGAGTATACTTGTACAAAAAATTTGTTTTATTATTTTCCATGGATACTGACATTTTTATTCTGTTCCTAATATAATGATTGGATGTAAAGTTTACTTTTCCAAAAAAAGTTCATTTTATTATTTTTCATGGTTAACAGCATTTTTATTCTGCTCGTAATATAATGAATGGATGTAAAGTTTACTTGCCTAAAAAAATTATTTATTATTTTCCATGGATAATGACATTTTTATCCTGTTTGTAATCTAATGAATGTAAAAAAAATCATTCATTCTTGTTTAAAAATTTCATTTCATTATTTTCCATGGATAACAATATTTTTATTCTGTTTGTAATATGATGAGTGGATGTAGAGTATACTTGTCTAAAAAATTAATTTCATTATTTTTTCATGGATAATTATCTTTTTTATTCTGTTCGTAATATGATGAATGGATGTAGAGTATACTTGTCTAAAAAATTAATTTCATTATTTTTTCATGGATAATTACATTTTTATTCTGTTCGTAATATGATGAATGAATGTAGAGTATAATTGTCTAAAAATTTAATTTCATTATTTTCCATGGATAACAACATTTTCATTCTGTTCGTAATATAATGAGTGGATGTAAAGTTTACTTGCCTAAAAAATTTCATTTATTATTTTCCATGAATAATGACATTTTTATCCAGTTTGTAATCTAATGAATGTAAAAAAAATCATTCATTCTTGTTTAAAAATTTTATTTCATTATTTTCCATGGATAACAAAATTTTTATTCTGTTCGTAATATGATGAATAGATGTAGAGTATACATTTGTCTAAAAAATTAATTTCATTATTTTTTCAGGGATAATGACATTTTTATTCTGTTCGCAGTGTCATGAATGTATATAGAACATACTTATCTTAAAATTTCACTTCATTTTACTCCATGGATAATGTTGTTCTTGTTCTGTTTGTAATCTGATAAGTAGATGTAAAATATACTTGTTTAAAAAATTTGATTCATTATATTGCATTCTTTCATACTACTTACAATCAATTATTTTCTTCAGCCAAAAATATGAATTTAATTCCTAATTGTCATATAGAATTTAAGAAACATCTGTGTTAAAACTAATGTTTTCCTTTCATACTCTAAGTTAAGATACAGAAATTAAACTAAAATTCATTTAAGTGATTTACATTAAATGAATATATTGAATGAAGTACAAAAATGAATCAAAGTAGCATTTTTATTCTTAATTTAAACGTGAATTTTTTACTGATTTTAAGTTTGAGTTAGCATGATATTTTTTCTTTTTGACATCTCAGACATCTGTAAAACACATAAAATTCGAATCGATATTTTCCTATATATTTAGTAAGGCTATTGACTTATGAATAAGTCATCTAACTGCAGAAAAATAAATGGATTGGACACATTGATCTGCAAACATGAGAACGAACGAGAATAAAACATGATAAGAATAATTAATATTGTGACTAGTTAGTTTATATTTAATTGGTATTTTTATTTTACATGCGCAGTTAATCTCATAATTAAATGTGAGTTTTATATATTTTTAATGGATGCTTAATAAATGCCAGATCAATGACTCTCGACCATGGATAAACACATGACAATCTTTTGGTGCCTTGAAGTCGAATTTGGCGACATAAATATAGGTTCTAGAAAATACAAGAATTATGGCAATTTATCTATCAAAAGTTCAGATATGATGCTTTTTCAGAAAATTCCAAAGCCCTTTCTTAGATATTTTATAAGCGAAAGCTTTCACCCGATTCAAGTGAACAATATTTGAAGTGTTTATAGTGTTTATCGTGGAGCGAACACTCTAATTGCAGTTTGAGAGACATTAATGTGTTCTGTATACTTGCTTTGTAAATTCAAGTTTTTTGTGTATGTCTCGACTTTGTTTTTTCTACTTGTTCGTAGTATATTTCATGGAATAAAGCTTGTATTAAGCTTATTGGTCCTTTTTTTATCATATACCTACCAAATGATTTTTCCCTACCACAGTTGCACTTTTATTTTTATAAATTCGAGAACATTGCACTTGAAAAGTATGAAATTACAAAATTAACTTTCCTAAGAAATTACACACAAAAAAAAAAGATCTCAAAAACCCAGAGTTTCAAGGCAGTTGACAATTTGCTGAACAGGCTCAAAGTTTAATGTTTTATTTAAATTATATACCAATATCTAGATAGTCATAGATGTCATCATTTGGAAATGGAGATGAAGAGAAAAACATTTCTGATGGTAAATATTACTCATAAATTCCAGGCCACATATGCGTGGTGATGTTTCACCTTTCTTTTAAAAGTCATGTGAACTAAATATCGATATTTCAGAGATATTCTGGTGAAATCTTTCGAAAATTCTCAATTTCCCTTTGACTCCACGCAAACTTATCTACGAGGTTCCATTTATTTAAATATTAGACACGACTGCCTACTAACTATTTTGTAGGATTATTGACCATGTTTAATTTGATTTAAATTTCTATTACATGATTTTATTTGGAGATTAACACAACAAAATAATTTGTGGGTATTAAACTGTGAGAAATATTGAAAACATGTTATTTTAATAGATTGATGCTTATATTTGTTACGTACGTGAATGTTCCTTATGAAGTGACTTACAATATCATCATAGTGCCGTTATAAACGCATTTATATGGATACTTCATCTCATAATTACACGGTACCTATCGATATGTTTAGAAGATTGCCATCACTCAAAAAAAAATTTCACGATATCTTGAATGTAGCAATAAAAATATATTTTCGAAGTTTTTTTTTTTTTTTCTTAAATACATAAAGTTTTTTTTTTCTCCAAATATATTTTAAGAAGTTACCAGGCTAAAGAAAAAAAATTTACTTAATTTTTAATTCATTAATGATTTAAAAAATCTTTTCAAAGTACATACTCTACATTTAAAAAATAAATTGTTTTGAATTTTCCAGCTCTATTTCAATTGTTGCGGTTTGTTTAACTGTCAACGGCACATATATATCCTTTATTATTAATAGAGATTTCAGAGCTAAAGTATTTTGCTCCCCTAAGCATTGCACATTATGAGCACCATCATTTTATAAGATGATCAATTTATTTTCTTTAGTTTACAGCATCTTTAACGTGGAAATTTTTTTTATTAATAACTTTTTGAAATTATGCTTGTCTTTATCTATAACGTTTCACACTATCCAGTATTCCCACTTGTATTTAAATTATTGAAAAAGAGGTTTAGTGTTTATAAATATTCTAATTACTAAGTAAATGTAATGGAATATATGAAAATTCCGTTATAATTTTTTAGTGTTAATATCCTAATATTTTATCATTTATAGAATTTAAAAGTTATTTGTCAGGCAAAGAAAAAAAATAAATTTTGTAATTGACTTGAATCAATGCTAAATCTCAAGATTTCGACAGCCATTCGCAAAGTGAAGCTCAAAACTTTAATCTTAGTGAAGATATAGAGAAAGTAAATATTATTTTTGATAAGATTGAAAATAAACCAGTTTGTAAAAATATATAACGCCATTCAAGAAAAGAAATTCGGTTTTTACTTGTTAAATTGAACTGTATTGAAGAGGTTTACTAGATAAATTGACAAAAGCTACAATAAGTTTTTATCTTCTTAGATATTCTAAAGAAGAACAAATTTCGAGATGTCTGTTGAGTACTATCTTTCTGCTATAGATTGTTATATGAAAAGATCTATAAAGTGCAAAATTTATAAAATGTAAATACTAAATTCACATATGAGATATTGACATACGTTTTGAAGACGTATGTCCTATTTGGATATGTAAGGTCTGGTTTGATGGCAAAAACTATAATTTTGAATATTGGTTTGGCCGCAAAATAGTACCTGAAGGGGTTTTTTTGTTTTGCGAAATTCCGAACCGTACCCTAGTGATGACGTTGAAAAAGAATTGTAAAAAAAGTACGTCGGATAGGTTTTCATGGTTTTAACATATAACAATAACAATAGAAATTAAATTTGAAACTTATTTTATAAAATGTTTGCTAAAAATTGTTGAAAGGAGAAATCGAAATAAGAATGATAGATTGCATCTTGATTTCAGTTGTAAATACGGAGTACGCATGAATATACTAACTTATACGAAATATTAAACTATTTCTAAGCTTGTTGAAGTAAATTAATAACTGGTTGTTGTTTATAAGATGAATAAGTGGCTTTTAAAGTGTTTCTAAACTTGTTGTTAATACGCTGAAATTGATGTATTCCACTTTACAAAGATCAATCTCTGAAAAAAGCAGCTATGACTAGCTTAGAAATCGAAAAACTTTGGACAGTAGTCAAATGACGAGGACGACATATACGTTGATCTTGCATCCTCTCTCCAGACCTCTGCGCCACTCCAGCGGGAGGGCGATTGGGCTCGATGGGTTTGGTGTGCGCCAGGCCCACTTGCATGACGGTTCTTTAGTGGAATCGGATCTCGAACCTAAAGCCCTCCTATTCCGAAGCCGTGATTTTAACACCAGGCCACTGCATCCCGTTATATCTTGATAAAATTATGATTATTACATCAACTTTGCTTCCCTTTAATTCATGCAGCAAAACTTCTATAATAAATTGAATATTTTTAAACATTTATTTCACATTTATATCATATTAAAAAACGTTTGATTAAGAAATAAAAAAAAATCTGTTTAATTCTTAAAATGCAAATCAGTTTTTATAAATTTCAGATAAATGTACTGATTATTTCTGATCAATTTAATCACCTTTATAAATTATTTGCCATATTTTGCACTGCAATTTGTATATGACCCTTGAAATGTGAATGTCCGATGTGAAATTTAATTTCGGACATAGTCGATAAGTAATCTAAATCACTACTAGAGTACTGGGAATACAGTACTCTGGTACTGTATTCCCAGTACTGGCACAATTATTATGGATTTTTGGAAAAAAAAATTCTACAAAAACGACATTTAAGCAAACAAAAGTGATGCAAATCAATTTTATTCACAAATAGTGAGTACATCAATAGTAAACAACTATTTTAATGTTTAGTTTGTCCACCCTTTGCATTAACAAGTGCTTTAACACGTCTGGACATTCCAGTGATCAGTTTTCTGCACAATTCCTTGATTCTTCTTGAATGAAACCACACTTTGATAAGAAGTTGTATGAGTTCTATTTTGGTCGTTATGGAAATTTCATGTATTTCATCTTACAATACCATAACTCTCAATCGGATTCATATCCGGGGAATTTCCAGGCCAAGAGAGCACCTCTACTCCATTTTCTTCAAAACAGGTCTTCACTGATCTTGCCGTGCGACGCGGGGCTGGGTTCTGTTGAAAAATCCAAGGTCTATCCGTAAACCAATCCTTTGTTTGAGGTAGCAAACGTCTTTGTAGTATTTCTGTGAACTTATACTGGTTCATGGTGCCATCGACAATCTTCAAATGACTTGTTCCATGCACAGATTTGGCTCCCCAGACCATAACCTTCTGGGGGAATTTTACAGTCTTCTTTAAACATTCCGGTGTAAATTCCTCACCTGATCGTCTTCTTACACTCTGCACACGATCGTCAAGCACTGCAATGGTAGACTCGCCAGAGAACACAATCTGCAACAATACAGAACACAAAAATAAGGTGTTAAAAGCTGAAGAAAGTGACAGAAGTGATAGAATAATGAATAGACTTAATGATGTGAAAGTCTATAAGCCTTTAAATTGGAAGTAAAGTTTAAAATTTTGCGTAATTTTAATCATTTGTGTTTATTAAGTTTTTACATGAATATTTTAAACTGTTATCTTCTCCCATTGCTCAGATGTCCAGTCAACGTGAGCCTCTGCCCAGGCCTTACGTGCCTGTTTCATCTTGTCAACCAGGTGAGGCTTTTTTCTGGGGCGATATGCTTTTAGTACACCTTCCAACAGTCTCTTATTTACTGTTCTGGGAGCAATGGTTAATGCCTTCTGCTGCAAGTTGGTTTGAAATCATTCTGCTAGATGCTCTTCTGTTCTTAATTGCCATATTAAATATTTTCTGTCCATTCCCGGCGTTGTTTTCTTGGGTCTACCACATTTTCCAACTCTATTTGATGCCAAACTGTGGCCATTTTCCAATGCCTTCTTTATATTACTGATTGTTTGAGTTGAAACATTAAGTTTCTTTGCTATTTCTTTCTGTTTTAATTTGGTTTCTTGCAATAAAATACTAATCTGTTCAACCTTTCGAGAACTCAAATCGCGAACTTTACCCATGTCTGCTCAGTTGCATAAACAAATTAGAAAATCTGAAAAAGACAGAGTTGGCATTAAAATTAGATGCACAAGTTTACAGAAATAAAGTGATCACATCCAAATGACAGGTGGAAAATGCAATAAACACACACGTCTCCTCGCAAATGCCAGACTATTACTGAGCTCTGTCCAGACAATGCAGTGATTGTTTCTGTGTTGTCAGACATTTTTTCTCTCTGTATTGCCAGACACTCCCATATAAGACTAAAACCCACTTAAAATAACTAATAAATATTTGTTTGCTACTGGTGTGGTAAAGTAAATAAAGGGTTACTTTAAAAAATTGTTTGCAAGACATTTTTGCTCAAAAATTATGTTTCTATCAAAACTCCATAATAATTGTGCCAGTACTGTACATTGGACACATTCTGAAATATTGCCCATCACGTCAATTTTCTTAAGTTCACTTTTTAAGATCGAACAATAATTTTGAATATTGCTAATTGATTATTTTTATGCTGATCGAAATCGATTGATTATGAAAAAAAAATCAATTTCCATCGCGTATTCTAGGTATCCTGGGTATCTGAATAACCATCGTTCGGTGAAAAGTGTGATTGGGGTGCAATTACAGATCAGTGGCTGTAGCCCATCCCTTCTTGAAGATGGTACTTTTTGTTCTCTATGTTGAATTATTGGAAAGTAAATCAATTTCACCTTATTGATACACGCACCAATTAAGCGAGAAACTACTTACCGATAAGGCAACTTTTCATTCGATGATCATCATGATCGTATTAATAAAGACCACACACTCTAGGTTATAACAATAGAGAGTTTCTTTTTTAAGTAAAATTACTTTTTTTATTAGATGCACTGATTTAATTTCTGAAACTCAATTGCAACACATCATTCATGAGAACTTGTAACTCCGAGTATAAAATTCATTAACGGCAAATGCGTATTTTGTAATATTAAATGGAACATCCAGACTTTGCAAATTTTATTACTGTTTGCGTTAGTTCAATAGATGGTTATATTCGCAATATAACAATTGTTTCAATATGTCGAAAGTTTAATTGTTGTAATTTCATAGGCATTCTTTTCCATTTCAAGCTGGTTTGGCAGGTGTATTGTAAGCTATTGTTAAAATTTATTTTTCTTTCAATATACAATGCCTTTTCGCTCAAACATAGCATGTTATTTTGCTATTAGTGTTATTTACAATCAATTTTATAATCTTCTTTTAATTAATCAGTTTTATTAATATTTCTGATTTCATTAAAAATTTTAAATATGCTTCAATAAATCTATTACATTATCCTTCGTGTAATAAATAAAGATTGATTTTCTTTTAACGACCTGTATGTGAATAATAAGTCGTAATATTTTTTTATTATTTCAAAAACATCGTTTTAACTATACTTATATCTTTATTAACTATATAAAGTAGCTTAAATTGGTTTATATTTTCTGTATTTCTAACTTATTTCATATAACAAAACCTATCTCATTATTTTAAGACTATTGTAGAATCAACTTTATGTGAATCCAGTTTAGTTTATTGAAGTAACATTTAGAGAAATTATGTTCGAGAACTATATATTTATGTTCTCTACTTCCAGTAGGAATCAATATCTTATATTATTGTGGTCTGAATTATATCTATCTTATTTAAAGGTCAATTTAAAAAGAGGATAAACAATTTTAAGAGTTAAAGAATGCTTTTATTCGTAGTAAAATATCTGAAAATTTAACCTTTTTATATTAGAAAGATATTATTATTATTAGAACCGGAATATTTTAAGATAAAAGAAAATGTAGAATGGAATGTTTTTCACATGTAACACAGTAAACACATATACTTTATGTTTGATTTATCAATGCATTGTGTTTTCATTCCGCGTATCGTTTGTCGTCTTTCCTTTCGAGTTCGAATTCAAACTGAAAGCGGTGTTTAAATGTATAAGAAAATTGTCCAGTGATGTACACAAAGTGTCCATTATGTATACAAAGTGGCAACTTTTCCGCGCTAAATTGATCGAATTTCAAAATATATAAGGTGTTTATTTTATTTTATATTTTTTGACGTACTCAAAAATTTGGAACGACCGTAAAATATTATGAGTTGTCGGTATTTAAATTTCAAAATTCCAAATTTTTTTTAATACCTTACTTTAATCAAAAAATTCCAATTTTTACCAAAAAATTCTTATTACCAAATGCAATATGGTGATGTATAAACAGCTCCTAAAATCAATTAAAAATTCAGAAAAATCACAGCTTCTACATTAAATTTTATTTTTTGTTTTGTTTATTTCATATGGTTCGATTGGTTGTGGCTGCAAGTGTTAAAAAATAGTGGTCTTTGGATTGCATGGTTTAACACAGAATATAGAAGCTTGATGTTTATTTATGATCCATTAAAATGACCAGCTTGCTAACTTTACTTTCTATAGATTATTTTACATATTTCGCGAAGTGATTTTCCCAAATTAAAATGATGAAAAATAAAGCTCTTACTCACTTAAACGTGTTTGTACATACTATCGTTTCATTATCAAAATTTTAAACTACGAACTGACTTTCGAACCAACAGAGTTTTGTTTCAACTTGATTTAATTTTTTCAATGCGGAATTAGTTTATATTTGTGGCATTCAATGCGAGACTATTCTGTATTCGAGTTTAACTTTCAAGCTTACAGTGCATTGAAAATGTTTCATAATATCTATTTAATGTTTAAAATTAGCAATAACTTTTATATGAAATAATTGATTATACGTTTTTGAATGTTATTCAATTGTTATCTTTTTTAAAACAATATTTGAGATTTTTACAAATTTTTCTCGTCAATTGAAAAGTAGAACTTTGAATAACTGTATATAATTATAATTGTGCAATTGGGATATGTAAAGAGTAACATTTTTTAATCAATTAAATATATAAAATCAGTTTATTATCTATCCTTTTTAAGTTTTCTTTATTCTTTTTACAAGACACTCAAGAATAATATTATTTTTACCATAAAGTACTTTAACTATTCCTCCTATAAATCAAAAATTGAAAGGAATTTTATCTTTTTTGATAATAACTTTTATATCAATATTTGTATGGCCCTATTGGAAATGCCACTTATTTTTCTGTTAAATGGTTGAAATATTTTCTCACCGGCATCCTTCCATAGGGGTAGCGCGTATTCTCCGTGATCTGGGCTTCTGCCGGGTTCAAATCCCGGTTCGGGCAAGGTTGCTCTTCTGCGTTCTCTCTGTCAGGTGTGTGTGAGTGTGGCCCCCTGTAGAAAGGGGTTGTGCAAACGAATGTGACGCATGAAATAGCTAAGCCGTACTCTTGTTCCTTGTTGGCGCTACTGAAAAAAACAAAACAAGAGATGTTCACTCGGTTTAAATCGCTGACAGATCAGCGGGCTTGTAAAATACCATAAGTCACAACAACAACAACAAATATTTTCTCTGCTATCTGAATCATACGTATTGAGTTATCTGACAGACCTTTTTGTCATCGTTCGAAAGAATTACCAAAAAAAATATATTAAATTTAGCCCAACAACAACCAAAATTTGTCTAACGATTAAAAAAAGTATTCCTGACAAAAAAAGATGTCAATATATTGGTGTCTAACGAAAGAGATAGTAATGGTCGAGAATTTAAAATAGCTTCAAAATATGAAACTATAGGAAACTTTTCGCAAATCGATTTTAGGTTAGCCTACGAAGAAAACGAATTTAAACGATTTGATTCCTTCTTCTAGCAAGATATTTTCGAAATGTGCAGATTTAGAAATGAAGCTTTGTTGAACTTTCTCTGGATCAAAATAATAAGACAAAATAATATCTGGATTCCCAAGAAGCTTGAATAAAAGCTAAAATTCATTATGACACTGATGCAATTACGACCATTATTTGAGAAAATAGTAGAGATTATGTCTCTTCATGACATAACTCTTTTAAGAGTAGCTCTAAAGAATTCGATTGTTTATTCTGAAGTGCTTTTAAAGTCATCATCTCGACCAATAAACATGCAGCAAACAAGATATAAAATTTTTGAAGAGAGCCCCCCCCCCCCCATTTTAAAAAAATTGTTTTTAATTGCAGAAAAGGCCATCAAAATCTATACCATTAATACTGAAAGGCAAAGACAGTTCACGGCGTTCTTCAAATAAGTCATCGATTTTCTGAATTTAAAACTGCGAATTATACCTTGTATAAACGGATATACAATTCTAAGAGCTATATTTATTCCACTAACTGGTCAATAATTCAGCCTAATTAAAAGTAAAAGGGTTTATACTCCAGCAGGACAATTTTTATTACGAATATTCTGCATTGTTATTTTTGGAAATAGTATGATCTTTTGGCATAATAATAGGGTGTTTTATATGATAAGGTAAACAGAGTTATACAATCTGACACTAACTCTAATTTTATTTGATCAATAATCCAAAAATGATGATAAAGACTTTAATTTATTAGCAGGGTTTACTTTTTTTGATTATTTAGACTTTCGGAATCATCAACAAGAATCACTTGTTGCATCAACGAGATAAGAAGGTCTCACAATCTTCAATTTCAATGATTGATAAAGGACAACTTTTTTTCTATCCCAACAGTTCTTTATAAATCTAAGGGAAAAAAACAGAAATCTTAATTAACCTGTTTTAATTACTACTACTACTTAAAAAGCTATTTTAGAATTAACAAGAATATAGAATCAATAAATTGTAAGCAATAACGTCCTTGAATTCACACAAAATTGAGAATCTTTGGTTCGATTAGCTAGTTGTTGGTCACCAGAGTAATTGAAGGTAATTGAAGGAATGGTGAAATGTTCCATCAAACGATATGTTTAGCCATCTGTACCGGAATAGGACCACTTCAATTGGTTTGAGTTCGATAATACTTCTCACAGTTTCAATTAAATGTTAAATTTTAACTACTCTGTTAGCCACAAATACTTTAAGATAATGAGATGATGTATGGATTCAAGTCAATGATATGGTTGAATCATTATACATCAGTATACTCTCTATTTAAAGACTCAATACCTTTTAAATCTTGTTTTTTTAGTTGGGCTACGAAAAAACATTTAAAAAGACCTAATCTTATAATAGATATGGTTTTAAATGTGACTTGCTTGCCGCAACTTTGGATACTGAAGTATTATTGGGCGCGACACACTTAAGGTAAATAATCGCCCCATATGAGGTCTGTGTCTAATCAGATTGACTAATGTTGCACTAATTATTGAAGGTTATAGGCAAAAATACCCTTAGTAATATTTATCTGTTCAATTGCTTTTAGTGATGAAACTAAATGGTCCACATTTGCAAGATTCTAAAGGAGTGGATCTTCAAGATCGAATTTTTCTAACCACACTTTTTGAAGAAAATCTTTATTTTGCTGATAACAGAATGAAGTAAATCTAATTCATAATAAAGCTTCTTCATAGTGGAAAGTACATTTCTTTTCGTAAGGCAAGGCTCTTGTTTAGAGTCAATCAATCTTAAAGATAAAATAATCATCCAGCTGCAACCACTTCATATTTAAATTTTTTGAAACAAGTATATAAATGTAGTATAAAAATGGCCATTCAATCCCATTTGGATCAGTGTCTAGGGTACTGATTAAGAAACTTTTAAAGGGAAACAAATAATTTATTTACAGTAAACAAAATTAAAAGGATATTAACAATTAGGGCGGGAAAGATAATTTACATTAAAGTTAGAAGTAAAATATTTAGATGGCACCAAGGGCGAAGCCTAATACGATGTCTGCACATAGCTAAACTATGTAACGCCGTTGCGTATTAAACACTCATCGTTATCGGAGACGAAACATCTCTCGAGCGAATGCCAACAGCTCGCTTCTTTATTAAAATTTATGATCACGTGACTTGGCACTTTGGATTAGTAGAACCCATGGTGCCATCTATTACAATACAATAAAACTAAATTGAATTGGTTGCGTTCAGTATAACAGTGGAATGGTAATGGCCACTAATTAAAACTCTACAACTCGGCCAGTCCTGATAGAACGATGACCTCATCGTTGTTTACATACTGGCACTCAAGATTGACATTAAATTCCACTCGGCCAAAGTGTTATTAATTGTTTCCTTATTTGAGCAGAGGAAGCTTTAAAAATGCAATCCAATTCGAAATCTACCTGTGGAAATTTACAACTTTTCATGAACATATCAATCAACTGCTAGCATATCAGCAACCATTTTGTAAAATTTGAAATGTCTCTGAATCATTTTTCAAAGTTATTCTGTCATCCATAGAGGCATCAAGCAATTAGACCTTTGAAGCTTGCGGAAAGTCCGCAGACTCATCTACGATGAACTGCTTTACAGTAAGAATTGATTAAAAGCCTGCACTGAAATTTCCATAAGTTCTTTTTGATTATTATGACTGACATGCATTACATTCTACCCTCGTCATCAGAGCGACTATTTATGTATTTAAATAAGTAAATAGTCTCCTTGTTGATGAGGTTATAAAATTTGTAGAAACATTTTCTGGACATCAAATGCAAATGCGAATTTATGTTTCTTGAATTTAAGTAATAACTTATAATATCTTCGAAAACATTACCTTTTAAAAAATATAAATTAACTAAGCTGCATTTGAAATGTTGGATTCACGGATTAAAAACTACTCTCAGAGGAATGGAGAATAATTTGAACTAATTTGTAACATCATGATGAGAAAAATAACAATTGCCATGATACAATAGATCTTCAGCAACTCTTCCCATGTGGCCTAGAGTTTCATACTCGACTATGAATACAGAATACAGAGGTAGAAAGCTTTTTGACTGAAGATTTTTTCCAATCCTTTAATTAAACTCTATAATTATGTTTGCACAATTTGTTTAATCTTTAATCTAAAGTGGAAATTATTTCATTGCTATTTCTACATTATAGCTGTCTTCATTGTTTCTTCTAATCATTTTTTAATGTGTCTCGCAAAAAAAACGCATTTGTATTTAAGGAACTTTTATTTTTAGTAAATGTCATTCTGTCTCATAATCGAAGAATTAAATCAGCAATCAACTTGCTTTGCGCAATAAAGCCATAAAAATAATGATTGGAATATCCTTCGATACTAGAACTACCACTAAATTATCTTTAAGTCCGTAAATATGAATTTATTTTTAATATATTTCCTTGCTTCTTTAATATTAAAAAAAACCGGAAGTTGAAAGCAACCATCTGTTTTATGTGAATGATCTAAAGTTGACTGCATAACGTGATACTAGAGGGAATATTCAATTCTT
The DNA here is from genome assembly GCA_026543865.1 of Argiope aurantia. NCBI lineage: Eukaryota > Metazoa > Arthropoda > Arachnida > Araneae > Araneidae > Argiope > Argiope aurantia. Next base: position 88,855 of record JAPMOR010018798.1, on the reverse strand, counting down.
CTAATACAGTTTTGAAGAAAAATAAAATCTGTTATTTTCGGAATAGCTAATAATTATACATTCTTAAAATAAAATTCATTTCAGTTTGAAATGTCCGCGTATACTTTAAGAAAAATATAAGTATTATTTTCATTAATCTCACTCACAGACATATTAATTTTATTTTTTAAAGAACTTAAACTAATTGCTAACTCAGACGATACAAAACTGTTTTCGCTCCCAGAAATGTTTACAACTTTAACTGACATTCTTACGTTAGAAGCGTTTTTAACATAAACAATAACAGTTGGCAGAGGAGCAGATGGTTTATTTTTTTTTCTAGATTTCAGTTTCTCCTTATTAGGACAAGTGAATTTTCAGAACGACTTGGAGATTTTCTTTTCACTCGTTCGAATTTTATAACTTAGCTGGTTTTGATTTATATGTTTTAAGTTGGAATTTATATGTTAAAGACAGTTATGTGACAATGTACAGTATTTGTGTTTTCTATCACTAAAACATTGGTGAATATTATGCACATTAGGTAAACAATTCATACAATGGTTGCTTTTAATTTGATTCAGTTCTGGACAAATGTCTAATTTCAAGAAGGGTCCTTTTTCAACTATAGGATGTAATTGAAGATATTTTTCCTTGCAATTCAGACATTTTAAAGTCATTTTATTAGAAAACTGTATGAGGATTATTATTTTGTTTAAAAAACGGAAAGTGTTTCGTATCTGATTGATGTTCCGGATTTTATTTTACATTAACTTCAATTCCCCAGCATTAGATAACGTTTTACAAAAATATCAATGAATTAACCCCATTTAGTCATATCATCTGACCACACTTGGAACTGTCTTCTTGATTTTTTTTTGTCTAATTTTTTAAGAATAATATTAACCAGCAATTTTTCTGCAAACTGATTTATATCGAAACCAATAATTTTAAGAGCTTCTTTAGTAATTGGCAATGAACTGCTTTAAACGTTTTGCCGATTTTCGAGTTGACGTGCCGAATGAAAAATACTTCGTTTAAATAAATGCTACAAATTTATCTAATTACTACCTTAGATATCAAAGCAAACATATAACACTGTAAGTAATGTCTTCTAGCGTAACAATTTGAGCATCTGATTCGCTATGTATTTTCTACTAAATTTGATGAAGATAATTATTTTTGGGAATGGAAATTTTGAAGGAATTTGAATTACCAATGGGAAGTTTGAAGTTCGTTGTTATTTAGATGATGTACGTATATATAGAGATAATTCTTTACATATATATCTATTTGAGTGGAGTTTTGCAAGGCTAAAATAGTACTTGACAATCGAATTGTGATTAAGTAAAGTAAATAATTAATTAAGGAGCAAAGCTCAAATAAATATTTGAGATTTCTTACATATTAAATAGCATATAAATAAAGGAAAGATTTCAATGAAGGATTTAAGATTGAATGAAAGATCAAATTCAATTCCAGATTTCAAGCAGTAATAGAAATTTTTGCTTCCATTTAGCCAATAAATAAAATGAAAGGAGGAAATAATAAGTGGTTGTTGGCTTTAATTCCATCCAGACCATAAATCCTAAAAATATGGCCACTTGTAGTGAAAAGATATTTAATAAGTTTCAGAGATAATTCCAATAGGCAGAATTTTGTACCTCTTTGCAGAAATTTTCTTTGAAAAGTGTGATATCAATTAAGTTATTACTTCTTTTCCAAAATCATCTCCTTTTTCTTATCAATTTTAAACATAAGAAAATTTTATAACACATTCCGAAAACTGTTTTTCTCATTTTCATACTAATCCATAGATCAGGAAGAACTATGCTTTGAGTCCACTGAGATAATCAAAATACGTTTTAGTCTTCCTTCATTATTTGTAATTTAATTTTTGATAAAATCTGGCGATTAATTGATATTTATGTTTTGAAGATTTAAAATCGCGTATTTTGAGCATTGGAAATACACAACTGCATAGAATATATAACTACAACTTGGGAATAATCAACATCAGAAATGCAAGACATCAAAAAAAAAAAAAAAAAAAAAGAGTAAAAAATTCGTTTTAGAAGTCGCATTATACAATTACGAAAAATATGAAGTTTAATTAAAGTTTGGAAAAATACATATATTGTCTTATATGACCACTGTTTTTGTCTTTTTTAGAGAATTCTTCTTCATTTTGACCACTGGATTGACTCTTGCTTTAATTTTAGCAGAAATTTCAGAAAATTCATCGATACTCTTTCCCCATGTGACTATAAACTTATATTTCTCGCCACCAGGTAAGTGCTAAAAAGAAAGAAATAATTTTAATTTAATAAAATTATTTCTAGCTTCAAATGAACGGAGAAAAATGAAAGAAATAATTATAAATCAATGCAACTAAACGTAAATTCAAATAAAAGAGAAAAAAGAAAGAATTTTAATGAAATGAAGTTAATTTTAATTGCGAATCAGCAGAAGAAATTTATAAAGTGTTGCTCGTGGACTTTCTCCTGTTTCTGAGTCTTATATAAGTTGTCCTAATAAACCATCTGTGAAGTTTATATATTAATGCAGTCGTATCTGGCAATGCTGGTAGGGACATTTAACATCGCGAAGGGGATTTAAGATCAATCGTCGCCCCTTGAAATCTGATAGCCGTTAAAAATTACGAGGATATTACTTCAAATTAAGGCATTATTACCCTTTCCATTGAGTATGCGGCATACTAGAGAGTTCAATATGTTGTAAATGAGAAATGATGCTTTATTTTACAAGAAAACAGAAAACAAGATAAGCAAAAGTTCAATAAAGTCTTACACAAGTTATCGATAAGAAGAAAATAAAAGGAAACTCAAATGTACTCAAGACAGAATTCTTTGACTGACTCGTTTCAGCCCTTCGAGTTTATTAGAATCCTTAGTAGGGCACATAATTTTCTGGAAGAACTTCCATTTCTCTATCGCAAAGAGAGTTATCGTCATAATTCTTGCATTTTTCAAAATCTTCATTTTTGTCGCCAAATTTGCCACAAAGCTGAGGATCATGCATCTGGTCTCCATACAGCCTCCATTAAAAATGTCTTTAAGTCTTTACTTTAAGGGATTAAATAAACGTTGCAGTAAAGTAACACGATAGATTTTAACATTATTTTCAAACATGTCATGCGATTCGAAAAAATGTGATTATGAGTTCAAATCTTTTGAACAATATATCGGATTTCGAGGCAATTAAAGAAAAGATGACCCCCAGGAAGGCAATTTGTCTCTATATGCATGAAAAAAAACACATTTTGATATTCTATCTAGGCTCTTCAAAGTGCTTTTGCTTAGCAGAAAATGATTCATTTACCTTGATCGGGAGATTTAGATATTTGGACTACGGTATATATCCTTTTTAGTACTACTAACTATACTGTATTTTAGGAAAAGTAGATTAAATAAGTAGATTCACCAGCAGAGATCAATAACAAAGGCTAAATCAGAATAATCTTTTATGTTACAGATTTGTGTTTTCCTTTATTTCGTCACAAAATTTCTTTTAAAGATGATTTATGCTAAAATTTTAACAAAGGAAGCTTTACTGATTGCGAAAAAATATATATTTTGAAGTAAAATCAAATGAATTAAAAAGCATATTTATAAAATTAAATTTAATTCGAGAAACTATTTTTTTTTAATTCTGAATTATATTACAGAATATATGCATAAGAAAAAATACATAGGTGGTGAAATATAAATAAATATAAAAGAATATAAATAGTATATAAAATAGTAAATTATAGAGTAAAAACGTTTCATATATCTAAAATAAATTTTGAAAACTTTATTAAAATCAGAGAAAACATTTACAGATATGAAATTGTTATTATTAAACGTAATTTTTGAGTTTTATGTTAATGTAAAAATAATTTTAGTGAGAAATCATTTTTGAAAGATATAACAAAATAAAAATAAAAAACTAGCTTAAATTTTAATTAATTTATATTTGCATTTATTTGTTTTATAATGTATTTTATTTCCATTATAAATGCATTAATTTGTATTTATTTTTTTATCATAATTAGTTATCTTAATTATGCACTTATGTTTCTTTTGTTACCTTATTTTTTCAAATACTTATGCAATATTTCATCATAAAAATTACGTATAGTTCATACTATTCATACATATAATATTTCTTTTATATATGACGATTAATTTTTCTTCTTTGGCATAAGTTTCATAAACGATTGATGTATAGATTAATAAAATAATTAATTACTGTTTTATTAATCGATAGACAAGCTATATATTGCTGTAATAATTAATTATTCCCATTTTATATTTGCAGAAAATGAGCAGCCAGTTAAGAATAAGTCTAAGTCGTTGAATGATACAATGTAAGTTCTACTGTAAGAGAATTAGATTCTTTTGTTCTAAAATTTCGTTTTATAATATTAGTGGACAAATACTTTAAATTTAGGAAATATTTTTATTTAGTTTTCAATTGTTTAAAACCTAAGTGTTTTAGAAGATGCCGTCATTAAATAGTTTAACCCTTAAAGAAAGGAAAAACGATTTTTAATCATTTATAAGCAATGAAAAAGATTTCTACAATCTCCCAAATTTATATATTAAAAATTTAATTTTTTTCTCTAAAATAATAAAATAATGCTTTCAATGAAGTGAGTTCTTGAGAATTGCTCCTAAGATCCAGTTTCATGAGCGCTTAAAATCATTATATGATTTAGAATGCAAATTATGGAATTGAAAAATTATTATCCTTAATTTAAGAAAAAGGTTTACAATAACTTAAACACCTAAATAAACCAAAACACAAGCAAACTCTACAGCAGAAGTGATACACGCACTCTTACGTAATGGTTTAATAACTGGGTTTTGATAAATGTGTAAAGCAATTAAAGTGTAAGGTAAAGAATATAGTACATTTTTGAACCTATGTATCAATAGATTTTTAAAATTACATTATTTTTATTTTATGTATCAATATTTACTTTTCAAAAATTAAATAAAATGTTACAAAATGAAAATAAATTTAGATATACTCAGTGCATACTCTAATATTATCCCATACCTAATTTCTAAAGTTTAAGAAATAGGTAAGTATATACTTTCGTTTAGGAAAAGAAATTACGTAACATTATAAATTATTATAAAATATTTTCTAATAATTGATCTAATTGAATGTTTTGTTAATTTTTTTCTACCGGTTATTATATTCATATTTCTTATACTTACCCTTTTGCATAAGCATAAAGTATTTGTCACTTTTTATGAGTATAATATTCATTGTAATCATCAGATTTGGAATTTATGATGGTTTCTTAGTGATCAAAACTGATAATGTTAGAAAACAGCGAATTGCTTTAATCCGGCACAATTAGGTACAACTTCTTTGAAACAAAGCTCATTGATTGGATAATCTTCTTTTAGACAACTATTAAATTTGTTTAAAATTATGATATACAGATATTTATAAATATATAGCTGCACAAGCTATATATCGAGGGGCGCACAGCCTTTTACAAATAGCTTGACGCTTCTTTTGCTACTATGGCTGTCGCTGTTTTGATGTTAAATGGGAAGGGAGGTGACTGATAATTTGAATGTACCACTGTTTATGCCTTTTCAATATAAACTGGTTTCATACATTTATAAAGTAAATGCATAAAAACTCAAATTAATATTTATTTATATAAAGCATTCTTTTTTCTAGCAATAATGGGAGAGATTTATCCTGGAATTTTGGTGTTTCATTACCAGGGGATCCTAATTACTGCCCAAGAGAACAAACTGCGACATGCAAATCTTTTGATCCATACAGAACGATTGATGGAAGCTGCAACAATTTGAATCATCCGACATGGGGTACAGCTAATGAATGTTACTTGCGATATCAACCAGCATTTTATGATGGTAACACGGAAAAATGAATTGATATTTATGACAAAAACTACTTTTTCATTCAATTTTTCTTGCTAAAGTATTTGAAAAACATTACAATTTAGAAAATTATCATAGAGTTTCTGAATTCGAAAATGCATTAACTGAGAATTCAAGGAACAATTTATTGACTTCTTTACTCCAAACCTTAAATGATATTAAAAGTTAGAAAAAGATTTTCTGTCTTTTTTAAATGCCTCAGAATTAAACATCAGCATAAAATCACTGAAAACTTCAAAATAAAAATAGGATACTTTATTTATGAAAATGTAATAAGGCCCTTAAAGCTTACTGATAATTTTGTTAAGTTATTCAGTTGTGTAATTATATAACTTCAAGCACTTTGAAATAAATTAAAAATGTATCCATCATAATTTCACTGGAAAATATTTATCAAAAGTTTAAACCTTCCATCACATTGAAATTCCAATGCAATGATATTTCAAGAAAATTGTTCCCTCTTTTCGTCACTTCTCGAGAGAATTGAAGGAAATCGTGAATTTCCGATTATCAATTTGTAAATCTTTAGTTTCTGTGTCTTAGACATACTCTCTACAAACAGATTTGCTTGCAATCAAACAGTAATTTTTATTGATTTTATGATTTGTAACAGGATTCGATAAAATTAAATGTTTGATTTTATATATTTATTTAGTACGATTTTACCCTGTGATCTGATTTACCTATTTGAATAATATATAAAAATTAAAATTTAAACTTTTTTTTTTTGAATTTCGCATGTTCCTTTCCTTGCAAAAGAATAGATAGAGGTTATTTCTTAATTTATGATAAAGATTTGAAAGAAGAACTAAACACTTGTGCCAGATTGATAATTAGATAAATTAGATAATTGATCAGAAACATCATAACTTTAGAAGAGGTGTTGGGGACTCACGAATGCAGAATTTTTTTGGTAGTATTTTCAGCTTAATTTAATTTTGTAATTTCATTGAATTTACAACTTTATTTAAACTTATTAGTATTAAAATAAAATAGTTAAAAATATTGGAATATTATTTCGAAAAAAATGCTAAGTAATTAATTTTTCTATGTTTTATATTACATTGCTTTAAAATTTAAAAAAATCAAATTGTATGAATAAATTTTATTTAAAAATGAGTTAAATTGTTTTTAATAGTTATCAATAAAATGCAGATTAATCAAATATTTATATGCATCAAATACTAAAAAAAAATCATTTAAAATTGATTTCTAATTTTATGTTTTGTTATCTCAATTTAACAATAGTTGCTACAAAAATTGATGATACAGACCAATATCCGGTTCAGTATTAAAATATATAATAAAATATATTTTATTGTATAAAATATTAAAATATATTGTCTCAAAACGAAGATCTGCACTTAGTCAGTATAGCTCAGAGATAATGTACGCGCTTGGAAAGCATAACATCGGGGTTCGAATCCCAGCCAAGTCGTATTAATTTAGAGGCTGAACTTTAATTTTAATTTCTTATTATTCATTTGTTCATTCTCCAGAAGCTTCTAGAACTTTCTATGACCTTCTTTATAATTCTAGTTTATTCTGTAAAGGTATAAATTCTGAGTTTCACAAGCAGTGGGATCAGTTCTTCGCCTGCATGATGCTTAGAGCTAATAAACTTGATAAAGCATTACTTTGTGATTTGTTATTCTTTGCATCTTCGTGACAATATAAATATATAATAAAATCATTAAAAAAATATGCAATTTTGGTGATGGGAGGGTAGAAAAAGGTCCAAATGCTTGCATTTCTGTGCCCGGTTTGGTTTGGTTTGGTTTAGTTATATTAACGTCCCGTTTGAAGCAACACTTGGGCTATTTTGGGACGGACCTCGCAATTTTGAACCGGAGTCAGATGACGAGGATTTCTGTGCCCGGATTAAGCCCTTTGCAACTACTTCGTTTGAAGGGTTTGATCAGAGAGTTGGAAACGCAACTAGACAAACGAAAATCAACATATAAAACTAGTAAGCTTTAATAGTTTAGCTCTAGATGCAGTTACTAAAAATGATACATTTGATCAATAAAGAAGAAATTAAATTAACGGAGAATCAAAAAAAATTATTTCATGGAATATGTTGTAGAAATTGCTCAAAATATCAGCCATCAACCGCTGTAGGTTTAACATAGCAATTAGCGAGAATAACTATTGTTCGAATGAAAACTATTAAGCGATTGAATTAACATCCAAGCTTATAAAGTAGATTAAGCTTCTCAAAATATTAGCCATCAACTACTGTAGGTTTAACATAGCAATTAGCGAGAATAACTATTGTTCGAATGCAAACTATTAAGCGATTGAATTAACATTCGAGCATATTATGTAGCTTAAGCTTTCCTTGTGTAGAAATTGCTCAAAATATCAGCCATCAACTACTGTAGGTTTAACATAGTAATTAGCGAGAATAACTATTGTTCGAATGAAAACTATTAAGTGATTGAATTAACATTCGAGCATATTATGTAGCTTAAGCTTTCCTTGTGTAGAAATTGCTCAAAATATCAGCCATCAACTACTGTAGGTTTAACATAGCAATTAGCGAGAATAACTATTGTTAGAAAGAAAACTATTAAGCGATTGAATTAACATTCGAGCTTATTATGTAGCTTAAGCTTTCCTTATGTAGAAATTGCTCAAAATATTAGCCATCAACTACTGTAGGTTTAACATAGCAATTAGCGAGAATAACTATTGTTCGAATGAAAACTATTAAGAGATTGAATTAACATCCGAGCTTAAGGGTACTATTGGGCGTGGTGATCTAGTGATAATATCTCACTGTCGGAGCTGGATGACTCTAAATTAGAAACCCTTCTACGTGTCTTCAAAAACATTCTCTGAAAAATAAAGACTCGGTTTTATGCACGTTTAATCTTCGTCGTGAGCTTCATAAAACTTATAAAAAAGAGATCAAACAGCTTTATAAATTATTTCACATAGTAAAAAAAAATGATGCCTTCATTCTGTTACTTTAAAATTTCGACAGCTTCATTTAATGAAACAACTGTTATAATGCGAAAAACGTGTGTCATTTAGCTAGTGCAGAAACGTTTCAGAGTAATAACGTACTTGTGAAAACAATTAATATTTTCTTGATAAAAGCTATAAATTAGTATCTTCATGTTGATATGTTAATATAATTTTTCATCATTATTTTTAGAATAAATAGTGTTATGTGTCTTATAAAATTTGTAAAATTCATATTTTTTTCATTGTGTTATGAAAAAGCTTAAATAAATTAAATCGTTAAAAAAAGAATTTTCTGACTGTTTGGAAACATGATAAATGAAAAATAAAGAAGATTGAATTTGGTTCATCATTTTTGAACCATATCCTTTATTTCATTCAAATATTTGGGTGATATCTATGAATGAAATATATTTCTGTCTCTCTGTCCATAAGCATACAAACACGACAACTCCGAAATGCAGCGAGCGTGATGAGTTAAATTTAACATATGGAATAATTACCAAAATTAAAGGTGTTATTTTGATTTAAATAGACGCTTATCTTCACTGTTCTGTGCAATCATGTTCATGTGAATATACTATAACTGAAACACCTAATAAACTAGATGCATGAAATTTAACATTTTATCTGTACATCAGAAATGTAAATTAGAATACAGTTTTAAACTAGTGTTTCAAAAGGAAGAATAGATGATGTGATGTAAATTTACATTTGATTTTCTTTTCTCTACAGGACAAAGTTATTCATCGTATAATGACATATCGTGTATGCGTACGAGAAAATCGAGGGTACAACTTTTCCTTTACTTTCAAAAGATTTCCTATAATCTAAAATGTATTTTCGATTTTTCACACTACATTGCAAAATTAAACACCAAACTCTCCATTGAATAAAAATATATGCATAATAGTTGAGGGGAAATTATTTTTCCTAATTTTATAAAATAACCACAAGTTTAAGTTGCTACAATATTGTACCTTATTGCTTAATTTATCATATTATTCATATTTCAGGGCATGAAGGAGTTAGAAAATCTAAGAATGGGGATCCTTTACCTCTAGTTAGGGACTTAACATTGAATATCTTCAAAGATGTTAACCGTCCGTCACCAAATGTTTCCTTCATGTTCACAATTTATGGTCAAACTGTGGCCCACGACTTAGCCCATTCTGAAAATCTGAACAGTAAGTACAACCCTCAGAGGGAGTGATCAACGCAACGCTTCTCTTACTTTCTAAAATATAACACAATTTTTTTTCTATCATATAATAAGAAATGTGGCTGATTAAGTTGAAGATTATAAAAGGAAAATACTGCAAATGCAAAGTTACAAGTTTTGCAGTAATACTATTAATAAATTCAGTTTAATTAAGGTACAGAAAATGTTTCTTAAATAAATTGTCCTAAAGAAGTGATAGAATGTTAATGGTATTTACTTTATTCTAAAAGTCAATCGCCGAAGTATGTATACAACTGGAGACATCTATCGACAATTTCAGCACTTAATGAGTTTCTGTAGTCAATAATGCTAAAAAAACTGATAAGAAGATAATGGTCATGCTAGGCACTTTCTCAATTCTCCAGTTGGATCATTGAGCTATATATTTAACCGGTGACAACTTAAAAATAATTGCTTTCTTGTTTAGAATGTATTGGCTACATTATTTTAGGGTTTGAAAACTTTAAGATTTATTGTTTCTTAAACTAAAAATGAAAGAAAAAAGCTTGCATTTGTAACATTTTCCATTTCTAGTCTTCAACAATATTGTCATGAAGATGTAAAGTAAAAATTTAAACCAATGATCAGCAAACTCTTGATTCAACAGAGACAATTATCAACAATTCAAGGATTGAAATCTCTTTTGATAGCCACATTTTTTAAATCTTAAATTATATAGTTAAGCATATCGTATTTCATTTAATTAGAGTACTCTTATGCAGGCTTATATTAA
>JAPMOR010018798.1:47104-70114 GCA_026543865.1 Argiope aurantia | reverse complement strand
TTTATTATCATTAGATATATGCCTTCTAAGAAATTTATCTCTCTTGAAACGAAATTTCATGGAATCAGTCACTTGGATATATTTTATGTTTTTAATTTCATTTAAATTAATTTGAATCATTCTTCTTTCATTTTTTATCAGCAAAAAGAGAACAGGTTAATGGTGTAACAGCTGCTTTGGATGCGTCGATGGTGTACGGTAAAGATAATAATAGGTCCATGGATATACGAGCCAATGATGGGACAGGTAAGACCCTATCAACTTTTTTTACTCTTAGACTAAGGAAAAATGAAATTTAAAAATTACTTTTTAAAACTGAGAAGCAAATAAATTCCTTTCTCGTTTTTATTGGAAAAATCTACAACTGTCTTTTTTTTGGCCAATTGTTGCATTACCTAATTTTATGTTCATCAATAATGAAAAATCCTGTCACTTCACATAGGGTATGAAAACGGCCATAAGAAGAACAATGCTATATACAGAGTGGTTAAAGATCAAATAGATAATTAAAGTGGAAAAAGAGAATTAAATGATTTATTAAGGTTTTTAATAACACCTTATATTATGGACTCAGCGAAAAACAGAAATATTTTTAAACTATGCCATGGGGTGATTAAATCAAATTTGGAGTAGTTATCTAAAATAGAATGCTGACTCAGCTCCAATATATCCGAGAAATCAGGTAATTTACCTTTTGTTATAGATTCATGATAAAATATCTTCACTTATTGAGCACTTAATTTTTGCACTCTAAACCGGAATGTTGACAGAATAATGCTCCTGATATTAGTAATGCATTATAGGCGGAAAAGGTTATTTAACCCCAATGTTTGTAGTTAACCAAACATTTATACAGGCTGTTGCAAAACTAATGGTCCATTCTATAAGGGGTGATAGAACTCGCCAAAATAAAGAACTTTCACCATACAATGTGGTATCAGAAAGCACACGTCGGGAAACGAGAGGATGCTTGTTACGCAGAAATGGAGAATATAATAAAGACCAAGAACAACAATATAAAGACAAAGAACCTTTATTTATAACAAATGCTCAAATGAGTGACTGGCAGCTACAATACAGGCTTTACTTCAGCAATTCATTGAATCCCGCACACATTGGAATATTCCTGGCATATCACGAACGTCTGCAGCTGCAGCGCTAATTCGGGCAACGAGGTCCTCCGATGACGCGATGGGCGTCTCGTAGACGACGCCTTATAGCTGTCCCCAGAGAAAAAAAATCTAAGCAGGACAAATCAGGCCATCTGTTCGGAAAGACAGTATCCAGATAGTTTCGTACATTCCTGCAAAAATGAGCTGGTGCTCCGTTGTGCTGGAATCACATGATGTCTCGAACATTTGCTGGTACATGTTGCAGTAAATCAGGCAACACTTACTGGAGGAAGATGAAGTACTTTTGTCCAAGTACGGCATCTAGGTGGTCTGGTAACAGATACGGCCCCATTAAGTGATTGTTCCGCTGAACCCACACCACACATTCACTGAGAATCTTTTTTGGCAACCATTTAAACATGTACCATTTGGTTTTACTGCAGCCCATACATGATTGTTGTGCATATTAAATACTCCATTGCACATGAATGTAGCTTCATCCGTGAACAGGACAGATGCTGCAAACAAGGGCTGCAGTATGCTCTCTTGCAAGAACCAACGTGCAAATGTTGCACGTTGTAGAAAATCATTAGTCTGTAAGGCCTGTTCTCGCTGGAGATGAAAAGGGTGTAATCTTTTCTCATACAACACACACCATACCTCCGTATGGTGTGTGTTGTACCTTTTGCACCCGAGCTATTGATCGCGTGCTTCGTTCAGGTTGGTTGTTCACTGCTTCCAGGATTCCCTCTAATCGATTTGCCGTTCTCGAGATTGATCTGTATCTTGTCTTTCGCCGCGAAATGAACTTGTCTCCGAGATTTGCTTCTGTAAACGATGAAATGTTCTCCGATCGGGTAGTACCCTGTTCGGAAAACGCATTTGATAAAGTCTTACCGCTTCTCTGACGCTGCCATTTGCACGCCCGTACATGAAGAGCATATCTGGCTTCTCTAAATTCGAATAGTGCAGCATCTTTAGAAAGGAATAGCGTCAGAATGATGGACTTTGCGAAAGACAGATGATTTATCTACTTCAGACGAAGCGCCCTCTCTCGGTTTTCCGACCCACATTGTATGGTGAAAGTTGTTTGTTTTGACGAATTCTATCAGCCCTTATAGTATGGACCATTAGTTTTGAAACACCGTGTAGTTACGTCAAGTTCCTGGTGTCACAATAAACTGGAAGCTCTTTTTTTCGTTTGGTCAAAGCGAGGGTGTCATCTTCAGATGTTTAAAGTGAATCTAGAATAAATAAATCACCTTGAATGGAAATCTGGTAATTTTATAATTAGTAATAGGTATTTGTATAGATGTTTCAATGAAAACTGAACCAAATTTGTGCTTCTCCTAAAAAAAATTGAAAAGCTTCTAGCAGTTATTTCGAATGCAGCAAACAATTCTTTTCAAAAGAGTGTAGTGTTAACAGTAAATTGCTCCGCAATCCATTTTCTAACCATTGCTAAAGAATACTAAAACTGCAGGTTTATTCAAAAAACTTATAAACTAAAAAGATTAAAAAGAATAGTAGTAAAAAATTCCTTTATGCAGGCAAAAGCAGTTCCACGAACATGCGTAGAGGCCAGTATTGAAAGTTATTGTATCGACTCAAACAAGAACGTACTTGTCCTTAAACATTACCTAGTAACATTACGAATTACCACTAGAGCATACTAATCGAATACTTTAAACAATCTTGGAAACATCCAGATGATAACCTATTACTTCTTTCTCTCACTCATAATAGTGATCTATTATCTATGTCACCATTTACATAAAAGAACAATATTTGATGCTTCACATATCCATTGTCACTTACAGATAGATTAAACAATTCTTAAGTGCCGGTAAAATAAATAAAAACAGATCACCTGCGTAGTATGAAAAAATATATTTATACGATTATTTTAAGAATGCTATAAATAAATTGGCTATTCCTTGATGGTATTTCAGGAATTTCTTAACAAAAATGAGCATCAATTCCATAATTACTTTCAGAAAACTTTTAAGGCACAAAAAATAATAATTTTCGAAAGGTATTTTTTTTTTGCTAGATTTTTAACCAATAATTTTATCATAGATCTATGATAACGGCTAAAATGAACGGAACATTTTGAGAGATGACAATTAGAAAACTTCAAATACTGAACAAAAAGAATTTTTTAAATTCCATTGAGAATGAAACTCTGTGTAGGTTTCCAAGCCATAGTATCAATCTTCTAAATCTTTAATCAGAATATATCCTTCTGAAGAATCATCTATTGCATTTCAAGCTCTGGAAGTGCTGTCAAGTTTTAATCGAAATTATTTCTAAATAAATATCTTATGGCCTCTTTTTTTGGTTGCCCTGGACCCAAGGGAATTGTAAAAACATGTTAGATTGTCCATACGATTTTCAGTTTTGATTGTGTGTGTTTTTTTTACTTCTAAATTCTTGATCGGTATCGAAAGTATAAAGAGAAGACCATCTGTTGTTGGTAGTGGTTTCATCTTCTTGATACTATACATCTTTATACTAATTTTCGCACTCAAACGTAAACAAATAGTTTATTTCTATACATCCCAAAGCATTTTTAAATTGCTACCTTGCCAATCTTCTTCTAGCTGATAAAATGTTGTAAAATCTTCATAAATATTCAATCGCGATATTCAATATTCGTAATAACAGCGGTCTTAACGAATATTTCATTCACTAGAAAGATCAGCCTGCAGATAAAAAAAAAACTAATATCGCGAATTAATCATGATATCTAAAGTTCTTTTACGTTTTCTGTAGGTACTCTCATTTTTACTTTCTCGTTTACATAGTACAGAGGAAGCATAGGGATCGTTAAAAAAATATCAAACTCGAGATTTTGAGGAATTTTTAAGTTTTAGACTTCCCTCAGTTCAGAAAACACATTTTTGGAAAATGTCCATCTGTCTGTGTGACAAAGATGATTTAAAAACCCTTTGAGCTAGACGATTGAAATTTAGTATACAGTTTTGGAACCAAATTTCTATCAAATTTTAAATAAAATCGGTTCTAGGGAAATCTGTCCGTCAAGCTGTTGGAATATCAGTTGAGATGATAACAATAAAACGAAGAGAGCTATAGAAATAAAATTCGATGCACAGATTTAAGCTCTATAGTGTAGACACCAGCCCAATTTTGAGTCAAATCAAGTTGAGAGCTGATTGTCTGTTGGTCTGTAATTTCAGGAACATGTAAACGGGATAAATCAGAAATGCAACGACTTAAATAAATCAAATTTGGTATGGGATTTTGTTATTGCAAGTGCAGTTTTGTGTCAAATTTTTGTTTCAATCGATTGAGAAAAACGTGTCTAAAACACAAATTCGATTTTTCGATACTATTGACCCATTTTTAGGGATTAATCGCAAATAACTCGCCAAGAATGACACGATAAATTCATCAAAAATGTTAAATTCACGCCAAAAAATTAATATTTCGTCACTATTATACGCCGTTGCAATCAATATAATACGTTCTCTGCTATGACATATCTATTAGAGAGTATGCATGAAGATATTTGAGAGACCAATCCCATTGGTTAAGGTAGTCAATGTGAGAAATCTGAACACTTCTGTATGAGGCATATTTTCCTTTCCATTTTTAGGGATTAATTGCCAAATAACTCGCCAAGGATGACACGATAAATTCATCAAAAATGTTAAATTCACGGCAAAAAAGTAATACTTCGTAACTATTATACGCCGATTCAATATAAGACGTTCTCTGCCATTACATATCTATAAGAGAGTATGTATGAAAATATTTGTGAGACCAATCCCATTGTTTAAGGTAGTCAATGTCATCAATCTGAACACTTCTGTATGAGGCATAATTTCCTTCCTATGCCCTATGAATATGGAAGTCTTTCAGTATTAAAGATGTACCCTCGTTTATCACATATATATATATATATATATATATATATATTGTGTGTGTGGGTGTGTTAGCATATTTCTGAAAAGTAGAAGGTAGGTTTGAAAACATAGAAGACGCTTTGGAGTTTTTAATTCTCTTTAATACCCATTTCGGGAAAGCTTAATTATTTACAAGTAGAGACGCGGACAAGGCACATCCGCCATAGCGCAGCACAAAAGCAGAAGTAAGGAAGTTAAGAAAGATCACTAGTCTTACATAACATTATATAACACTATTCTTATATAACATCGGATTTGCCTCCACGTGGCGGTTGAATACACGTGTTGACCTTTGACAAGGGTAATGGAGGAATCATTTTCATTTGAAACGTAGAACTAATTGCGCAGTAATTTTTACTCAGCTTCAGTTGAATTAATTAAACAGAAAGTGGATTTAGATCAGGAAACAAGAGAAGACTTTACTATGGGCTAAATTAAGATAAAACTTTGGAAATTAATTTTGATTAAATTAATAGTATATATATATATATATATATGTGTATGTGTGTGTGTGTGTGCATGTGAGTGTGTGTGTGTTTGTGTGTGTGTGTGTCAAATGAGGATATATTGATTCCTGTTCAAAATAATTGTACATAAATGGTTTTTGTATCAGTGTGCATATTTAGTTTTATGGAGAATTATAAATTCAGGTAGCTATAGTAAGAGGGAAAAATAAATTTTCTGTCAAAATGACACTGCATCTTGTATATCAGAGGTAAATGCCCTAAACGTTTCATAACATTATGAGAAATGAATTAATATACCAAATAAAATAATGTTTATGAAACATCGATATTAATTGAATATTTTATGAAGGAATTGCATATTTATCTAAATAACAAATCTTT
Organism: Argiope aurantia; assembly: GCA_026543865.1. Taxonomy (NCBI): domain Eukaryota; kingdom Metazoa; phylum Arthropoda; class Arachnida; order Araneae; family Araneidae; genus Argiope; species Argiope aurantia. Next base: position 64,225 of record JAPMOR010018798.1, on the reverse strand, counting down.
ATAAATTTTTTTCCAGGAAAATTGATTGTAAATACAACTGAGCATGGAGAGCTTCTGCCAACTCATAAAGGTCCTTTCGATACTTTCTGCCGTCAAAAACAACCTGGATCTTGCTTTCTGACAGGTAAATAAACTTTGGATTCGGTGTTCATATTTAAACCTACCTTACATGCATTTTTTCTTTTTTGTGTGTGAAATAAATTAAGGTGATATACTCTAGATTTAAGGAAAATTGTTTAAAAGAATATATAAAATATAAAATAATTAAAAAACATAATGGTGGAAATATCCATCATCATGCAAATTTACATGTTAAGCTCAGTATAAATTCTTCAATGGCCATCTCTTCTTACTTTCTCCACTTATTATCGCTTTTATTTGCAAAAAAAATCTCAAATTAGTTATTAAAAAATATCTAGAAACTTTCATCTTTTTTCCAACCATAACAAACCGCGGAATGACAAGTTCAAACCTGCTGAATTATTGTGACATTTGATTTTTTTTACAGCTACATTCTTTATTACGCAATAGCCGTGCTAAAAAAGTTGCCAGCAACAACCAATTTACAGTACACCTGCTTTGTGTATAATTTTTTGTTCCTTTGTGTACATCATCATACAAAAAAGGGTTAACAAAACAGACCCTGAAATGTTTACCTGAGAGCATAAATGATTGATACAGATTACAACTCAGAATAAAGTCGTATAAATTGGCACGGACTTTTAAACCTGCAGTTTTGGGATCAGTTTAGTTATATTAACGTACCGTTTTAAAGCTACACTAGGTTTTTTTTGGAATGGGCCTTATAAATTTGATCCACGGTCAGAGTACGACACCTGAGCTGACAGGCCCACACCACACCAAAGGGAAGACCTTTGGCCCCGACGGATTTGACGTGCACCAGGCCCGATATACATCCCTTCTTCAGGAGAATCAGGTCTCGAACTTGAAGCGCTCCGGTTCTGAAGCCAAGACCTATCCGCCAGGCCAATGCGTCTCCAATGTAGGTGCAGGAATAAGAAAATTTGTAAGATGGATCTTTGAAAAATAGCAAGAATTCATGAAAAAAATTGATTTGTCAACAATGAATTTGTAGGGAAAAAATATAGGCTATTGGAGAATAGCATGAAATAATGATTAGTGAATGCCAAGATATCCAATATGAACAAGATTCGAATCAATTTTGATGTGATAAATTTCTGATATTTAGAACTTGAGCTGAAATAACGAAACCAGTTATCTAAATTATAAATCGATCAAGTATATTGAATGTTAGAGATTCAGATGACTGGAACATGAGTTGGAAAGATGAACAGCAAAAGTCAAGATAAATGAATTAATCATTTATTAATCTATGATTTCGTATTTATATAATTTTTATAAAATATTATCTTAAATTAAATAGTTAATGCCAGTTCCAGCAACTGAAGATTCAGAAACAAAACAAACACGTCTTATTCAAAGGCCCATTTATTAAACAAGAAATAAAGAAAGCAAGATGATGTATGTGTGATACCATACATAAAAATAAATATTTTCGCTCCTTGAAGAAATTACAAAAACATATTTTCCCTTATAAAACCTTGACTTTACATGGTTTGTATATGGTTAATATATTATGTGTCTCCCAGACGGTAAAATACAGTCTGTATAACGCCTAAGCATGCTGAGTATCAAATTATCGTGCTGATCTTGGGGAATATTACACCATTCATGAATCAACGCTCTCTTAATTTCCGATACACATGTAGGAGAGTTGACCAGTTGCAATTGGTGGGCCAAGAATGTCCCACACATGCTCTACTGTATTCAAATTCGGTGAGAATGCTGGCTAGTACCTAAGAGTGATATATACTTATATCCTCCAATCGAAGGCATTCGTTTACAATGTTTGCACGGTGAGGACCGCCGTTGTCATCCATAAACCCAAATTCTGTGCCCATGGTGCCCCGAAACAAACGTACATGTTATTCCAGAATGATGTCCCGATAGATTTGGCCTGTCATGGTTCCAATTTCAACATGCAGGTCAGTTCTGGAACCCAAAATAATTCCTCCTCAAACGAGCCGTCATGCACCACCGTAACGATGTCATTAAATGATGTTCTCTTGGTGGTAACGGGTACCTGGCGCTCTCCATATGAATGTCTGGCGAGAATCAGACAGCAAGCTAAATCTGGACTAGACAGAAAATGTCACACAAGCCCACTGTGATGATGTCCACAATGCATGTTCTCTACTCCAGACTAACCGCTTGTAATAGTGAGTTATTGAGAGCGGAACACATCTAACAGGCCTGCAATCATAAATACCAATATATCCCAAACATCTGTACACCGTTTGCCTTGAAATATTCGTATCCATTACTGAAAACCGCTGAATAGACAGATCAGATGCTCTGTTCCGTCTGCTTCTTTTTGCTGTTACTGCTGAATACCTGTTGTCATTATGCGTTATAACTCGGGAACGACCTGTATTATAACGTCTACTGACATTTCCATCACCTTAGATTCGTTTCCAAAGCCGAGAAATTATACTTTGGTGTATTCCAAGTTCCTTAGATATTTCCATCTGAGTACATCCAAATTCCAGACGGCCAATGATTCTATCACCTAAGAAATCGTTCATATGCTTTCTGTGTGTCATAGCTATTCGTTTATTTCACTGAGCGGCTTAGAGAATGCTTGTGAACAATTTTAATTATTTGCCACAATTCCTTATATATCCCTCTCTTACATCCCGTCACTGTGATGTGCTATCGGTGTCATCCTGTAATTTGCATATTTTGTTCGAAGATGTGTGTGATAAGGAAAGCGTAGGCGACATCTATAGATTTATGTTCGCTTTTAGATTTTCTTCTTTGTCTGGTCATTGTATGCTGCAACTTCGCCGCCGTATAGGCGTTCTGCCGTATGGACAGGAAAAGCCTGGCTCATTTTGTAAGGACAACGATGTGGATAGACTGTAGAAAGTTGTCCTACAACAACACCGCGCCTGAGGAATTGTCATTTGCAAAGCTGATAGCCCTTCTTCAGAGTTCTATTTTCGTGAGATTCTGAATTATCCTTTATTTATGGACATGAGTACATTTTCAACTTTCCAGGTCTATTTGGAAACGAAATCCAGATAATTCGTGCATGTACTGAAATAATAAGCTGCAGAATCTCATTTATCCGAATGCAACAAACAAATACTGGTTTCGTTTCAGACATTAAGAAATTCAGATTACTAGAGAAAAATTAAGTAAAAAAATTTATCATATATTCTAAAAATATAAATTCAAAAAATTATGTTTTGAAAATATATACTGTGGATAATTGAAAATAGTATAAGAATTATATAAAAATGAAACTACAGATTAATTAATATACAATTTATGTACAAATTCCTATTATTTATTTTGATTTCATAACATAATTTCTCAATAACCTTTCGAAATGCTTCAAATGTTTTATAACTGTGTGTAAAAATGTCGATCTTTTTCTAGTTTCTTCAGACAAATGAAAACAATTGTGAAAATTGTATTTAAACAATTTGAAAGAATATTAAAGTTGCAGGATAGATAGCATAGAAATAAAATTGACATAGACCGAAATTTTTTTAATTAAAAAAAATCCTTTCTTACATCCAGAATCATCTAGGGAAAACTCTAGATATTACTTAATTTTTTAATTAGTCAAGCATTGCAGTTTTAAATAGTATATTCTGTTGCAAGCGTTTCACGAATTTTAAGAAGAAATATCATATTAATAAATAACAAAATTACTTATTTCAATTCTTGTTTTAAAGCAATCTTTCACTTGAAAGCATATTTTATACTTCATTTCCTTACATGAGCCAAAATCGACGATAATTTTAATAAACATATTTAGGGTAGGATTTCAATCAAATCGAAATTCAAATTTTAGAAAAAAAAAAAAACCAAAACTTTTTATCCAATATTCTTAAATTTTGTACAGATTTCTTTATAAAAAATTTGGATTTTATTTCGAAGTTTATTCTTTAGGAAGTTATAATCGCTTTTATATTTGCACAACGAACATTTAATGGTATTTTACATTTTTAGAGTTCTTTTTTCTCATTTTTTTTTAAATATGCTTAGGAAAAAATCTCTTAACCTGTAACTGGAGACATGAATTGCCTCATGTGGCCAGAGGCATAGAGTCAAAGTGAATCCATTTTTTTATTTTTTTCTTTCATAAACAACATTGGAATTTATTCTGGAAGCACAATATATTCTGAAAGTCATGTAGTAACCAAAAATGTTAAAAACATTAATATTAAAAACACTAAATATTATAAAATTAAATGTTGGAAAAATGTTATAAGAAAAACCTAAACAATATTTTAATGAGTATTTATTTCATTTAGATATTACGGAAGGCACTAATGTTAATAACTGTTAGAATTTTACAAACAAAAATGAAGAATATACAATATTTTAAAATATTATTTTAAGACAATTTCTTTATTCTTTTTGCATTAATCAAATTGAAAGCAGTTTCAGCAAGTAAAAGCAGTCAATAAATTCATAAATAACACCAAAAACTTTGAAGAAAGAATGACTAGGTTATACGCACGTGTTCATACCTATACTTTTGCCAAGATACTGCTGAAAGAAAAACTTGAAGGTACTGAGGGTATGATTGCATTCAAGTAAAAAATACCAAACGATAAACAGAGCTAATGAACAACGGGGAGTCATTTTGATTCCCGTCTCTAGTTACGGGTTAAGTTAAAATATAATATGAATTTTTTTTCTTCAAATTTAGCATATTATTTATTAAATTAATCTGCAATATCTTTGTTAGAATTAGCATTTTGTTTGTTTAAATATATTTTACAGTAGCATTAATGTATCATAAAGAACAAAAACTAAAACTTTCATGTCATTTATCAGTACAAACCCAGTATTTAAATATGGAATATAAATACATATTATTTCTTAGCTGAGGAGTTAGATAATATTGCCGCATTGAAAAGAGGCAGTCGGTTCTCCCTGGCCGAATGGTCATACTTTGATCTCGTAATCAAGATATTGTAAGTTCGAATCCCGATAGAGATAATGCGATTCACAGTTTGTGTAAACATTTAATTCCTTGATTTTATGTTTCCCTTTATTTCATGTTCCAGAAGATTCTGTTCATTTCTTTAGTTTACCAGAGAAGTGTTCTGGACTTTTCTTACTGTCTACAGAAAAGTATTTTGGAACTTTCTCTGCTAGTATGAAAGCAGAAGATTTGTCAGTCACTGTGTTCTCGGTTCTGAGTTGAGTTAATAAATTGGTTTGCTCTACTTCTTGTGTGTATGTGTGTCATTGTGTTCCACACTAAAGTATCTACTTGATAATATATTTCTTAAATCTTGTACTGATTTTAAACAAACAGTTTTATAAATTTCTATTCTGAAAGATTTTTCTTTTATATCTCTTCAAGCAGTTAAAAAAAATTCCTATTTTTAAAACAGTTTTCGCTTTTGATTGATATATTTTTATTTTATAGATGATATTTTAAATATATTTATGCAAATACCTAAAAAATATAAATATTTTATTACATGACATGCCATGAGATTGAATGCATCAAGCCATTTATGATATATTTAATCATTTTTTTGACAGGAGACGTAAGAGGAAATCAGCATTTTTTTCTTACTAGTGCTGTGACATACTACGTGCGTGAGCATAACAGAATAGCTACAAACCTCAAGAAGATAAATCCTCACTGGAAAGAAGAGAAATTATTTCAAGAAACCAGGTTTGATAATAATTTTTGGACATCATATTAATTCAATTAATGGTTCATATTTTATCCCTGCTGGTCTATTCGGGTCTATTTGATTCGAAACGTTTTTGAATTATTTAATGTATATGGAAATATGAAGCTACTTTATAGATATTTTCATGCTTTTGTTAGTGAAGATATTTTATTTCTGTAAAGGATTCTCATTCATTTATATATATATATATATATATATTGCTTTCATGTATATGAAATGTATAGAAAGAGTATAGTAATCGTCAAAAAATTCGAACTCGAGATATTGACGGATCTCCACTTTTCAGAGACCTTCCTTAGCTAAAAAAACACATTTTTGAAAAAACGTCTGTCTGTCTCTTACAAAGATTACTCAAAAATGCTTTGAGCTAGACGGTTGAAAATCTCTTTAGGAGTCCTTCTGTTTGACTATACGAATATAAGTTAACAGGACAATTATAAAACGAAGAGAGATAGCTAGATAAAATTCGATACACAGATTTAAAAGCTATAGTGTAGAAACCTGTCAAATTTGATTCAAATCCTACAACTACTGCCCTATCTGTCTGTCTGTACTTGCAGAACGCGATGACTCAAAAACGCTATAACTTAAATATATCAAGTTTGATACTAGATTGTTGGTCTTCAATTGCAGTTTTGGGTCAAAGTTTTGTTTCAATAGGTTGAAAAAAAAAACGCATCTAAAATACAAATTCTACTTTCGGATAATATTAACCACATGCCAGGGATGTGGTTAATATCGTCAAATTACTTGCGAAGAATGACGTGATAATTTAGTAAAATTGCTAAATTGACACCAAAACAATATTTCAGAACTATTGTACGCCAGTGGCATGTAAGACGTTCTCCGGCACGAGAAAGTTTGGGGAAAATTGTATATCAATGTATCATTCGGATTAAGGGTAATGTTATATACTGTAATGGGGAGACCTAAATAAATAAATTTAAGCTCTGCCTTAATTCTCTTGAATAGTTATCAAGAAAGGAATATCATACAAGAGTTACAACTTCAAAGCTTGCCGACAAGTTCATTAAAATGTATTTAATGGCAATCGTAAAAAAAATGCATGGTATGAGAAGTTGAAAGAGAATGCTAACATCGTAACTTTGCTTGGTGATGTCTTTCTGAGCTGCTTGAAGTTGGCAACCAAACATCAAGGAGTTTGATTACTTCTATATTTGGAAATCCACTTATAATAAATGCATCATGTGCTGTGATGATACTTCGTCAGAGGGAGATTAAATAATTAGATAAAGAAATTATTATTCTTGAACAAATGTTATACCATGTCCAAATGCTAAGCTATACAAACCTTCTATATAAGTGATATATTAATTACATAGGGATGCAAATTAACTGAATGAATTTGTAAAATTAAAATCTTAAATATCGGTCAGGTTCAATCTAACTGTGCAGGAACCTATGAAATGAGCCTTTGGTATTTATTCATGTATACTTCTTTTATGTAATAAACATCCGATTATTTTTCTTGCATGTACGTCTTAGTTCACAACGATTACGGTTAGCGTACTATTTGAGTGGTCAATTTATGGTTAGTGTATTACTCGAGTGATCAATTGACGGTTAGTGTATTATTTGAGTGGTCAATGTACAGTTAATATACTAGTTGAGTGGTCAGTGTATGGTTAATGTACTATTTTAGTAGTCAAAGTACAGTTAGTGTACTATTTGAGTAGTCAATGTACGGTTAGTAAAGTCGAGTGGTAAATGAACTTTGAAAAAATTACTTGGCTTGAAAAAAAACCCCTGATAAATCAAAATTTCCAAATTTCCTTATACGATCAGACTACTAATTCCTAATAATTATAAGTTCCTCGTTTATATGTGTCCCAAATCATGGCAACATTCATTGCTGATTGGAAGAGTACAAAAACTTCCATAATGATGTTCCTGGTAAAGCTAAACATATTCTCTTGTACAAATCTTCTTGAACTCCAATAACTTCAAAACTCCAAGTAATAACTTATTTAAAGTCTGAATTAATAAGATTTAATTCATTAGAATTAAAACTTGATACTCTATTTTTTTTTAAATTTAACATATGTTTTTTTTTTTTTTTTTTTTTTTTTTTTACTATTCTCACAGGAGAATCCACTCTGCAGTTCTGCAATGCATCACCTACAAAGAATACCTGCAGATACTTCTTGGACCATCCATTATGGATCGATTTAACTTGACAGTTAAAAATGGATCAGAGGGAACAAAATATAATCCTAGAATACGACTTGGTGTCAGTAACGAATTCTCAACTGCAGCTTTCCGGCTCCACAGCATGATACCTAAAAAGGCCGATGCAACTGGCACGAGGTTTAAAGATTTTTATTCAAAGCCAGAACTTATTCGAGCAGGTCGTATGGAAGAAATAATACAAGGGATATTCAAAATACCATCTCAAGAATACAATCATTATTTTGTGGATGATATAACTAATTATATGGCTCAGTAAGATATATGATTTTGTCTTATTGCTTCTAACTTTTTAAAATCATGACTTTTTATTTCTTGGTATACGTAATATAGAGAAAGTATAGTAAGCTTCAAAAAGTGGCAAGAAAGTAGTAATAGTAATAAAAATAAGTATAGAGAAAGTATAGTAAGCTTCAGAAAATTAGAAATCCAGATTTTGATTAATCTCTACGTTTTAGATCTCTCTACGTTTAGTTCAAAAATCTACGTTTATCTACGATTTAGTTCAAAAATCCATTTTTGGAAAATATCTTCCATATGTGATACAGTTAACTCAAAAACACTTTGAGTTGGACGATTGAAATCTAATATACAATTTTTACACCAAGTTTGCAGATTTCTATTAAATTTGGAGAAAAATCTGTTCAGAAAAGTCCGTCTGTCCGGCTGTTCGAATATAAGTTAACACGATAACTACAACATGAGAGAACTGGATAGATAGGTTTTGGTATATAGTTTTAACATCTATAATGTAGACGCAATTGAGATTGTCAGCTAAAACCAACAACGGTTGATTGTCTGTCGGTCTGTATTTTCAGAAACATGTTAACGCGATAAGTCAAAAACACAAGGACTTCAATATATTTAATTAAGGATAACATTTTGTGACTACAAGTGAATTTTTGTATCGAATCGTTGTTTCAATATATTGAGAATAATGTGTCTAAAGCATAAAATTAGATTTTCGGTTACTGTTGACAGCCTCCCAGGGAATAATCGCCAAAAACTCTCGCCAAGGATGAGACGATAGATTCAGTAAAAATGCTAAATTCACGCCAAAAATTAATATTTCGTAACTATTGTACGCCCGAAACATACAAGACTTTCTCTGGTATAACACCTTTATTAGATGGCATACGAGAATGTTTTGGGAAAACCACTCCCGTTGGTTAAATATTCAAAATTAAATGTATTCAATTTTGAATTTGCTTCTAAAGTGTATTCCCCTACTACGGAGGATATAAATTTTGCGTAATGGGAAGTTTCATTATGGATCATGTGTTATCGAACTAATGGTTCTCTAAATTGTAACTGAACGTACTGATAGTTAAGAATTTCTTTCTTTTGAAATTATCCCCTTCTGTATTCCTACATATATACATTTTATATTTGTGCATGTTCGATTTTATTAAACAACAAGCAAAAATCGCGAAAAATCTGTTAAATTTATCTAACGAGTAATAATAGAGTTTTTATCTTCAGATATGAGCATTCATCATATTTTCTTCTCATGTTGTGCATATTCATGTCATATGAGAGCTACTGCTAGGATGAGGCAACAGTTTTTCTTACTAGTCATTATTATTGGCAAATCAATTGTAGACGGGTTTCGATATATGACATTACACTTTTTGTCCCTGCATTTATATTTGATATGAAAAAATGACGTTAACACGCTGTTAGTTTGTCTCCATGATGCTATGACTGTGATCTGTGTTCCTCTTGACTTGCAACAGCTACATCAATGAAGAAATGCGTTGTACATGCGTCTACAATACTTTTTTAAGCTAATAATACTCAAAATAATTGCGGTAACGGTCTTGATTAAAATATTTCAGTAAAACATATCAGAAAAATTTATTTTTATAAGTAAAACAGATCTTATTTAATTGTTATGTACAAAGATAAAATTCATCATTTAACTGTTATGTAAATTTTTTAAAAATTCATCTTCAGATGTTATATATAAATGAGATGAAATTTAGCTTTAAATATCTAAATACTGTAATTATACATAATGTTCATAAATATGGCAAAAAATCTGTGATATGAATTTTTTTCAATTGCGTACTAGTTCTATACGTAATAAAATATAGTGATTTTTTTATTAGAAACACTCACCCGAAGAAAAATGTATAATATCTGGCATTTCTCTTTTAAACGAGGTAAATTAAATAAAAAGTTTACTTTGCCTTTTTGAATTAATTAAATGTTAAATAATGAGGATTTATAAAATATTAACCACCTTATTAGTGGTTATATTAGTACAAATATATTTCTTATAAAATATATTTTTACTAATATATATATATATATATATATATAACATAAAAACGCAGTGGAGCTATAACCTTAGGCGAAAGTGAATTTTGTCTGTAATCATATAATTTATAAGTAAAGGTAAAATTTTTAAATATAAAATTTTTAATAGATGATAAATAATTGATTTTTTTGTAATTATTTTGGCTTAATTTTCCAATAAAAGCAAGTAAAAAAAATCAATTACAAACAACCTTACTTGCATCCATAAAACATTAAGTTTAACGAAAGAGTGTAAACTGCAATCAAATCTTAAAATCTAAATTCAAAAAATATCTTAAATACAAATATTATATTCACACAACTGAAAATTTGCTCCCTTATAGAATTAGACTATATGATTTAAAAATTATCAATTTTTCCCTTCAAATATTAAAAAAAATGATAATTAAAAAAACGCTTAATGTAGATTATATAGGAATTACCAGAGTTCTTAAAAGAAATTCAAACAAAATACTAGTCTCAAGAAGATAACTACAGTCAAACCAGTTTTTATCCGGTAGATAGGGACCGTATAAAAAAATCACACAAGAAAAAAAAAACTTCCGAAACTTTATAATTAGTTATAAAAAATATTTTTTACAATATATTAAAGAATTTTTTTAGGCGTGAAGGGCGACCACATAAAAAAATGTCTCACTTAGAAAATCTGTCGAAGATTTACGAATTAATGAGAAAGTATTTTTTAAATAAAACAAATACTTAAATTACACATAGAAACATTTTTTAAATTTAATTTTTTATTTTCACCTCAGACAAATCTTTAAAATGTACATTAATTCAATACTACTCTTCTTAATCAAAAATGCCCACCGTCTCATAAAGAAATGGTTCAAACTCGCTTTCATCCCTTGAAAATGTCAGAGTTAAGTTACATACATTGTATAGGATGAATTCATGAAAAAAATATACATTTTCCAGAAGAACAGTCAAAGTAAGGTAGATGTCATCTTAAAGTTCGTATCTCTTCGCTGACGGAAATGACACAAGCAGTAATATGCGCTTTATGTGCCTAGTCAGTTGAAATGATGGTGTCTGCAATGGACAAAGCTTTTTGTGTTTTCAATGTAACAAAACGGAATCCTCAGTTATTGTGCAATGGTCTTTTCTATCAAGTTTTTGAAAAGAAGCTCCAATTAGTAAATAAATCTATCAACAACATGAAAAATTTTAAACTAGAGCTGTTTGTGTAAAGGTAAAAGTTCTGAAGAACCGACTGTAACACAAGAAGTTATCGTCATGAAAGAAGCCCGCAAAAATGAAGGTGAGACGGAAAGCGTAGATTTATCAGCGATGGATTGAATGTTTCGCTGACTACAATATATCACTTACCTAATGGCCACACAAAAGTCTTCACCTAACACCTTGTGATTTCTTCCTGTGGGGGTGCATAAAGAACAAGGAATCCATCCCTCCCTTTCCTGTTGATTTAACGAAGCTGAAACAGCGTATCACAGCCACTATCGATGAACTTGATTCAGGTACCTTAACACTCGTTTGGGCGGAAATGGATTATTGGCACAATGTGCGTTGTGTGATTAAGGAGTCACTCATAGAACATCTGTGATTGTCTCTAACAAAAAAAATAATTTTATACAGCTCTATTATAAATAATATATAATATCATACATTGTTCTTGATTTATAGTGCATTAAAACTGTATACTTCTTTATGAATCACCCTGTATATCATATATATTGTATTAGTGTACATATATACACTGATAGAAAACATTTTACAACGAGATATAACGAGAACACAGTTGGAATTCATGTATCGTATAAAAAAAATCTCCCAAAAATAAAAAAAGGACAGTGCAAAACCAAGTTTCACTGTACATTGTTTCTAATTTATCTAGTTTTTAGAAGGATTTCCTTTCATTTCCTGATTTATAGGCGCCCTGGAAATCCCTATGGTGTAGATTTATGCTCTCTTGATATTCAAAGAGGAAGAGATCATGGATTGGCTCCTTACGTGGTAATGGTAAGATTCTGCTCCGAAGGAAGAGTGAACATTACGACCTTTGATGACCTTGCGCCTTTGCTGATGACAAAAGAGCGAGCAAGAATGTTAAAAGAAAACTATGCGTAAGCCTGTTTCGATTTTTATAAGTAACTCTTAATAATATCCCGAATGTTACAGTTTTAAAATTAATTTTTTTTTCTATTAAGCGAGTATTCTTTTTGAGCAAATAGCTGGAAAATGCAAATCTAACAAATTAAGAATAATGGTGTCATTAAGTAATCAAAGTTCTTGACAAGTATATATTTGGTAGAAATTTATTAAATGCTACATTTATTATGCCAGATACATTTCTTAAAATGGATCTGATTTGGCATTTTCATTTTAAGAGTTATAAAAGCAGTGGTTGATAAAAGGTCTTGATTTAAACGCCAGCAGAAATATTGATACATTTGTGAAAAATATTTAGACATATTTATTAACTTCGAAGTGTTTACATTATCAAGAAGCACTTTTGAAAATAATAAATACCATCTTTTTTATATGAAAGAATGCTTAAGACGTCCGTTGAGCTATTATTAGCGTATCGCAAAATTAGCAAAACATATGCCTCATAAACATAATCTTGGGAAAAAAAGTGAATATAAACATTTATTAAAAATTATTTAAGTAAATAGAAAGTCAATGTAACTAAAAAGTAATATGAATATTTATTCACTTGGTGGAAAATGTCAGCATGTCAACATGGATATTGTTATATTTCAGTCATATTTCTTAACTAACAATTGCAGAACTGTATATATCATCAAAAGGCACTTTTGTAAATAACAAACGCCATCTTTTGTATAAAAGAATATTTTTAGAAAATATTAAGACATCCTTTGCGCTATTAGCTAGTTTTCATTTTAACAAGGCATTGGAATGCTTCATAAGTCAGCCATCTGACTCTCCGAACCCGCCACGAAGGCACACGAATTTAAACCATAAAATTGAATGACCAGACCGCCGCAACAGCAACACTGGCGGGAAATGTGGTTGAGTCCTAAGGGCCCTCACCGGCCATGGTACAACCCTCCCGTCATCGATGGGAGGAGTCAGATCCCTCACCTATTTGTGTACCCTCCAGGGTGACGAGATCCAACCACAATGCCGGAAGCATTTCATCCTCATTACGAGGTGCCCCCCCGGGGGTTTGGAATGCTTCATAAGAATAAACTTAGAAAAAAGTAAAATATCTATATTTGCTTAAAATTTAAATAAATAGTAAATTAATTTAATTAAAATGTAGCATAAAAATGATTCATTTGTTGGAAAAATTCTCAAATCTATTTCTCAAAAACAAAATTCAGAATTGAATAAATTATTTTAAATTGCTCATATAGATTATTTTGGAAAATTAAAATTACCTTCATTCTTTTGACATCCTCCAAGAGGGAGAAAAAAATCAGGAAATAATTTTTTCTCAAAGAAATACATGCACCTAATATCGTAATTCTATTTGTGGCAAAAAGAAATCAGTCAAAATTAACCTGTATTCGCATTCAGTGTGCATTAGTAAAAAACAAAAAAGCAATTCATTAAAATTAATTAGACTCTTTGTAAATCAGAGTGTAATAATTTCTTTTAAATAGGATTTCTTGTTGGACTAATGTGCTCTGCAATTTGATTTCTGCCTTAGGTCAGTGGATGACATTGACTTATTTGTTGGACTGCAGATGGAAAATCACTTTCCTGGATCAATAGTAGGTCCAACAGCTGGTTGCATCATTGCTTTGCAGTTTTATACAAACAAATTTGGTGATAGATTTTTCTTTGAACACGAAGATGAGGTGTCATCCTTCTCTGAAGGTAATCTATTTTGGCATTTTGTTGAATCATATTAAATGGATTATCATAAAAATATTTCAAAGCATTTTAATAATAAAAACTCGTATTGAACGATTTTTATAATTTGGAAAGTTAAATATATTCTTTTCATGTCTGAAGGACAAAGCTGAAGTATACGAAGTATGATACGAAAATTACTTGATACAAACAATTTAGTTATTTATTTTTCTGACATCATGTATCACGTATCATGAACACGGTGCAAAAATTAATTGTAAAAGTTTTGATGCTTTATGCGAAAAATATGTTATTGAAATAATCTAGTAATTTTTATGACATCGTGTATCACAAACACGGTGAGAAAAATAAATTTAAAATTTAAAAAGAAAAATAATTGAAAAGTTGATTAAATGTTCTACCAATAACACATATGATATTTTGATATTTATTGAACACTAGCCGCCTTTGGCGACCAGCCGGTTCGCCAGTATTACCGCTCGCTACAATTTTCAATTAAATATTTTAAGTAACTGGTCTCTTAATAGATTCTCAAACAAAACACTTTTAATCTTCAAATTTTGATAGTCATACCAAACTTATACTATTGTTTAGATCGTTTCGTTCCATTTACTCTATATATTTTGCTAATTTGTTGTCATTTCCGGTAAAACGTCAACTTTAATTTAAAGTGAAAATGATGAAATTGCAATTAATATAAAGATATTTTTAATAAAACCAAGCGTTTTATTTTATTTATCATCTTTATTGCTATTTATTTATTACTATTATTATTGAATATGAGTATTGCAAACAGAATATCTCGGTATTTAAGTCTTATGTGAACTACAAAATATTTTTGATAATTTATGTAATATCTCAAAGAATAATTCAACAAAAATTTCTCAGATTTAGCATAAAATTCAGTTTTTAGTTTTGCTTTCAAAAGGATTGAAATGAAATCAATAATAATATTTTGTTCCGTATTATAAATATATTTCAAAAATTATGAAATCTAAATTTAATTCAGTAAGGTATCATATTCTGAGAAATATTCTAGACACGCCAAATTTTAAATAAATGAATGAATGTTTCTATTTTCCACAATCAACTAAGACTTATTTATGAAGTTTTGAATGTTAAAAATTTAGAAAAACTCAACATTTTCATAATCTTAGACCAATTAATCTTGAGAAACCTGCGCGCTGATTGGCGTATTTTCTTTGAAACGATCGATGGAAAATCTAAAATTATCCTTTTTTTTTATTGAATAGTGATATTCAAATTTTCATAAATCAGTCAGTTTAAGTGATCGATTTAGTTGATTGGAAATTAACTCTTTTTATTTAAAATATTAGTGTTTCAAGAACATTTTGTTATTCGTGATTTCCACAGCAGAAGCTTTATGTAAAATCAAAAATTCGTTATTTATTAGAGCATTTATTGAATTAAGTAAAATATAATCACTTTCTATTTAAACAATTTTAGTATATCTGTTGTGTTCGTGCGTCAACAAAAATAGAATGCAGACAAACTTATTATGAAACTAAATCTTATTACATTATAGATAATATTATCAAATTTACATCAACTTATTTTCATTCAAAATTCTAGCATCATTTTTAAACAACAAATTAAAAGTTCCCAAAATATCACTGTTGCCAATCTGAATCTCACAACTATTTACAAAATAAAATTTATAATTATTAAAATAATCGTTTGCTACTTTTAAATAAAATATTTACGATTTATGTCGCAACAGATCTGTGTCTTACTAAAGGTTTACAAATCAGCTGTGTGGCCCTGATATGAATGAATATCCTGTTCATATTAAACGAAACTTGCCTTAAAATAAGACTGATTTATTGGATTAATAATATAGAGAGTGTAAAAGATCATAAAACAATTTTTCTTGAATTTATTTTTTAGAAAAAAATAGTACTTCTTTTTTTTATGTCATTTCCTACAGACGATTTCATTTCCAAAAAGATTTAATTTATTTTTAATTGGAGCTTTAATCAATGTGATGGCAACACTTTGAAAAAAGCTATTTTTTTTCCCAGGAATGCGAAACGTTTATTTTTATTTTGTACGAAAGAAATTGTTGAAAAATAAAGTTAAAATATTTATTTAAAAATTCATTAAAAACAGAAATTTAATTTTGATGTTAAAGCATTGGTAGCATATAAAAGATAAATTTTTTATCTTTAACTTCATGTAAAAATCTTTTTTGTGCGGTAATATTTTCGGAAGCTATAGCAGAAACACGCCAAAATTTCGCTTAATTTTTAAATAAATACAATTCTAATTAAAAATTCGAAAAAATAACCCCCAGGTGCACATTCCCGGCCTCCAAGGTATACACGTGCCAAATTTGGTAGCTGTAGGTTGAATGGTCTGGCCTGTAGAGCGCCAACACACACACACACACACACACACATTGAGCTTTATTATAAGTACTAGCCGCCTTTGGCGACCAGCCGGTTCGCCAGTATTACTGCTCGCTACAATTTTCAATTAAATATTTTAAGTAACTGGTCTCTTAAAGGATTCTCAAACAAAACATTTTTAATCTTCAAATTTTGATAGTCATACCAAACTTATATTGTTTAGATCGTTTCGTTCAATTTACTATATATATTTTGCTAATTTGTTGCCATTTCCGGTAAAACTTCAACTTTAATTAAAAATGTAAATGACGAAATTGCAATTAATATTAAGATATTTTTTAATAAAACCAAGCGTTTTATTTTATTTATCATCTTTATTGTTATTAATTAATTATTATTATTATTGAATATGAGTATTGCAAACAGAATCGCTCGGTATTTAAGTCTTATGTTAACTTCAAAATATTTTTCATAGTTTATGTAATATCTCAAACAATAATTCAACAAAAATTTCTGAGATTCAGTATAAAATTCAGTTTTTAGTTTTGCTTTCAAAAGGATTGAAATGAAATCAATAATAATATTTTGTTCCTGCTTATAAATATATTTCAAAAATTATGAAGTCTAAATTTAATGCAGTA
>JAPMOR010018798.1:0-26704 GCA_026543865.1 Argiope aurantia | reverse complement strand
TTGGAATAAATCAGATTGTTTCTGCAAAATGAGGGGGAAATCGAACAATACTCACAGTTGTTGGATATTATGTCGCTTTCAAAATTGATGTTTTTACAGGCGCATACCAACATTTCAATGAATTGAAAGTAAAGCTTCAAGGCACAAAAAAACAACAATTATCGTTATGAGGGATCCCATTCGCGTTTTTGGCTTTGGATTGCATGTTTTCAGGAACGATATTATTACAATAAACTACAAGTACTTTCTAAATTTGTAATATATATATTTGTAATATATATATATATATATATATATATATCAAAGATTTAGATGTACATGAGAAACCAGACGAAGAAATGTTATTGAGGAATTTCTTTCCGTAATTGATTCCTCAATCAAGGAATTCTCAATGAGATGTTCTCAGTTCAAAGAATTTTCGGAAATGCTCAAGTTTATTTTGTATCCTGATGTGACTTCATTTCATAAATTGAATTAGTCCCAATTCTATTAGTTGGAAATTAAAGAATTTGAAATGCAACTGATTGATTTCCAGTCCATATAGATTCAAAAATTTATTCAAATAAGGAAAAAGTTGGAATTGATTGAAGCAAAAAGATTAACAAGCAATATAAGTAAAAATGCCAGTAATGAAATTTTGGAAATTTGAAATTCGATTCCAAACACATTTAACTGTTTTGAGAAGCTGACTCATGCTATTTTAACCATATTTTCATCCGCCTATGCCTGCAAGTCTATTGGCAGAGGTAAGTAGCATTAAAGACTCTCTTAGAAACTATTTTAACCGTTTTTTAATTTATATATATATATATATATATATATTACATTTGATTACGAGACTTCAAACTTCACTTTATTTCGTGAGCTGTGTTGGTTTTTCATGGCTCTGGAGATCAAATATATTTAACTTCAAATGTATTGTATTTCTTCTGATGCAAAATTCTAGTGTTGTTCAATTTTTCACTTACGTTGCTTATAATCTCCCTTCTGTGCTGCTAATTTATCGAACACTTTCGCTTTCTTTTTTCTTTATTCTGACAATTTTCGCGCTTTTCATTAATGGTTGTTGCATGAATTAGCTGATAACGATATTTCAAAGTCGCTGACAATGAAATGATATATTTACAAAATTGCGCCGAAGACATTGATCATATCAAATAAAACCATTATTGAGATTTAATATCTGTTTTCTGTGCAAAGGAGTGACCCCAAATCCTTTTATTATGGTTGTAAATTCTAATATTCTCTCATGGTCGAATGCTCACGGTTATAAATTTCATGTTCTGATTCAAGCCATTCATGAGTGATAAAGAATAGCTAGAAGTATTCAGTTAAGAAAATTTCAAGCTTAACCTTATTCAGTTAAAAAAGATTCAAGAAATATTTGACTGAAGATTTCATAAAAATACAATAACAACCGAATTGCAGTTAAATAAAATCAATATTTTTTTAAAAAGAACTAAACTAAGAAACGGCTTTATGAGTTAAGATTTCGAGAAGCTATAATAGATTTTAAATATTAAATTACAGGTAAATCAGGTGATTAGAATCGAATGAAAATCTATTTCATTCTCAGATTTCAAGCATCAACAGCAATTCTTTTCAACCATTTTGCTAATAAATAAACAGGAAAATGAAATAAAGACACAGCTTTGATCCTAAATTCTATTAGACAATAGACGCACAGAAGAAATAATTTAACAATTGCTGCGATGAAAGATTTAATATATTTTTGAAAGGATTCTAGAAAAAAAAACACTTTTACATCGCTTCGCAAAAATCAGCATTGGTTTAGTTTTATTCCCTTCCCATTTTAAAGCAGCAATAGGACTATTTTTTGGAATAACCCTTAATTTTGTATCGTGATCAGATGACGAGAGCGACACCTGAACTGGCAACCTCTCTCGGAACTTCCATGCCTAACCAGTGGGAGGCATTTAGCCCCAACGGACTTAACGTGCAACAGGTCAGACCCGTTTACAAGAAGGTTCTTCGGAGGAACTGGGTCTTGAATTTGAAACACTCCAGTTCCGAAGCCGAGACTTTACCACCAAGCCAACAGTGATACCAGTTACATGATCAGTTATATTACTCAAGAATTCCCATTCTAATTATTAACACATTTTATAATTCATTACGAGAATTGTTTTTCTCTTTTTCGTATGAATTTACAAACCTTTGGAAGCCACATTTTGATGCCACTGTAAGGAGAAAAATAATTTATTTTTCGTCTTTCTACATTTGTAATTTAAATTTTGTTAAAATTAGCTGAATAATTGATATTTAATTTTTAAAAGTATTACAATAGTCCATTTTCGCCGAGAATACGCAACTGCAGAGAAATTTAGAAATATAACATATCAAAACAAGTATAAATAATCATATAAATTTGAAAAATATCAAATAGAAAAACATGCGGTGAAAATAAATATTGGATTATGAGATCATAATTCTTTTTTTTTTTCTTTTTCAGGGCATCCATCTTCATTTTGTCCATTACATTGGTCCCTGTTTTGATTTCAGCTGATTCTACAGTGCCCTTCGCCAGATTCTTTAAATTTGTGAAAGTAAACCTTTATTCTTTGCCATTAGGTAAGCACTGAAACGAGAAGAAATAATTTAGGAGTTAATTAATTAGATAATTATTTAGCGATTAATTCCTGGAAAGCGTTAATAGTGTCCAAAAATGGAATTTGCGCTTTAGACACGTTTTTCTCAACTGATTGAAATAAAAATTTGATATAAAACTGCGCTTGTAGTCAAAAATTCCAATATCAAATTTAATTTATTTAAGTGATCGTGCTTTTGAATTATTGTGTTTACTTAATTTAGAGAGAGCCAATCCGTAGTTGGATTTCCCTCGAAATTTGACAAGTGTTCTACACTTCTAATATTAAATCTATGTACCGAATTTTATCTATCTAGCTCTCTTCATTTTGCAATTATAATATTAACTTATATTCGAACAACCAGACAGATGGTCTTCCACTGAACAGATTTTACTCAAAATTGATAGAAATCTGCAAATTCGGTATAAAGACGGTATACCAAATTTCAACAGTCTAGATCAAAGCATTTTTGAGTTATCTTTCTCACAAACTGACAGACAGATGGACATTTCCCAAAAATGTGTTTTTCAAACTCAGAGGGGTCTAAAATATGGAGATTCGTCAAACTCGTTTGGCAATTTTTTGACGATAACTATATTTTTGCTTTACTACATATACGAGAAAATAAAATTAAAAAATAGCATAATCCTTTTACGGTGCAGAGGTTTTTTTTTTCGACACAACATTTTTTAAGATCATGAATTATAATATTTTTACCAAGAAAACGTTACTGAACGTAAAGAATTCTAATTTGAATTACAGTAATATAAATTATGAAATATATCTGTAAAATCATATTTACAATGAAATAGAATTATATATGTAAATCTGTTTTTTATATTAAAGAATTTGTGTATAAGAAAAAACATCGTTTGGAATATTTTTTTAAGTAATATAACAAAAACATTTCATGAACGTAAAATGCAGACGATTCAGAAATTCGACTCAATAATCAAATTATTGTTGAATTGAATTTCATCACATATTATATGCAGATTTTTTTATTGAATGAAACTTTAAAAAATTATTCAAATCAGATAACTCATTGGACAGAAATAATACCGTTATTGTTAAAAATTATTAAATGTAAAACAGTGCAAAAATAATTCTTATGGGACTTCATTTTCGGAAGATGCAATTGAAAAAAAATACTAAAAATATGCTTATTTATTTTATTGTTTTATATTTCGACTTGAATTTTATGTTAATAAAAAAAATGTTTCTAAAGGATATTTTTTTCTTATTTTAAATCGCACATAGGTCAAATTTTATCATGCCAAGCCAAAAATAAATAAATAAAATAAAATAAAATAAAAAAGACATATTCATCAGTATTCTCTTTATATATGCAATTATTTGAAATATAATAGTTTCATAAACTATGTATCATTTAAAAAATTTAATAAAATTAAAACTGGACGATATAAACGTAAAAATAAAATATTAGGAAGAAGAAAAGGGGGGGGAGAACGATTAAAAACCTTTAAGAAATTTTATGAGAAAAAGTATATTTTTAAAAGCAAAGATAATTTTTTCTGATTGTTATAATTTTAACTCAAAAGTTCTTCAATACAAGATTTTATTAAGTCTCTTCCTTCTCCGTTTCTTTTGAATGAAAATTTTGTAATCAATTTTAATCTAATCTAATAATATGAAATTACCCGAAGATTTAGAGACATGCAATTTTAAATATAGTTCAGAACAGGATGTTAATGCAATATTAACTTGTTTATTGCCTGTTCGGCACAAATTCTTCTCAATGGATATAGTTCATTGAAAAATTAGTTTAAGATCGTCAGCGAAATTTCACACACATGACATTAAAACGTAGAAAATAATTATTTAAATAAAAAATAACATACCAAGTTTTTAAAACGCTTTATACATCGCTCTGAAAATTTTCATGTATCTGTGTGTTTGTGTGTAAAGTGTTTTTTCCTGGCTATATATAATACTTTTCTTATATGTGGCTATAAATTTTTCGATTCTGCCTTCAAATATTACGATTAATAAACGTTTTATTATCATTACAAAAATGCATAATTCTTTTATACTAAAATTATTATTGGATGCTTATTTATTCTCTTTTAAAATGTTGTAAAAAATGGGAAAATATGTGACTACTAATTATTTCTGTTTTTTGAATTTTTGCAGAAAATGAACAGCCTGCTAATAACACGGAAATTAGGGATTCTAAGTCACTAAATACGACAATGTAAGTTATGTTGATGAAAAATGTGTTTTATATACTACGTAATACCTTTAATTGTCTCAGATTGATAGACACGGAATTTAAATTTCCGCATATTTTATTATTTTGTTTCTGACTTTCATTAAAGTCAATGCTCAAAATTTTGGTTTTTCGAATTTAAATTTTGTTTGTAATAAACTACTCGTTATTTCAATAGAAACTATAATGACTACGCAGTTTAGAGAAATCAATTTTTAAAATTTGTTAAGCAATGAAAACGGATTTCTATAATCTTCCAACCTCTTTAAAGCTTTTTTTCCTTCTTCAACAATAATAGAACAATTTATTTTAAGTGAATATTTTAGTCTATTGAAATTTCTTCTTCAGATCAAGTTTCATCTTTCTCTTAAAATCATAAAATGCGAAAAGTTAAAATTTAATAAAGAAAGAGCATATAAGTTTTAGAATGAAGGTTGTAGAATAGAAAAACTGAACATTCATTTTAGTTGAAACATGATAATAACTTCGGTTTTTATAACTTAAAAATAAACTAAAACATTTAAAAAATCTGCAGAAAGTATTTAAAAAAAACAGATGCACTTGTACGTAATTCTCAAATTTCTCTGTAATTAAAAAAATGTGTAATGACATTGTAAGGTTAAGGATTACGTTATTAGATCTTTGCACTTGGATATGAATAGATTTGTAAAAGTTATTTATTTTGTTTTATTATTGATTTTTTTGTCAAAAATAAAATAATAATTCTTTTTTTTCCCAAATTTTTAATTATTTTTAAAAAAAATAATTTTACAAATTGGAAAAAAATGTTATGCATACATGGGGAAAATTATGACCCCTAACTAATTTCGAAACCGTCAAAACCACGCATGTAATTTCAAATTGAAAAAGAATTTTATTTAAATAAAAAAATAAATTTGGAGTTTTCTAGCAATAAATGAAATGCTGAAAACGCTACAAAATCTGAAACTTATATACAGATACCCTCATCCTATTATTCATATTTAATTAGATATTTATTAGATATTAATTAGTAAATATTGAAATTGTAGGGAAAGAAAGTTTACTTTTTTGGGATCAACCGGACAAAATTTCCATGTAACAATTGTTTTAAAGAAATTTTCATTTAAAGAAGTACTGAAATTTGTGCTTAATGCAAAACATTACAGATAAATAAAATAAACCCATGTTATATATGAATTTTTATTTCAAATAAGAGGGCAGTGTAATTCTAAAATTCCGAATATCTCTTCTAATCAGATTTTAGAGAAGAAATGTGTCAGGGAGAAAAACAATATTTTACTTCTTCTTTCAAATAATAATGAAATGAAAAATAATAATAATAATAATAATAATTTCTCAATTTTATTTACACATGGCAGCAATGATATAAAATTACAAATATCAAAATAAAGGATTTAATAAGGAAACACGCTTTCGACATGGTGCAAGAGCAAAGCACATAAAGTCACAACTGTTTCGTAATTGTTTCTAAAATTTGACGTCATAAAATACAGAAAAATCGTACCTATAATTTTTATTATGTTAATTTATCCTTCTTGATGGTAAATTGATAGTGCGTATTGCTGTAAATTGTGCAACGTGATGAATGTATTGTTAGCACAATCATTATTAATACATCGTCAAACAATTAAAGTATCATTGTTAAGAATTCATACAAAACTAGTAATGCGCGCTATATATTATTATAGAAAAAAAACCTTCAATCATATATCTATATCATGTCTTCAAAGAATAATAACAGAAATTCTATCTGCATGTCCGCACATGCACATGCAGCTATTAAAATAATATCTGCCCATACGTGGAAAGTTTTACAACATCCTGTACAAGTGAGTTTTATTATAGATGTTTTAATCCTATCAGGATTTTTAAACATAATTTTAAGAGACATATTTTCTACTCGAATAGGCATAACTTTGGATATCATGAATAAACAAAACCAAGCTTTATGGCTTCTTGCTTATGGCTTTTTGCAATGTGTCTTTACTTGTTGAACCAATAATACGCTGTAATTATACAAAAAAATCGTATTTCTCATAGATTTTAGGATATATTTCACAAGCAACTGACGACGCAAATTAATCGCATAGCACAGAGCTATTGTACATCCTATGCAATGTATATATAAAGGCCTTTACTGTTGAAACCTTAATTCTAATAGGACTTTTAAATACATTTGAGAAGCATATATTCTATTCATGAATCATTTATCCATATCATATCATCAAAGAATTATAGCTGAAATTCTATCTGTTCATTCAGCTATCAGACATATACGTACATACGGCTATCAGAATGATAGCTGTATATACCTGGAAAGTTTTCTAACATCCTGTACAAGTGAATGTAAAGACCTGCACTATTGGCGCTTTAATTCTATCAGGATTTTTAAACACAGTTTTAAGAGGCATATATTGTTCTCCTGTAGTCTTCTGGATATCATGAGTAAACAAAGACAAGTTTTATGTTTTCTCTTTTTTAAACTAATTTATGAAGCATATCTTTGCTTGCTGAACCGATAATACACTAAAATTATAATTATAACCTAACTTACAGTTTTCGGAATATATATTTTTACAGACAAGTAACGCAAGTGAATCATGTTGTACTGAGCCTCTTTATTATATTTAGATCTTTCCTTTGTGATCATAGATCATTCCTATCTTTAAGAGAAATGAGGCCAGGCGAATTAAGAAGCCACGAAAATGTTCGGTGGCTACTCTTTCTGGATATTCCCAAGTTTTCTTCAATTCTATATTGCTAGTAATTATGAAATATTTCAAACCTTGTGACTTCTAAATTCAGTGAATATCCTGTATACCTTTTTCCACTATCAACAGATCTGATAAATTGAGATTGCAAAATAATTAAAAAGTCTAATTAATATTTCTTATCCTTTTTCATAACAGGAATAATATCGATGAACCTTGGAATTTTGAAGCCTCTATACCAGAAGACCCTCATCACTGCCGAAATGAACAAATCCTTCCATGTGATCCTTCTTATCCATACAGGAGTATAGACGGAAGCTGTAACAATTTGATTCATCCCACTTGGGGTATAGTCGATGAATGCTACATGAGAATTCAACCAGCATATTATGAAGGTAATCCAGAAAAGGAATTGTTATTTATAATAGCAATATCTTTTTATATAGAACGTTACATGTGGTTTGTTAGGCCATTGCAGTTTAAAACAGTTTTATGGTATAATTGAAATCATAGAATAGTTATGGAATTAGCTTATCATAAAGAAGTAGTTAATGAATGATGCTTGAAATTTCAATCAACATTCTATTATGGTAATAAGAAAAGTAGTTGATAGTTATAATAGCGTCTTTCTTCATATAATTTTTTTTTTTCGATTCTGAACAATATTACAGTTTGAAACAGTAATATTGAGATATTTAAATACGCAATACGTTTTTTGAGAATTTAAGAAACGATTTATTCATGATTTCAATGAAAACATTAAATATTTCTGTCAGACGATATTTGGGTTCAAACCTTGTAATTGTCAAGATCAATCGTCTGTAAGGTCCGCAGAGTAAAATGTTCAAATTATAGCAGTGAAAAATGCATGTGACTGGTGCTTGTAGAATGTTGCAGGTCGAGAAGACTTCTTAAAAACACAGACTTTTATTTCTTGCGACAAACAAACATTTAAAACATTATAAAAATATCACATATTACACCGACACAGACTATGAACACAAGTGAAAAAAAAAAGAATCTGAATCTACGTCTAAGCATGCGCGCACAAGTGCTTCCGCTCTTAGATAGAGTGAAAAAACATTTGCATAAAACCGTCAAATAACATCTTGCATAAATAATTAGGAGCATCATTTTATTTCATGTGATAAATCGTTGCGAATGGGGTTCGAATCATCAACAGTTTGTGTACACGCATTCGGATGGAAAGAAAAATCCAATATGAAACGACCATCCTATTTCTGCTAACAATTTCCAACATAAAAGTATTCTACATTAAATTTTCTTCTCGAGATTAGAAATATATTTCTTATTTAAATAGTAGTATAGAGCCAAAAAGAATAGCCAGGGATAATTATCGACCCGAAATTTTAAGTTACATTGGTAGTTAGAATAGTTAGTTACTTTGGCGAAGAATAGTTACGAAAGAACCTATTAAGAGTGTTGTTTATGGCTATCTATATTGGCGATTAATCCCGAGGATACATTTAATAAACAAATTCCTGAAACCTAAATGCGTATTCTGGAAGCCTTTTGTTAGACTGATTATAGTTAAAATTTGGCTCAGAACTACAATTTTGGCTATAAAATCACATGCCAAATTTTATATATTTAAGCCGTTGAGTTTTTTATTTATCTCATTTTTATGCTTATGAAGATACAACATGCTTGTAACAGACGGCCAAACCCTTAACTGATATGGTGCCAAATTTGAAATGGATCCTCATTTTAGATAAAATGTATACCAAATTTTACTCATATATACTTTATGGTTTGTAGTTATCATGTCCATTTGCCCTCGGTAAACCGGACACACAGATATATTTCTGAATCGATAACGTTCAAATTTTGATAGAAATCTACAAATTTAAATTATAAATCATAAGCCTAATTTCATCTATCTAGCTCAAAGCATTTTTTAGTTACAATGCTCACAAACATAAATAATTCCGAAAATGTGTTTTACGGAATCGAAGAGGTTTAAAGCGTAGAAGCTCGTTGCTTTCGAAACATAGTTGCTTCATAGTTGTTGTAAAACAACATTCGTTGCTTTCTCCGTATTCAATTTATATTCGCTTTTCATTTCGTATATAGGGAAAAAATCGTAAACAATCGCAAAAGCCTTACAATTTTTCTTCTTAAATTAATTCTTTTTTTAAATTTATAATTATTTTTGATATGTTGTGTAATTATATAATTTTAAATAGTTTGAGATATGTTGAAAATGCATTTGTATGACATTCTTAGAAAATGCATAAACAGTGTTTGAGTTTTTTTTATTGTGTTTAAATTCTAATGACGCAATATTTCGAGAAAATAATGCAATACTATTATAAATAACTTTCTCAAAATAATTATGGCGATACGCTTATTTTCTTCTATCAACTTAGTAAAACTTTATTTCCTACACTCAGAGTATGAATATCAAAACAAATCATCTAGATTTCTGTCATATTTTTATAAGATTCGTTATTTGTAGTAGAACCCAAAGAAATTAAATTCACGGTTTTACATCGAAATCCCAACATTTGAGTAACATTTCTCTTATTTGAATTCTACATGCAAATAACGATACATTCATTATCTTGTGTATGCATTTCTTCAGACCATCAGTTTATAAGGCATATTTCTAAACTTTTGACACAAATTTTAAAGAAAGAGGAAACAATAGTATAGGATTTTTAAACGGAAAAAGTAGACAACATAGGAGTACTATAACTTTACAGTGGGGGAGGACGGTTCAGAAGCTTCCGAATTTTTTAGTGGTATTTTCAACACAATTTAATTTTTAATTTCGTTGACTTAACAAAGCCTACCTGTACAAATTTATTCAATTTAAAAACAGACATTAGTAAAATTCTGAAATATTATCTTAATTGTAATATTAATCCTAATTAATTACTTTTGTATATTTAAGATCACGTTACTTTATAATTCTAAAAAGTATGTTACTTTATAATTTATAATGCAAATATATGATTCTAAGATAAAATAACATATGTATGTGTGTGTGTGTGTGTGTGTGTGTGTGTGGTGATCTAAAAAAATCCTCTTAAAAGTGCTTTGAATCTTAAGGTTCTGCTACTTCCATTTATTAAAATTTGAACCAACAAATATTTTGGTTCTGGTAATTGGAGATGCTAAATGGAGGGCAGGTCATGAGACTTGCACTGTTCTAAGGGACCCTACAAAGTTTAATACAATCTTGGAAAGTACAATTAGATTAGCGAAAATCATTTACAAAATCTTGTAAACTGTAGTGATGAAGTTCTGGATGCAGTAGACCTTGAAGAGATGGCACAGTCATTTATGAAGTAGAGATGAAAAAAGAGAAAAAAATTTAAGGAGAGTATTTCGTGCAAAAAAGCTACAGAAAGTACTCAAAATATCAGTCAATAATTAAAATACACTTGGTTACAGTCAACAAAACAATTGGCGAAAACGTCATCGTAGTCTAGGGAGGAACACTCCTTCTTGTTTAGAAAAGAATTCTATAATCTAAAATGCATACTCAATCTTCCACACTTCGGAACAATGCAAACTACACAGTGTTTAATAAATGCATATTTGATAGTCGATCTGTGAACACTTCTACTTCTTTAGAAAATATCAGTACAATCAAAAATGCATACTCGATCTTCAACATTACGGGACAAAACAAATCACACCTTATGTTTAATAAATGCATACTTGATAGTCGAGGTAAGAACACTTAGTCTTGTTTAGAAAGATTTCTATAATATAAAATGCATACTCGAATTTCCATATTATAGAACAAAATAACCACAGAGTCTGTATAATAAATGCATATTTGAAGTCAAGGGTAGAGCAGACCCTCTTGTTTAGAAAGGTTTTCTAAAATCTGAAATGCATACTCGATTTTCCACACTACAGAACAAAACTAACCACACAGTCCGTTTAATAAATGCATACTTGATAATCCAAGGGAGAATATTCCTTCTAGTTTAGAAATGTTTTCTATAATATGAAATGCATACTCGAATTTTCACACTATAGGACAAAACTAACCACGTAGTCGTTTAATAATTGCATAATTGATAGTGGAAGGCGATATATTTCATCTGGTTTCAAAAATTAATCATAAGTTTGGAAACTATAATAGTTTATATTAGACTTTACTGTTCATATTAATAATAATTATTATATTTCAGGGTATGAAGGAGTTAGAAAATCTAAGAATGGAGATCCTTTGCCTTCTGCTAGAGATTTAACTCTGAATGTTTTTAAAGAAGGCTACCGGCCCTCTCCAAATGTTTCGTTCATGTTCACGATTTATGGTCAGACTGTGGCCCACGACTTGTCCCATTCAGAAAATGTCAACCGTAAGTATAACCCTCAAAAAAAGTAAACTTTCGAACTTTAAACAAAATAATGCACCTCTTTAAACTGAAAAACAGAAGAAATGGAAGATTCTGAGCACGCCAAATTGCAAATTTGCAATCATGATACAATTCAGATAAGGTAAATTTTGGCACTTAAATAGCTTCCTAGCCAATGTTCAACTATGTAAGCTCTAACAGTTATTTTATTTTCCAAGCCACTCATCTCGATATCTATGTGGCTGGCAATTCCTTTCAAAAATTTTAACACTTAATGAGTTTTCAAATTAACTTACGAAGTACTACAAAGTAGTACCAAACAACAGATAAAATAATAATAGCCATGCAAGCCACTTTCTGTAGTTTCCAAGCTACTCGTCATAATAAATATGTAACGAAGGACACCTACAAAATTTTTACCATCTGTTTGGAGTGTTTTAGGGACTTACATTGCTTTAAGGTTTGAAATCTTCATTATTTACGATTTTTGCCTTGAAATTTGTTTTCTAGTCTTCAATTTTATTTTTAATTCTCATTTGGAATCATAAAGAAAATTATAAATAAACTCATGAACAAATGGCCTGCCATCCTGGGTTTTATTCATAAAAGTCCACAGTATGCAATTATAGAATGCATCAAACCTTGACTCAAACATTTGATTCAATGCTTGAGTCAAGTGATTTGTCAACTTCTGAAATAAGAATTTCTGCCTCATAATGAAATAAATGTTTGAATCAATTCAACTGGATCTACCTTTTAACGATTTAAGTAGATTGGTTGATTGTGAAAAGAGAATTTATAATCTTTGTTCTCAAAGTCATATCCTATTGTTTTTATATGAGGTATTCTCTTATCCTAATTTGCTACTGAAAAAAACTAAGAGGTAAAGATGACAGTTTAAATGATTAATGGTGAGAAAATGACTCATGCGTTGTAGCCGTGCGTATTCAAGAACGAATAGCCTACTTTAGTTATTCGATGCTTTTTTTAATTCGAGCATAAAAACTAAACAACAAAAGAAAATCTTTTTACTCAAATCTCGGCGTTTCATATTAGAAGCCCGATGATAGAAGTACCATTACTTGAGGCTACAAACTATCAAACGTCCAAAATAGGAAGGCGTTCGTAGCATGATGTAGTAGCAACTTAATAATGCAAAAAAAGCTACTAGACCTGTACTACACGGTATTACGAACATCGTTTTGTCTTAGTTTGACAAATTTTGACATCGGATGGTGAACTTCAATCTACGAACTTAACTTGTCAAGTATCAAATATTCGCATTGAAAAGTGTTCCGATGGTTGTCAATCTTTATCAACCGAATAAAAAAAAAGTTTCAGAAATTCGGAGGAAGCTATTCGGACTAATATGATGTACATGGCTAAAAAGCACGAGTAATTTTTCCGAAATTAATCAAGTAAGCAATCATTTTAGGTTATCATTTTTAAATTAATAAATTAAATAATACAATATTAAACTTGCCCCGTCTTCTCACATCAATTGGCCCACTCAAATCATCAAACATCCCATTAAGTTTATTGGATCAAAAATTCATCACATCGTGTAGCAGAGATATTTCTCTTGCAATTAATGAATTATTTGATTCAAATGAAACGTTCAAGTTGAATGCATTATAGTATCAGCTTGATAAAATGCTTTGATAATTTATCACCATTAGTTCGGCCATCTAAATTTTCTTCTAATCTTTAAAAATTATTTATCATTTATGAGAAAAAATTAATTTTCTTCTGTTTATTCTTGTCAAATTACGAGATCCATCCGAAAATAAATCTCTTATTGCTATAAGTCGGACTTAAACCTAACCAAATTAAATTTTTAAAAAAACCTATTTATCAATTCAATCAATAGCATTTGTGTTAGATTTGATTGGCTTTGGCGTCTTGGCTTACTTCCTGGAAATCTGAGCCAACGCTTTGTTTTATTATCTCGAAGTGAGTGATTTATTGCTAAATTGTTCTTCAGCATGCTACTACTTTTACAAGGCTTCTTAAGAGAAGAATTAGGAGAGACAACTCATAATCTTCTTCCTCTGATTTATGCTTCTACGTGATGCGATGCATCAGTCTACAAGGCATCAGCTAAAAGTTTTTTACATTTAAAAAATACAAGATATTCAGAAAATTTTGAATGTTCAATTTTAATAAATTCAATGTCATTTGTCAGAAATTATTATAGAGTACTAAATATTAAATTTCTCAAACTTAGGCGCTATCAATTTTCTTTAATTTGATGATACTCTTCTATTATGAAAGCTCATGATCTCAAGTTTTACAAGAATGGGAGAATTGAACGGAGATTTTATCTGACTGTTTTGTTCAAAATATATGCTGTACAGTTATTATTGTTAAGGGTACAGTGGAAATAAGTATTAGTGTACAATGTAGTAAATTACATTTTATTTGCATTTATGAATATCAAATGCAATGAAATAAAATTAAATACCAACAGATGAATTAAATGACAGATATTTTTATAAGGTATTAAACAAATAAATTTCTAATTGCAATAATTTACTGTTCTACATTTATAACTTTCATTAGTTGATCACAACGTGCACGTCGTCTTTCCACCATTTTGAGGACCATCAGAAATATTTGATTTTTCATTGTTCCTACGACAATCATTTCCATTGATAAATAGAACTGTATTTCGTTTTGAAGAAAAAGGGAAATATTGAAAATAAAAGAATAGTTATCGTGCATTAAATGCCAAAGTTGATAAATAAAATTTGTAGTAAGCAAATGCCTTCGTGATCATAATATAACAAATATTATAAATTTTGTATCATATTTATAAAAAAAATCAATTATTGGTTTTGACACCACTGACACTGTATATTTATTGAATACAGCTATAGTTTTATTCTATGAAAAGTATCTGATATTTATATGATAAAAGCAAGTATATTTGATTCTCAATAAATAATATGATAAAAATTGGAATTTAGCTCTAACGTATCGTGGTAATTAAATAATTCAATTTATCCACGAATATAGTAAAATAAAGTTTAAAAAATTCTTTTTTTTAATTTCACAGAATTAATTTTTTTTTAGTACTTGAACCTTGCTGTACAGATGTCACTCCTCATGAATCTTGCATGGCTCTTAAATTTAGATCAAATGATTCATTCTTTTCTCCATATAACATCACTTGTCAAGATATGCACAGAACTCAGGCTTGTGAAATCTGCAATACCAGTAAGATCAGTTTTTTTATTTTATTGATGAAACAAAAAGCGCTAAATTTAATAAATATATGATGATTTTCATTTAGTATCATTAAATAAGTCATTTTATTTCATATAATAATTTCATAGCAACAATTATATTAAATGTTTTTATGAGAGTTTTTTATTTAAAATAATTTCATTTCATTTTTTTTATCTTTTTTATCAGCAAACAGAGAACAAGTTAATGCTGTAACAGCTGCTTTGGATGCATCATTGGTGTATGAAAAAAAGAACAAAACACTTATGGAATTACGAGCCAATGATGGAACAGGTGAAACTTTTTCGTGTTTCCTTTTACTGTAATAAATAAATTCATTTTTCCACTTTTTCAAACAAATTGAAATATAAAATTCATAAATGTCTTTTTAACCAACACACAGATTATCTAATTTCATGATTAATGCAACATCCAGCCAGTCAAAGGGTTTTGCAAAAGTTCAGAATGGAAAAAAATTACTTAGTGTGGTGAGAGGTCAAATGAATCATTTGAATAAAACATATGCAGTAATTTATTGTATTATTGGCGATTTTAATTCCACAATGTATCATGGGATCATCGAAAATTGGAAGTACATAATCACTAATTAGCTAAAGGATCAACGTAGCAATTAGATTAAACTAAATTGAAGTATATAATTTAGGCAGATCATATCTATGGCGTTATGATACAATAATAGTGAGATATCTTCGTTGATCAGAATGACTTTGGAATGCTTGAGAACTCACTTTAATATAAAATGGAGTTAACGTTAGTTTAACTCCATTTTATTTTTGTATTTAGGTTAGATTCCTGACGTAACAATAAAATTGAATTCATGTTATTTTCGTGCAATCTTTAGATATTTAAAATGATAGATATACCCTCAAGTGGAAGTTCTATATTTCAATATTTATTAATAATTTTTGTATGAACTTTTATTAATAATTTTTTTATACGTATCTGTATTTCAAATGAATGAAAACAGACGAACTTCTACCAGTTATCCCAAATTTAGTGAGCAATTCGTTGATGATTGACGTCCTATCTTCCAATCATTGCCGACAGATTTAATAAATGTTACTGATTAATTAAAAGAGTTTATTTGAAATTACCAAAATTAAATTTAGAGATTCTAAACAAAATAAACAATTTTTAAAAGTAGGAGAAGAGAAGCAAAACAATCTATTATTTCTTTTATATAATCAGGAGCAGCCAATCACACTGCTTAGGGGATATCGTTGAAAGGCGATATCGATTATTAAATCGATCTTCGCAAGAGCATACCAGTCTGGAACCATTTAAACAATTCCAATTAAGAGCACATCTAGAGGATAAATTTCATTACTTAAGGCTCTGATTCATTACAATGAGGCTTTTAATTGTGAAATTTGTTTGGCAATTGTGGAGTGAATAGTAAAGTGTCTGTTTCGGCTTGTATGCAAAGGAAAAAATGTCTATTGTTTCGAAATTTGTATCGTCATTTAGAAATAGATTTAACTATTGTATCTCTGTAAAATGCTTTAGAATGTGAAGCACTTTTAAAATAAATTAAAAGAGTCATTTTTATAATAATATGTACAAATTAGATGGTCATTGATCATACTTCAGGAATTTTTTATCAAAGGGGAACATATCTGTTTTAGAAGCATTTTTAAGATCAAAAAGAAAGAACTGACCAATTTCTAAAGGATTTTTCCCTTTTGATTCTTTTTTTTTTGCAACAAATTATTGTATTGCAAGTTGATGTATATGATACCAAAGGAAACGGAAGAAAACGTCTTTAGGGAGGAAAATTGTTTTTAATCAAATAAACACTGAACATAAAATATTTTGAAATTCCATAGAAATTGAGGATTTACTAGTATTCCAAATCAAAGTATTTATCTAGTGTACGTTCTTTAAAAACTTCATTGATAATGACTCCTTTTGAAAAACCGTAACTGAACATTCTGAAACAATATTAGTACCAGAAGTGTTGCCCTGTTTTAATAAAAATGATTTTTAAGTAATTACCTCCTGAAATCGACAATATTTTGGCTGTCCTGATCCTTAGAAAAAGTAAATAAGCATGTCAGGTCGCCATTTTGCTTTTTTTATTTTTATTTTGCTGTTGTTCTCTTTCTTCTAAGCTTTTGACAGTACCTATTATTAAAATCTAGTTTTTATTGCTTAAAGTTTCTACTTACTAGTTACTAAAAGTTTTTACTTCTAAATACTAGTAAAATCTAGTACCTATTATTAAAATCTATCCCCTTGTCAATTTTCTCTTAGTTGACAAAAAGTTATGAGACCTTCATGCATTAGCTGAATTCAGTGACCAGTTAATTTCCTCAGGTTATTGACTTTTTATACTCTTAAATGGTTAACATGGAATACATTTTCTCTGCTTTCTGACTGAAAAACATGAATTGAATTGAGTCTGTCTGTTACAAATTACTGAAAGTGCAAATTGAAAAATGCACACACACAAACACACAAGAGAAATTTATTTAGAAAGAGACAAATCAACCTTTATGTGTAAAAAGAGACTACGCTTTATATAGTCTTTGTCCTGAAATTTAAAGAAAATGTAAACAAAGAAAAAAAGAAAAGAAAGATATGTTCACTTGTGGTTCAAAAATCTCTTCGCTTATCAGAGTTAAATTCAATAGAAATTTCATACCAAATTTTAAATGATATGAACATTATGAGAATTGAAATAAAATAATAAATTAATTAATGCATGCATTTTAAGTATTATAATTTAAAGATTTTATAAATTTATTCCTAATTCCTCTAAATAATAAATATCTGTAATTATCTTTTTCTAGGAAAAATGCTTGTAAGTATAACTGAGATTGGCGAGCTTCTGCCACCACATAAAGGACCTTACGATACTTTCTGTCGTAAAAAGCAAAAAATGACTTGCTTTTTGACAGGTAAATGAAATATTCAATCTCCGCTTATATTTAGTAAAAAATATTTAAATATTTAGCTAACTGAAATAAATGAGAGAGAAAATCTAGAGCAAAAATCATAGCATATTAATTAGAACAATTAGGAATTTCAAGCCCAGATTTGTAGGAAGAATTTTAGAAAAATGAAAAATTTTTCGAATAAATGATTTGTCAACAATCATTTTAAAAAATAGCTAATAGAAAAACAGCAATGAACAGAAAATGCCCAGTTATAAAAATTAAAAATGATCAGGTAGATTCGAATGTCACAGATTTAGGATAATTGAAGCATAAATTGAAACAATGAACAGCGAATACTCAGTTATTCGAATTAAACAAAGATCGAGTCGATTCGGATGTGAGAGATTTCGGATGATTGGATCATGAGTTGGAGCAGGGAATAGTGAAAGCATATATTATTAAAACAATGTGAAGGAATTCGAAGAAATTAAATAAAAAATTACTCAGAAATTAAATGAAAAAATATGCTGTACATAGAAAAGATTAATTATTAATCATATTATGCTTTACACTCATGATTTACTGAAAATATTAATTATTGTGAGAATTATACAAAAATTAAATTCGAAACTAATCAATGTGCAATTTATCTGTAAATTCTCGTTATTTATTTTGATTTAATGACATAAATTTTCAAAAATACTTTTCATGCTTAAAGTGCTTTAATAACTGTCTTTAAAAATGTCGAAACTCTTCTAACTTCCGCAGAAAAATAACCGCATTTACAAAAATTGTGTCAAAACAATTTTAAAAATATTAAAATTATATATAAAATTGCATGGGAGTAGAACAGGTATCAATAATTTTTCGAAAAGTGTAAAAGCAAGTATCTTCAGTATCTGAAATTATCAAGGAAAAATATCATAATCTCGATATCATTTTTTATTAATCACAAAAATCTAATAAAAATTTCGAATACTGAAAATATTAAATACTCTTAGAATTATATGAAAATGCAATTTCAGATCAGTCAAAGAGCAATTTATGTCTAAATTATCGTTATTCATTTTGATTTAATAACATAAGTTCCATAGAATAATTCAAATGCTTAAAATCATTTGATTAAACATTGCTTGGATTGCTTTAAGAAAATGTCGTAACTATGTTAGTTTCTGCAGAAAAATAAATGCATTTATAAAAATTATTTTTAACAATTTTAAATAAATATTACAATTTCAAACAAAATTGCACAAGATGAAAACAGGTATCAATAAAAATCTTTTTCGTAATGAGTAAAAGTAGTTTTTTTATGCTATGAGATTATTGAGGAAAAATATTAGAATCTCGGTACTTTTTTAATTAATTCAAAAAATATAATAAAAAATTTTACAACCCTTTCTTTAATAGCATCTACTACTTAAAAAACAATTGCGTTCCAAATCTGGCAATTTCAGGCTCTATATTGTAGGTAATAATCTCGCCTCACATTATTTATAATAACTTACAGTTCCCCAGCATAAAGCATTGCCATTTTAAATATATTTATGAAATCGATTAGTCTAAGCTTTTCTAAGTTTTCGTACTTTCTACAAAAATAGCAATTTATTAATTGGATATTATATATTATTATATCCAATTAATAAATTGCTATTTTTATGGCATTTGTTTAAAGTTACATTAGGGAGCTATCATTTACAAGATTGCATACCTTTATTGCATTCTTATATGTAAGGGAGAAATTTGACATTTAGAAAAAAAAAACCTTATCATCATAAAATAATGAGAATTATAATTAACCGATTTAAATGGTTGATTAATTGACAAAAATATGAACTATTTTTTTAATATTCTTAATTCCTTAACAATTTCTCTCATAATGATGTATATGTTTGTATGAGCTACATTTTGAAGTGTATCATTAATTAGCATAAATTTAATCTAATTTTTATTCAATATTCTTAATTTTTCAACAGTTTTCACAGTTTTCTTCAAAAAATTATTCGATTTCCAGTTCTACGCTAATTCTTCGTGAAGTTATAATGATTTTTATGTTCGCATGAGATATATTATAAAGTATTTTACATATTTAGATACCGTTTTATCACTTTATTAATTTTTGGTAAATCTACGGAAGAGAAATATTAATCAAAATCTAATGCATATCTTCTCTTAAAATTTTGAATTATTATTCTCAGATGCAGAATTCCTGCACAATCCACAGAATAAGCACTCTGCTGTTTTAAAAGGAATTACTTTTGCCGCTGAACTATTAGCGTTTCATTTAAAACTTTCCTATTATGTATCAATTAAACCTCAATATTGAAATATAGGGAAAAAATACAAGTTTAGTTAAAATGACTTTTAATTTTTAAAAAATTTACTTCTTATTTCTTTTTAAGAAGATAAACGTGTTTTTTTTTATTAAAAAAAAGTTTTGTCTTTTAATTGATATATTTTTTGTTTCATAGATGAATTTTAAATATATTTAAAATAACGATTCAAAGATATGAGTATTTTATTACATATTTAAAAAAAATATACAATCGCATGTCTTAAAATAGAATGCAACAAACCACGCATAATATAATTGAACAAAAACTTATTTTTCCCTATTAACAAAATTCATTTGGCTTTTAACTGATACATTTTTTGTTTAATAAATAAGTCTTCAATATATATTTAAGTAAAGATTCAAAGATATGTATATTTTATCACATATTTCTTTTTAAAAAAATTGAACTTGTACGCAATCATAGATCTGAAAATAGAATGCTATAAAACCATGCATAATATAATTGAACAAATCTTTCTTTCTTTTGGCAGGAGATTTACGAGGGAATCAGCATTTTTTCCTTACTAGCATCGTGACAATTTTTGTGAGAGAACATAATAGAATAGCTACAAATCTCAAGAAGATTAATCCTCATTGGGAAGAAGAGAGGCTATTTCAAGAATCCAGGTTTGACAATAATTTTAGGATGTCTTATCAAAATTTCATTAAAAAGCTACATTTTAAAATAAAGAAAAAATTGATTCAGAAAAATGTCATCGAAAATTTATTACAAATCGTCCAAAAAAGAACTAATAAATTAAAAAATGCCTAACCTTTCATGCAAAAGAAAGCTTATTATGATAATACGCTTTCGAATTCATTTTTCTTGTCTTAATTTAGCGTTATTTAATCAAGCATTGCATTCTAAGCATAACGAGTTTTATGTCTCCCATTTTGCAAGAATACCACTCCTTTCCACAATTGAAGGTATTTGTCCACAGTTCTGCTAACAATAGCTCTTTACAATACTAGTATTTTCCATTGTTTGATTTTTCAAGTAACACTGAACACCGAAATATTTCAAGACACTTTTCAGACTTTTGACAAATAAAACTTTTTCTTTATTTTATCTGCTTACTTACACAATATATTTCCCTGTACTTTAATATAAATACATTTTTCTCTTTTTTAGAGTTTGTTTTATAAAGATAATTATGCATTTTAAGCAAATGAAAAAAAAATTAAAAAATTATAAGCATTATGAAAATTCCAATTAAAACCCATTTCTAAAACAATCTAAAAAAAACTAAAGTTATTTCTGAATCAAACTAAAAAAAAGCATAATTGTATTTAGAAAGCGCTAATGCTGCTACTACTAAAACACAGATGAACATAACCAACAAAAAGGAATAAAAATAGAATCAAAAATAAAAGATTAAAAAAAAGAATCCGTCCTGAAGACTTTCTCAAGGGTCACCCTCAGGTAGGGATTCAAAAACAAGAGATTTTTTTTCTGTGAGGGGTCGGACACTTTTTGTCCTACAATATTGAACCTTCGTGACCCGAAAATCTCTTCAGCCCTAAGAGATACACCATTAATAAAACAATAAATCACATAAAATACAACCTCCAATTTCAGCGAAAATTACAATAACATAAAATAAACTATAAAAGAACACTCTCAACTAAATATTAAAACAAAAAGGAAAGAACATGCCAGTAGCAGGCAAAACATCTGCTTAGAAATGCCACGTCATTCAAAGTAATAAATAATTGGAGGTCTCAGTCCAACTATTGAGTTAGTTAATATGTAACGGAAAGTCTATTTTTATTTGTGTCAAATGCGATCCATTCCTTCTTTTATTAAAATTTCAATATTGCAATAGTTTCTGGAAAATTCATTAGTAAATAAGTTTTTAATGAGATTATTTGTTGCTTCAATATAATAAATTTTATATATTTATTATAATATATTATTATATCATTTATAATAATATACTTTACATCAGATATACATATCTGTACTACAGATTATTTTAATACTCCAGATATACATATCTTTAATACAGATTACTTTTGTACTACATATATTTTTCTATAGATATTACACTATAGATTACTTTAATACTATAGATATGCATATCTTTACTACACTACAGATTACTTTAATAGTACAAATATACATATCTTTACTACATATTACTTTCGTACTACAGATATTTTTCTATAAATACTACACTACAGATTACTTTAATAGTACAGATATACATATCTTTACTTTTTAAAAGAAAACTTACAGTGATTCAAAACTCAAACCTCCCAAGGATCTGAGACTCGTAGTATTCACATGTCTAATAAAATATCTGAAATATATTTGAATAAAAAGTAATCAATTCTTTGATATAAAAATTTAATGCTCTTATCTTTTATTTTATGTTACTCGCAATTTTCCTTATCCTCACAGGCGCATTAACATTGCACTTCTGCAATGCATCACCTACAAAGAATACTTGCAGGTTCTTCTTGGGCCCTACGTTATGGAAAAATTTAACTTGACAGTCAAATATGAATCAGAAGGATCAAAATATTATCCTAGAATACGACTTGGTGTCAGCAACGAATTCTCAACTGCAGCTTTCCGGTTACACAGCATGATACCTCAAAAAGCCGATGCAACGGGCACGAGGTTTAAAGATTTTTTTTTGAAACCGGAATTTATTAGAGAAGGCCATTTGGAAAGTATAATAAAAGATTCCTTCATCATACCATCCGAGGAATTCGATCATTATTATGCGGATGATCTGTCTAAATACATGTTTCAGTAAGATATAATTTTTTTTTCTCTTATTGCTTATAATGTTTTAGAAAAATTAAAGCTTTTTAGATGTTGGGTTCCAGATTTAAATTGTTTGAGTAAGGCAATTTTGAGTTTGCCTCTTGGTTTAAAGATTTAAGACGAGGTTTAAAGATTTTTTTTGAAACCGCAATTTATTAGAGAAGGCCATTTCGAAAGTATAATAAAAGATTCCTTCATCATACCATCCGAGGAATTCGATCATTATTATGCGTATGATCTGTCTAAATACATGCTTCAGTAAGACATAATTTTTTTTCACTTATTGCTTATAATTTTTTTAGAAAAATTAAGTCTTATCATGAGGCATGGATTAACGATCTAATTTAACATCAAACATATCATGTCGATGTTGAGTTCCAAGTTTAAATGCGTTTGAGTCACACAATTTTGAGTTTGCGTCTTGTATGGAGACACGTAATGTACTAGATATACTCAAGAAGTCTCATCATGAGCATGTATCAACGTTCTAATTTAACATTAAACATATCATGTCGATGTTGAGTTCCAAGTTAAAATGTCTTTGAGTAATACAATTTTGAGTTTGCGTCTTGTAATGTAATATACGTAATGTATTAAATTTACTCAAGAAGTATTAACATGAGGCATGTATTAACGATATAAGTCAATATAGACTGTGTCATTAAATTAGTAGCTGCATATATTACTAGTGAATTACTTCCATTTTACAGCATTTAGCTTTTCTGTTCCTATATACAGGGTGTTTCAGTGAACCGTTTCAGAACTTCTTTGAGGGGTAGGGTACATTTTGACAACTCGAAATCATAGAGCAATGTGGGGTCGGAAATGCTTTCCTGAAGCGGTGTTGTATACAGAAGCACCATAAAGAAAGGAGCCCGTAAATGAGAAATCGTTTTAATAATACATGAAAAGAAGCAAAAGGTACATGGATTAAAGTAAGTGTTCGAAGTTTCTTCCACGGGCTACAATGCACGCCTCACATCTCCGACGCATGGGCATCCGAACATTCTGGAATACTCCAGGCATATCTCGAATCTCTCCGGCAGCTACTGTGATTCTTGCAACGAGCTCCTCAGCAGTGTCAACAGGGGTGTCATAAGCGATTTCATATGACCCCAGAAATAAAAATCAAGACAGGATAAGTCGAGTGACCGTGCAGGCCAACGCCCGGGACCCTCATGTCCGATCCACTGTTGAACAAAGTGACATCCAGGTAATTACGAACATCTCCACTATAGTGGGCAGGG
Source organism: Argiope aurantia (assembly GCA_026543865.1). NCBI lineage: Eukaryota > Metazoa > Arthropoda > Arachnida > Araneae > Araneidae > Argiope > Argiope aurantia. Next base: position 2,328 of record JAPMOR010018798.1, on the reverse strand, counting down.
GCTCCATCGTGTTGGAACCACATTATCTGTTGCGTCGATGCAGAAATCTGTTCATCTCTCAAAAGTTGTGGCAATACTTGCTGCAGAAAGAGCAAGTAAGTAGGTCCGGTTAGACGACTCGGTAAAGGTAAGGTCCGATGAGGTGATCTCCCACAATACCGGCCCATACATTGACCGAAAATCGATTCTGTGCTGCACGACGTCGTATTGCATGCGGGTTCTCTGCCGCCCAAATATGGTCGTTATGCGTGTTGAAAATCCCTTCCCTTGTGAAGGATGCCTCATCGCAAAACAACACTTCATCAGGAAAAGAGGATTTGTAACACATTTTCTCAGGTACCACTGTGCGAAAGCAATACGAGGCACATAATCCTCCGGTTTCTGTGTCTGGACACGCTGCACGTGAAACGGATGCATGTCTTCTGCTCGGAGAATCCTCCAGACGCTGCAATGGGAAACCCCGAGTGCGATTGCTACACTTCGTGTACTCGTTCTTGGATTCCCCTGTACATGCTGCGGCACATTCCATTTGGCGCCTGCAGTCCATGTTGTTCTTACCCTGTCCCTGTGAGCTCTTTCTAATGAACCTGTCTCAGCTAACCTCTGGTGCAGTCTTGCAAAGAAATTATGACTGGGAATACGCCTCGTCGGATATCATTCCGCGTACAAACGCTGTGCGGCTGGCTCACTACAATTTGCAGCCCCGTACGCCAAATGCATGTCGGCTAACTCTGCGATCGTGTAATCATCCATCCTACTAACTTGGCGTTCTTGTGCGAAATGAAGATTCCTTGCACGAAAGCTCGGACTTTTACTTAATGCTTAATGCTTAATAACAGACCTTTTACCATTATATATGAGCACTAGCCGCATTTATTTTCGTTTTGGCAAAATTGAAGCCATATGGAAGCAAATGGAATGGCTGCAGCGCCTGCAGTTCAGAGCAGAATGTTATTATTATTATTTATTTATTTATTTATTTAGCTTTAGTCGTCAACAACTGCAAAGAAAATGAAATTATGTTCAGAACAGAGCATTATTTTTTCTCCTCTTCAAACATATTTAGTGAAATATGAATAAAGGTTCGAAATATGTTTTAAATGCACTGTAGGTTTGTCTAATACCTCTGACATTGCTATCTCACTCACCTCGATATCCAAGCGTGACGCAGCTGACCCCACTGGAGCTTGATGGTAGGATCTCGGTTTTGGAACAGGAGTGTTAAAGGTTCGAGACCTGATTCCGCTGAAGAACTGTCGGTGCACATTGAATACGTCCGTGGGCACACATTAAAAACCCAGGGGTCAAAGGTTTTGTGTGGTGAGGGAGAATTAAGAGGGAAAAAAGGCTTGCTCAGGTGTCGTCCTCATCATCTGATAGTGGTTTAATTATGTGTTAAGCCCTAATTTTATTTTAGAAAGCGAAGTTAATATAACTGAACTAAACGTTACTTCACAGATGTAAGAGTTTTATGCCGAATTCCACAATACTTGTTATTTTCCTTTTTTCAAAATAATTTTATAAAATTACCATCTTGAATAAGAAAAAAATCCCAGATATATAATCCACTTTTAAATTATTCAAACAAATCATAAACTAATGTAAAATGATAACAATCTAAAACTGCAATATGAAATGGTGAAATCCAACGTTAACTCCTATAGGAAAATTGTGATAAAAATCATTGTTAAGCCTTTTTTCTGTGACAATTTTACATAATTTTTATAAATATTCAAAATTATGCAGTATGTATTTTCAAGCAGTTCCGTTGAGTTTTTTAAAAAAAATTATGCATTTATTACATTTCTGAATTATATAAAAGAGACAATAACCTTAAAGTAAATGAATAATGTCTTTTATACAGAATGTTTTATAGGAAACATTAAACTTTGAAAAATAATTTTGTGTACACTTTCTGTCTTAAGAAATTTCACACAAATATAAATTTAAAATTTATTTTGCCCTTTTAATCAATTTTTTATTAAATAATTAAGATATATATATGTATATATATGCTACAGTGAAAACCTGAAATCAGTCAAAACGTGAATTAACTAGGGAAAACACTTTTTAACCGATAGCGCTAGAGAGAACCCGAATTCATTAGATAAAACGCATTCTAACGGACAGCGCTAAGGAGAACTCGTTTTATTCGTGTTTTGACTGATATGTTGAACAATATAATTTAATCTAAAATTATTGTACTAAACTATACTTACTAATAAAGTCCTTAAGGAAAAAACCTACCATTGAAGAAAAAATACTTTACTTGAATATTGCTTAAAACAGTACCGTTATTACAAATTATTTCTTTCGACATGGCAAACT
>JAPMOR010018793.1:0-10628 GCA_026543865.1 Argiope aurantia | reverse complement strand
ATATATATATATATATATATATGTATGTATATATGTGTGTGTATATATATATATATATATATATATGTGTGTGTGTGTGTGTGTGTGTTTCATAATTGTTTTTTTCTTTACCTTTAATTTTAAAAAAAAATCTAAATTTTTATATATATTGTTATTTGATTATTTTAAATGTTGAAGTATGAAATGTGGTTTCCTATAAAGGGCCAATGGGGATGAAGCATTTCAGCTGGGGTTATTTATTATTTAACGTGTATCATCTCACTGGAGGAAATTTTCACAATCAAATTTTGACTTCATGAGGGTCTTTGTGTGATAGAATGAGGTGGCAGATTACAGTCTGCCAGACGTTTATCTGATGCTGTTTTGTGTGTGTATGCGTTTAGAGAATTTTAAATTCAAGAAAGTTTTTATTTCTAAGTAATGGGATGTATTATATTTTTATGTATTCTTTTGTCTTTCAGATAATGAACTCAAAAAGGAAATAATTGCCTTTAAAAACTTCAAAACCATTTGTCTATCCGTGTATATATTAATGTGTATGTATTATTCCTTTCGGATGATTGGATTCCAAAGATGTTGCAGGAAAATAAATAAAAAATTGAAGTTACTTTATTTCAACATAAGAAATCTTTTCTGTCAAACTGAAAATAAGCAAAAAAAAAAAAAAAAAAAAAAAAAAAATATTATTACATCTTTAAGAAGAATCATGTTTCACCACGATAACCTTAAAATAATGAAATAAGATTCTTAATATTTTTCGCTAAATCCACTGAAAATAGTGATTGTCCAAATGATTTAATAATTATATTTCACAAAAATATGTTACTGAAGAATTTTCCAAACTTTTCGTCAAAGACAATTATTTATTGCATTGAAAAAGGAATAACATAAACTATAAAAACAATAAAAATCACGTATAAACCCTGTATTTTAAATCAGATCTACAGTAGAATACACGTTCCTACACCCACGTGCCGTCTGTTGCTTACCAGTTGAGCATCGCGATAAATTTTTAATAAAAGCGAGGTATTTAAGCTTTTATTCTATTCAAGCAAAACCCTGGAGCTCTGATAACGGGCACGCGAGATTTCAATTACTGCGACCATAGATCAAAATGTCTCGTACGTCTTGCGTTATCAGATCAGATAGCATTGTGTTTAGATCAGTCAACGTAAACACGAAACTTATTGTTCGAATGCCACTTTCAATTCAACGCGCTTGTTAGTGATTTAAGGTATCTGTGATTGATTGCTCCGGATCTGTGATGGAACAGATAAAGCTGCATATTTAAAACGAAGTGATTTATGTCGTGAATGAATGCAATTTTCTAACAGGGAATTCCAATTAAAATTCAATAGGAAATAGAGAAATGCATATTTCTAATGAAGTGCGTTTTATTTCGTTTGGTTCTCCCATGAATATATTCAGCTAGATATAACGAGTCAGAAATAACTTTAAATGCTTTTCGAAAAAGCAATTCTGTTGAAACTATTTTTGTTTAAAAGAATTTGTCAATTATATCATAGTTAAATAAAGTGTATGCCAAGATATTATATTCCTTTTGATTGGATGCTACGTTCTACTTTTATTATATTATTAATCCTGCTTTTAAATGAGTCATCTATTTCGACGATAGTTTTTTCTGTCATTTGCAGCTCATTTACTCATATCTATGCTAGAACTGTTGAAGAATTAAAGATTACTATGTCATTTAAGATAAAACTTTGATAAAAATCTAAAATTCAATCAACAATTGACCATGATAATTGAAACTGGGAGATAGAAATAAGTGGTACAGTTAAAGTACGTCTCATTATTGAATGCATAAGCGATGAAGATATTTCAAAACTAAAAAGGAAATTGAAAACAATGATATATTAAAAACGACATTGAAATTAGAAAACATGTCAAGAATAAGTCCAAATTCGCAAGAATACTTGATCGAGAAAAAAATCAAATGATGAAGTGGTTATAAATAACTTAAAAGAACAGAATGACGAAATGAAAGATGAATACATTAAGCATTAGCATCTCATGAACGCAAATAAAAGGGTTAATTTGGTAATCTCCCTTGAATCAGTTATTTCAATAAGATAAAAAAAGGGAAATAAATGTAGAATGCTTTTCTTTTAATTTTTGAGAGTACTTACGATCTAAGCACTGTCACAATAGTTATAAGTATTGTAACATAGCAAAAGTATGCCAAAGTGATTACTGTGAACTGCAAGAAATATCTTGAGAAGGACATATAGTTATGAATGGATAATTAGGACCAATTATCCTAATTACAAAACATTACAAAATTAACATTAACCTCAAAGTTAGAAGAAAATACAAAAGATTTATGGGAAATAGAATTCATGAAGCAAAAAAAATATATATAATTTTTGATATTAAACTGAATTCTTGATTCTCTTAACGGTTCGTCAATGAAATTTTACTGTTGATCTTATACAACTTGAATCAGGTGGTAGTCCCTTTATTTCAATTAAATGACTATCTCATTAAAATATATTGAAATTACATGCATTTTTCAATCTTATTTTATTTCTGGTTACTAGACTGTAATTTCTTCAATGTTTATACTTGCGTAGAAGGAAGTCTCCATGTAAGTGGCTTCCATTAAAGGAAAAATTTTTATGCATTTCAATCATAGTTTCTAAATAGTGTTAATAGTATTTGATAGTGTTAATTTCATCAATATTAGAGCAATCAGCAAATATACATCGGAAAAAAATTGAAATAATCATCCAATAGAACAGTGGATTCTTAATAAATGAGATTTCAGTACAAAATGCTTAGCATAGGGATAACAATTGTTAATTATTCTTTGCAGAACAATGTCGAAAACGCTTCTTAGAATCGATGGGACCAATATTAACTATACTGATTTTCCATTAATCATGTAATTGCAAAAAAGTATTATTGATGGATAGATATTTTTATTTATTCAACTATCACACTATCATTTATCTAATAATTATCATACTAAAAACTACTCCGAAATCTCATTTAGAGATCCCAAATTAATTATGCAACTTTAAAAAAGATAATACAAAGTCTTTAGTTAGAAAAATTGTAAACTGTTTCTTTTAAACATCTTAGATTTTTTTTAAAAAAAGCCTGCATTTTTATCTGAGAAATTTAGTAGTTTTCATGGTGATAATTTCAATGATTTAAATATCTTAAGAAATTTTGATGAAATATTTATTCAAAATTTCAAGAAAACCTTCAAAAATAGGAATGATATTATCTGTTTAAAAATTATTTTTCAGATATTGAGATGCAAGGTCAGTGCTCCATGGTGGAAATTTTAGCTCATTCACGTGATCGTGTAGAAAGATAAAAACCAAATGTCGTTGCAAAGAAAAACATCCAACATAAAAACTCGATTATTCAAGTTGAGAAAATATTTCATACTTTCTAAGAAAGATAATCCAAAAAAAATTGCAAAAAAATCATTAAAGATCGGTAAACGAATATTAGGATTTATCTAATAAGAGAAAAGAATATTGAACTGACCAAAGATTGTGCTAAAAGTAGAAAAACCATTATAAAGAAAAACTTTAACAAGTTTCAAGCTCTTTTTGAATTTCACACCTCTTATATTAGTGACATTTTTGTTCCACTTTTTACGACAAGTGACAGAGAAGCAGTCGTTAAATCTAAGGAGAAAATCGAGTTCCATCTTCAGACGAATGGCTATTTTGAGTTATTGAGAATAAAAAGGGTAAGCAAAGATTGCTACTCCGACCCGCCAGAAGGCACACGGAAAAACTGAAAGATCGAAATGCCACTACAGCATAGGTGGAAAGTATGGTTGAGTCCTAAGGGCCATCACTGTTCATGGTACAGCTTCTCCCGTAGAAAGCACATCGATGGAGGTAGCCTCATGTCATTTCTGCATCCACAGGGCAACGAAAAGCAATTATTATACAAGTAGCACATATCTAAAACATCCCCTGGAAGTTTAATTTAATGAAAAATTATTTTCAGAAAAAAAGTATTGGCCTTTCATTATTGTGAATAATTATCTTCTGAAAGAGTAATTGACAATTCCAAAGATAATCCAGAGAGTTGGAGAAATGCAATATATTTTTAAAAATTTATAGTCTAGTTTGCCTGTTTTTAACAAGAGGAGAACTTTATGAAAGTAATGGCAGAGCAGAATATCATTCCATAGCCTCCTTTCCGTAAATATTCAGATCACTTAACAGTTTCAGGAAATGGCACGGAAATTTTATTAGAACATGTAATAGAAATATTTATAAAAATGATGAAAATATGTAGCAAAAAATGATAAAAAAATATAACCATTTACAGTAATATTCTACTTTGTAAAAGGACAGAAAAAAATGGAATAATAATTAATAGAAAAATACTATAATTAAAAAAAATTACAATCCGGAGCTTGTTGCATTATTCATCATAACATGGTGATGAAAAAAAATAATTTGACTGCTAGTCACAAAGTAGTAAAAAGTCTCTTTAATAAAGATATTTATAGATGGAAATGAACGTGGAGAATACATATGTGGAGATATTCCCTGTGGATTTTTTTTTGCCTGGAGAAGAAGTTATTGGTGGCATTTTTCAAACATCCTTATTTTTTATTAGGTGTTATTTTCCTCATGTGCCATAAGACTGTGAAGATGCACTCTGTGGCATAGTAAAATGTCGTGCCAATCCTACCATAGCGGCAATGATATTGTAAAACAGGTTTAATATTCTTAAAACAGAAGGAAAAAAAGACATGTTCCGATGAGAAAATAACTCCTTCTCTGATCCAGTTAGTAAAAAGATGGCTGACTTAGAGTAGTATATTAAAAATGTTCTGCATGTGTCACAATTGCTTGAAGAACTTTGCTAGGATTTTTTTCCGGAGGAGATCTTTTATATGTGATCTAGAATGGTTTGTTTGCAAATAAAGTTGCCCATTCTGCATTGCATCTTTTACCAGGTGATATGTGTTTTCATTGCCTATGTTGTCTATATGAGATTTTAACCATGGGAATTTTTACTTTTTGATTTGAAAGAAGGATGCTAAGTATTTTTCTTGCTGTTTGGTTTGTACTTTCTGAATTAGAGGAGCCATGATGCTACATATAGACGGCATTCAGTACTAATCTTAAAGTGCTCTTGCTTAAATATTGAAATTAAAATTTAACTGCTTCCATGAAGTGTGGTAAGTTCAGCTTGAAAAATGGAATTGTTATCCTTGAATTTGGCAAGAGCAGTGGTCGAATCAGATACCTTTATTAGCATAATATATCCAACAAATTTGCAGTAATTTCTCCATGACGTTGGTCGGCCTTCAGAATACAGAAAAATATCATAAATTAATCGTATAATGTCTTATGCCAATTGGAATTATTGATCAAGATGCAGAAAACAGCTTCTACTCCATGTCCTGCTTTCGAGTCATCTGTAAAATTGTTAATAATATTCGTTTGAGTTATGTTTAATCCTTCATTTTCCACCGAGTGTTTTTTGGCGTGTAGATGCTCTGAAGAATGATAAATCAGCAAGTTGCCTTTCTCGTCAGGTCATTTTGTTGTATAGTTGTAATATTAAATAATGTAGGATTCTCATGCGATATATTGGATTTAGACTGGCTTCAAAGGTTTCTTCTGTAATTGCAAGTGCCAGGTGGAATACCGAGTATGGATAGCAACGACCCTTCCATTACCAGGATGCAGGGTAAAAGAGGTTTCAGAATGAAAGAGAATTTCGCCTTCATTCTCTATTTTGGATTTAGAGACCTCGTGGAGACATGTGTTAGCAATCAGTTAGCCCCAGTTTTAACGGTCAACACGGATTCCTAGACATATAAAAGATTTGACTGTCTTGAAGGACCTCCGTTCTGTGCGATTTTGAAGACTCGCTAATGACAAAACTAACTTCTGTCATGAATTTTCTGCACGCTTTTATTTAAAATAAAACAAAGTTAGATTTAGAAAAAGCCAGGTCATCATTAGTGCTCTCGAGAGAGCAAGGAAATTCATCCGTGATGCAAAATTAAAACAAATATATTCTAACTTGGCTAGTTCTCACTGACATGTGAAGGGCTGATAATATTATTAAATAGATCCAAATTAAACAACTATCAGTTTAATGTAAGATTCACAAAGGAATTTCTCAATTATTGCAGAGTATTCTTTCAAATAATAATGCTAAATTGTCTAATTAATGTCGGTATACAGCAAAGATATCCTTCAAGCGCTTTGCGCAGGGTCAGCTCTTTGATTATTAATGTCTAAAGAAATACTAAATCAATCATATTCAAATGTTACAAGCATATGCTGATAATATAGATAACACACTCTAAATATTATCATTTCTCCAATATAAGCAAAACTATACTACAAATATTAAACATGTGACCTACAAATGATAACTTGAAGATGAATCAGAATAAACCCAACTTTATTATTTTAAGGAATCAAGGTCATTAAACATTTCCAAGATTTTTTTTAAAAAATTTTCAGAATTTAATAGTCAAACCATTTAAAATATATAAGCATATTATGGCTTCCTCATTTAAATAAAATTGAACAGAGCACAGTAAAATACCTGAAAACGTGCATAAGAATTCATGACTTGGAAGCCTCGGTAAATAGAACATGAAAGAAATGTAATAAATGTATTCTAAAAATCATTATTCAGAAAATCCTGAGCAATGACAAATAAATTCGCTACTGGGATAAACCTAAAATAATTAACAAATTGCATATCCAGAGGCCTAATTTACTGTGAATAACGAAAGCGTATAGAAAAGTTTAAAACGAAGCTATAAGGGATTCAGTGAATGCATTCCAATTAACTTTAAAATACAGAAGCAAGCGATAATTTCAAAGCTGATAAAATAAATCGAAAGAAAAAATTATGATTATATGGAAATTGGCCATACTCATTCAATTAACGAATATGGAATATCGTTAATTGAATGGGAGTTTTTGGAAGTTATAAACCCATTTATACTGATGGATAAAAAAAAGTAATAACATTAGTTTCTGTTTTTGTTCTTTATAGCACAGAGCAATAAAATGTCTATATTAGTTATTCATTGCATTATTTTTATAATGGAGACAATCGCAATCAGGTGGGCAATTGTCTTCATTATAAACGAGATGAAAGACAGTAAAATTATCTCTTTCTTACGTTCTCCAATTCCTTCTTTGAAAAAAGAAGTAATGTTAAAGAAACAAAAAAGAACGATTAATATGTGTTAATAATATGTGATACGGCAAAGATTTCTATAAAAAGGGATTTAATTGAATTTATATAATTTGAATTAATCCTAAGAACAAGTTAAGAATAATAATTACATGAAATATTAGACGGTAAAATTCTACAAAAAGCAAATGAATGAATATTTCAGGAAATGTCAACACCAAATAAATCCAAATATATATATATGTATAATAATGCCTGTATAATATATATATCTGGCCATAATGCCTGCCAGAATATAAACATCCTTTTGGTCCCACCATTTCTCTTTTGTTTAGAAATATAGGAATTCACAAAAATTTATATTTGGATTTCCCATACGTTCATGTGGGTGCTAAAAATAAAGATTAGAACAGCAGACAGTTAGGATTAAATTGACTCCTGAATTTGATTTTGAATGAATTGTATGTTAGAAATATTTAAAGTTATGACAATGATAATTTATGAAAGCGAGCAGAGAGATTCAGAGAACTTCTAGAACCGTTCCTACATACAGTGAAATAATAATATCTCAGATTTGTCGGATATTGCTGAAATTTTGGAAACTAACCATGATACAGAATCGGATAAAAAGGTAGGTTTGGAATATTTTAGAAAATCTAATCGAAAATATTTTCCTCCTCTTGGGAAAAATAGCAAATCTGTATTTAAATATGTTCATTTAAAATATGAATAAATTGTATTGAAATTAATATCAATTCATATACATTATTATACGTTTCATTTTGAATGAGGATTGATAAATGTGTTATTTGATTATGTATTTAAAAATTAAAGACAAAAGTTATGAATTTTCAAAGTTGTATGCTCAAGATTCTTTTTCTAAAAAAAAATTACAAATGAAAACTGCATGATAACTTATAGATTTTCTTAGTCATTCAATATTTGTATACGATAATAACTGCTTACTTTAAAAAAAGTAACTTTTAACATGATTGGAATGGGGTAAAATTAAATGAATACAGAATATGAATTAAGGGAAACAAATATTCCAGATTATTATATTTAAAAAATTATATTATAAAATTACAAAACTTTTAAAGTACTTTGCTTTAGAAACTATCGAAACCTAGCTGTGCATTAATTAATTTATTGGAATTTTTCGCATGCTCTGATTTTAACGAACTAGCTGATCACCAAAGTCTGCTAGTATATTATAATCCATATGACATTTGATTATTTTAAGCATCTGTACATTTTATTAAAAATAAATAAATAACTCTGCTGCCCCTTTCATTTTTGACACACAGAAGTTTCTGGTCAAATATTTTTGGCACACAGAAGTTTCTGGTCAAATATTTTTGGCACACACGATATTGGCTTGAGAATGATTGTTGCAAACCTACTTATTGCAATGTTTGAAGACTAAACTAATTTTGTTGTCTTTATTATACAATACACAAAGTTATTGACGCATTTTTTCAGCTTCAATTCTTCTTTTATTTTGTCTTCTGCTTTTCTTTTTATATACTACCTCTGGGCAAATGATCCCTAGCTACGACGTATAGTTTCACAGGAGAAAACCCAAGTTGCTCTAAGTAGTTTCAGCGATGACATGCTGTGTTAATTTATGGTAAATCTTGAGCCTCAAAGCAAGCGCATTATAAAGAGTTAATAACTATATGAAAAAAAAAAAAAAAAACGTAGGCCATCTGTTGGTTTTCCTTTTCACGGTTTATCAAGAGTACCCACTGCTTCTTTAGTTCCATTTGAATCAAGAATTACACTAGGTGCTTTTTTATGATCAGTGCTGCTTATGGAGTCATTATGAAGAAACTTCTATGATACATTCTTTTCTTTTTTGGCACATAGACAAAAGAGTTGTGTTCTTAGTATTGTCAAATATGGAGTTATTCACATTAAGTTTTTTAGTTAGCTTGAGTTTAGAAATAACGGATTTTTTGTCGTTTCTTGTAGTTCCAGTCATTGTGGCATTTCTTCTAAGAGCCCGTCCAGGTTCATTAGATATAAAGTTGATGGTAGCGCCCCCCCCCTTTGAGCACACAAAACAAAATCCTGAACGATGATGCAATAACTGTGAAAGATTACGCAAGCATGATATTTGACTAAAATACAAAAATGTGATAAATGAAACAATGGAAGAAATATAAATTTACATGTACCAGTATCATTTTATGTGATAAAATAATCATTATATCAGTTAATCAATATATTTAATTATAAACTTCAGCATTAATAAACGGATTCATACTTTTATTAGCATTTATAAGATCGAAAATATAACAAATACAAAATAAAAGCAGTATTGATTTTGCTTTCTGTGTAGATGTATATGTGTCAGAGTTGACACAAAAGAAGAATATGTGACTCTTATCCTGCTTCGATAATTACAAACATATTTTAAAAATATTTTACTCATGTAAGCGCGCATGTGACAGTTAAGAAGATATCGTCAGAAAACATTGGGCTTCTGTCAAAAAAATTCCCGAAAAATTCCTATCAATATATATCTGTGCGTACAGCACAATATTTTATGGTTATGTAATTCACATTAATCCGAATCTAAGTTAAAAAAATTTATGAATATAAATTATGTAGGAGATAAATTCATAATTTGCGATTAATTTATTAAAAATTTGCTTAGTAGGATTGCAAACATTTTAAAATGATGCTTTTTTAATATATTATTATTAATCGGTTGTTTAAGCTTGTATTTAATAATATTAGACGAAAGGAAAAAAAGTGAGTCATCACTTTTTCACCTAAACGTTTTTATAATGATGAAGGATCTCATTATTTTGAATCCAATTTGTTTTGATTTGATTGCATCTTGTTTTGAAACAAAACCAACTTTTTGGGGGTACATTTCATGATCTGCAGTCTCCTCTCTGAATTCCCAGACTAGACTGGCGGAAGTACTTTTCACAGACGATATATTTAATGAATATCAAGTCTCCATACTCGGCAGATTTTCTGAGTAAGCGGATTTCGAACCCGTAATCCTCTTGGAATTTGTGTCCCCTCCACAATGGCATGGGTACCTGCATTTTTTATTAAAGTCAGAAAATAAAGAAAATTGAATGAGAATCTAGGATCAAAACATTCACGCTATTAAATATGAAGGTTGTTAAAGCAGAGAAAAACAAGCAGAAAAAAAAAAGAAAAAAAAAAGATAGTTTCGAAGTTTATAGATATTGTACACTGATAAACTTCCAGCCGAAAATGGGATTTTATCATTTGACTGTATATATATTAATTATACTATTTCACACTGATTAATTTTAGTTCCATGAATTAAAGTTAAAATTTTTTCTTTTAAATGTACTGTGAATCTGATATTTAGTATCGATTTATAATTTCTGAAATTACTTATTTATATTTCTTATTTTTAATTTATTAAATGCTTTTTGATATCATGCATGTGTAATTTAACT
>JAPMOR010018771.1:221762-237475 GCA_026543865.1 Argiope aurantia | reverse complement strand
TTTTTTTTTCTTTATTCCTTAAATAACGGCCATAATCATGTATTCTCGTAAACAATTTTTCTAGCCAGTGGTTCTGGTACTATCTGAAGGCGCGTTTATTTTTTTATGGACTTGTGCCGCCGATAAAAGCCGGGAAATGCATATGAAGCTTCCGCCACCAAAGAAGGTTGACAGGCTATAAATCACCACTTTATAGCATAATAGAAGCTTCAACGGCACAACGCCGTAGATCGACTTCGCAAACAACTAGTCAAAAATACAAAGTCGAGATTAAAACTATCAAGAGAGTATGTTTAGCGGCTGATATACAGGGACCTTCGGCTACGTGTACACTTGTTTATGCTCGCTAAGTATACAAAGTACATTTCTTTTCATTTTTATGGTCCTGCTATTTTTGTGGATTGAAGACGTGACAGTGATGTATTGTAATCTAGAGAGAAGCAGCCATACATCCGGGATTTTTTACTTTTTTTTGATGCATCGAAATATAAACTCTATAAAAATTAAGACGAGCAATTATCTATTGAATCTTAGACATTTTATGACAACAGTATTAATTTTATTTTAAATGTCACTAACATTTCCTTTCCTTAAATAACTTTACTTTTTCCACAATATTCCTTTTTTCATAATATTCCTATCGAAATCTTGATGCTCAATAAGAAAACTTATAAATTCATGTCACATGAATTCGCCAAGGGCAGTTACTTTGTATTCACAATGAAAGAATTTGACTATTCGTTTATATTACGAAAAACAATACAGTTCCTTAATTTACAAACAATATTCATATTCATGTAATTTCTTCGTAACGTGTTTCATTCTTTTAGCAAAAGCAGTCACTCTAAAATTTATGGTAGAATCAAATTATAAAAACTCAAGAATGATAAATTTGAAAATTATCAGTTTTGATTAATATTTAAAATTATCATAGATGAGAATAAAGGGATGAATTAAGTCAAGAAGATAAAAGAAAAAAATACGAGTAAAAATTCTCTAGAAATAAATTTAGTTAGGAAAGAACATAATAATAAAATTAAATCGATATTAAATTCACTTTATGTATTTTGATTTGAATGAAAATATGCCTAACTTGCCTTACAAAATAAAAAGGTAGAATAGTATGCATTTTAGCAGAGAATATATTTCTTCAATTGGGCTATCTGTTGAAGGATTTTCTGTTTTTGAGGTAAGCATAACGCAAATGCGGGACAATTTCTCCCGAAAATTCCCCAGAAAGACAGCCACTCTTCATATATTGGAGCTAAGGCAGGTTATACTTCGGATGCATCATGTCACTCGGACAAACAGAAGATACCCCACATCCACTTTAACACGAGTCTTTGATTTATGGACATAGCTAGATATGACAGCCAAGTTGAATTACAGCCACAATATTCATTTTTTTCCCCTTTTGCATTTGCCATGTCTTGGTAACTCAGATTATAAATTGCAGTATAGGAATTATTAGAATAAAGATTTCACTTTTATTTTTGCATCATTTCACATTGCTTGAGAGTTGCAGATAAATTCAGTCTATCAATTATCACACATTAATATAAATGTAATAAAAAGCATAATATAGTGAAATATGTGCTTTCTTTAACAGAAACACAGTAAGTTTTAAATTATCATTTATTATATATAAATACTTCTATGAATTCTGCTTAAAATTAATCAACTTTTCTAGAACAAAACAGTAACCTCATGAGTAGACGAGACGAATGAGAGAAGTAGTTTCAGACATTATACCATCAGAGCTGTCTGAAAGATGAACCAGCGGTAGTGGTCTCCCTAATCTCTCCAAAGCTTTCTCAATTGTGTATTATTGATCATATGTCATTGGCGAACAATAATCACGAGAAAGCCTTTCCTTGGCGATTAATCGCTGAAATGCAGTTAATATAAAAATACCAAAAACCGAATGTTTATTTTGGATACATTTTTTCCGGCTGAATAAAAACAAAATTTGTCACAGAATTACAATTGCAATCACAAAATCACGTATTTGTCACTATTTTTTAGATTTATCACGTTAACATGATTGTCAAAGTACAAATCGGCAGGCGGTTGACGCCTTGATGGATTTGGTTCCAATTTTGATATATATCTGCACTTTAGATATTAAATTTATGCACCAAATCTTTTTATCTAACTCTTTACGTTTTGAAGTTATCGAGTACACTTGTACTTGGACAGACAGGCTTTCTTTCAATGAATTCCATTCAAAATGGGATATAAATCTAAGAATTTGGTGTAGAGAGTATGTGTCAAATTTCATCCGTCTAACTCAAAACATTTTTAAATAATCTTATTCACTGAAAGACAAATTACAAACGTGTTTTTTCAACTCAGTGAGGTCTGAAATATGGAGATTCTCAAAATCTCGAGTTCGAAATTTTTTATTATTAAATTCTTTAGATCGATTAATTTGCTTTTATGTAATGATTATACATGATTTTCAATATCTTAAATATTTTTTGTATAAATTTATTCAATTTATTAATTTTTTAATCATACTTATATTACTTCATGGTGTTTATGTTTGGTAAAATGCATTATTTTATGAAGTTCGGTTTTTTTTTTCCAAGCTTGCGCAACGTCTGATCCTTTTCTGGTAGTGGATCACTATTTGTTTTAAATCGAATTTAGTTGTTAGTTTTAATTTAATGCTCTTGAATGTTACGGATAGATAAAATACCACTATATCATATTTAAGATATTGTGAATAGGACAGCATCCAGTTTAGAAGGGTACATGTTCTAGTACGTGTATAATCAACCTGTAAGTTGTTTATAAATGCCTATTATGTATGACTCGGAAACTAGATTTTGTGCAAGATTTCACACTTGATATTTCTGAATTTCTGGAAAGATACCGTCTTAAGGACACAAAAAAAAATGATGATTAATATTTTTGCGTCAGATACACATTTAACATGGAATTTTAAAATGTGGTGTGCTGATTGGGGTAAAATAAAAATGCATAAGTAGAAATCGTAGGGAGGAGGTGACAGAAAATATTAGTAACAGAAATCTTGCTATCTTTACCTGAGCATTGCTTCAGTTTCATATCCTAATGTATATGAGGGAGATAGTTTATGTCTGATTTAATTGCAAATCTAGTAATTGTCTAGTATAGTACCTTATGATCTGCGGAATTGAAATGTTGCTATATTTCATTACTCATTTTTCAAAAAATGTGTCATTGATTTTTTTGTTGTAGATGCTTACTTCAAAAATGTTTTTTAGATTGGGTATATATCTAAAAAATAACTGTCAAATATAAAATGGGCATTACTATTACTTTTAGTTTAGAAAATTAAGATATAAAAATAGTTCACCATTTATACTTGGAATTTGAATCGTGCATATTATCTTCTGAAACGGAAACATATAAATGTTTAACCTTTGATCTATTAAATCCAATTTTTTCTTAATTAGTTGCAAATATCGTCATGAAAATATGAATAGTATCAATAGAATTGCCGCAGAAGTTTGAAAAGCATAAATAATATTGTCAGTAAACCGTAAGAAGTATAAATAGCAACTTGTATTATCCAGAAGTTGAAATGGTTTCTGCATAAAGTTTTCTTGAAAAACAGTTACTCTTTTCTGTTGCAAGAGGAAGAAAGTCTCAATATATGTGTGTGCATCTGTGCGACTGAAAGAGAGACAATAACTGGCTCGGAAAAATAAAGTTACTCTATTTGACGACTAAAAGAGCAGCATTCAAAGTATCTCCAAATGTTTGCCCTGAGCAAAATGATCAACAGAGAAACTTTGCAACGAACAACACTGAAGAAAAATATTCCGAAATCAAACCCTGCGAATGCGAGGAAAAGTTTACAAAGATCCCTCATAACCTTCCACAAAGCACGCTTCCAGACAATGAAGCAAAAATGAGAGAAATCCTCCGCTTTTGAACGACTAATATATCCCCCTGTTTGCCTTCAGGAGTACTCAATATGAATGCTGGAGTTTCATCAGAGAGCCAAAATGCTCAATAATACACGCCCCAATCCCGTATCCCGATTCCTGGATTCCAGTACCAAGACGAACTCTGATGAGCCCATTAAACGTCATTCAAAATCTTCAGAACTCGTTGAAGTGGATAGATTCTTTGCAACGATGGCCGTATCTGGCTGTATCGGCGGCATTAAAAGGAACTGAAGGATATTATGAAGTTGGAGTGCTGAGCTAATAATAACAGCGTCGGCTTTTCGGAAGGAATGTTTTTCTAAGAGGCTATTACATCAGCCCTTCCAGAAGACTTTTCATTATTGAGGAAAAAACTTAGCAATGGAGGTAGTTATTAATTTTCATTAACTTTGGCGTTTATTGCAATAATGATTGTTTTATTGAAGCGGACTTTGTTGTTCTAAGGAAAGAGAGCTTTTCAAGCAGATGATACTATTTTTTTCTCCTCCCTTATATTGATTCTTTATTTCGAAGTCGAAGCTTTTTTTTTCCCATTCTTTCAATGCAAATATGTTATTATTAGAAGTAGGAAAGAACACTAGAACGTTTATTTGTTTAAATTGCCATTTGGTTCTGTTTAAACTGTGATGAGTGTTGGAGATGAGTAAAGTGATTGTTTGATATTTTTTTTCTTGCAACTCCGAATTCTTATTTATTTATTTCATAATTAAAATATACTGAAAAAATTGATAAGAAATATTATCAAAACCAATTTAAAATGCCTTAATTCATTTTGTAACCATATAATCTATCACATCACTTATCATGGTAAAAGATACATAAATAATCAACACTATACTATGGCTCTATATATCACTGAAGAATAAACGGTTTTTACTAACGCATTTTTCTATGATTTAATAAGTAAAAATGTTTTATGAACATCATTTTATATGAAATGTTTCAATCTTCTAATTTTCATTTAGTGATGCGATTCATAATACAAATTAAAGGAAATCAACAAAATGGATTCTTTTAACCCTTTCTATGGCCGTGGGAAGTATGCTTCTCACCAAATTTATCAATCTTTGTATGAAATTATGTAGGTTGGCATAAGTTCTGACAAATTTTTTTAGTAAGTCAGAAACTTAGATGCTTCAGTTCTTTATCTCAGACAAAATGATGCGTCTTGATTTGTTACTTAATTATTAATTAACCAAATTAATTCATCAAATTAAATTTATCTAATAAGCTAAATGAATCCCTTTTCTTATTGTAATTTCACGCCTAAAAATATTTTAACATATAACTAGAAAGAAATGGCCCTTTTAAAGGGTTAAAATATCATTAGAAGGTAATGTTTTCTGTTGCTTTATTTAAACAAAGATTATAAGAAACTTAGCATAATGGCGTACATAATATCTTTAGATATTTTATAGAAATGTATGCTTAATTTCAGGATTTAAAAAATTAATTCTTCTTAATCATACCATCAATATTTTACACTACTCCATAGCGGATAATTTCCATCCCTCCCTCCTCCACATTAAGAAACGAATGATTCTTTGATTGAGAAAAGAAAAAAAAATTCCTCTCGGCAAGCTGAAAGCAAAGGTAGATAGATGTCTTTACATCTGAGTTAATATCTGGCAACACAAATTCTTGACATTAGAAAAGTCAAAATTAGGGAATAATAATCACTTTATCTCCTAAGATATTGCAGTGATCGGAAAAACTCAAATGCAAAAGTTGTTCGTCTTAATGAGGCGCTAATTTGGCTAGTTGAATTTTTTTCTATCTTCAATATTAAGAAAGTTATAACGGAATGAAAATTTCCACCCCCTTTGCGCTAGATGGGTCATTTATGAACTCGTCCGAGATTTTTACATTTCTGACATATTCCAAGTAGTTAAAATCCTATATATATATATAATATATATAGGGCGTTGCCGAATTCGACCAACAAATTCAGTGGGATGACAGTAGGCATCAAGATTATAAAGAATCGCCATACAACATGGGGTCCTAAACGACGTTTAGGGGGTGAAAATCGCAAAAATATAGAAAGTCGGAGAGCTGTTGGAAACTGTAAAAAAATTAATAAAAAAATATCAAATGGTGTTTCAACTATGAATTTTTTTCAATGAATAAACATTCTTAAAGGCTATTTTTCATGTAAGTAACATGCTGATTTGATGAACCACGGGGGCTCAAATTATTGAAAACGAAATAGTAGATTAGAACCATTATCTGCAAAAATATCAAAACTTTAATAAAAATAAAAGCTTGAAAATATAAGGAATTCTATACTCTTTAATTTGATACAAGTCTGTAGTGTGAAAACTGAGGAGGTTTTAAGATATTCAAGAAAAACTAAAATGTTTGCCGGGAAACATCGCTGCAACATCGGCACCGATGTTTGTAGAAGGAATTGCAAAATTCTACCGAAAAATTTTGAGAAGTGATAGTAGGCATCAAGGCGATAAGAATTTTCAAAGAAATATAAAGTCGCAAACGACGGTGAAAATTTTTTTGATGTAATACGGATACAACATACATTTGCAGCACAGATATTTTAACATAAGAAAGGAGACGATGAGAAACTTTTTAAAAAATTGCTCAATGTTGCGGCCGCAAAGGTCATTACACAACCGCAACGAAGTTTAAAGAACCGCCTGACGCGCTCAATCATACCAAGTGTGCTTGCGATTTCTCCAGATCCTTACTGCGAGATCTTCCACTGCATCCAGAAGTATCTGATAAACAAGAGATTTCATGTGGCCCCAGAAGAAGAAATCCAGGTCCAGGGAACGTGGAGGCCAATAAACAGGTCCGCCTGTCCAATCCACCTCCCAGGATATGTGTTATCTAGGTAGTTACGCACAGAATTCTAAAAATGCGCTGTTGCACCATCATGCATTAACCACATGTTCTGGCGTGCAGTGGCCGGTATTCCCTGCAGTAAATCCGAAAGGACGTGCTGCAAGAAAACAAGGTACTTTGCGCCACTGAGGCGTTCGGGCATAAGATACGGTCCCAACAGATTATCTATGAGAATTCCTGCCCAGATGTTTATATTAAATTTGTGAGACGAGATAGTGATATGGGAATTTTCGGATGACCAAATATGTGCATTGTGCGTGTTGAAGACGCCTTCTCTAGTAAAGCAGGCTTCATCTGACAATAAAATTCTTGCAGGAAAGAATGCATCTTCCTGTGTGGCACCAAGCATCCAGCGTGCGAACTCCATCCGATATGGGAAATCGTCATTGCTTAGGAGTTGTACTCCTTCCACTTGCAGAAAGTCCATGTTTTCAGCACGCATGACTTTCCACGCCATTTCGTGCAAATACCCAATTCATCTACAACTGATCGCGTGTTTGTCGATGGAGTGTCAGCAAAGAGCTGCAAAACTCAGTTTTCTGTTTCAGGTGTGCGCACACTTGGTTCGTGCCCTGCATTTGGCCTCGTTATTTTGAAGGATCCTGTCACCCGCAACCGTAGATCAATATTTGCAAAGGTGCTGTGGTGTGGACAATGCCTACTTGGATATTGCTCTTGGTATATTCCTTGTGCTAGGCGTCCATTTCCATCCGCTCGGCCGTAAATTAAATGCATATCCGCATATTCGTCATTCGTGAAATCTGATATGCTGTCTGTGAATGAAACTTATCGACTATCAATTCTGCACTGCTTTTCAATGAATACAAGCTGCTTTTATACTCTTCGAACCATCAATTCTGCAATTCTAGCAAATTTTATATTCCTCGAACGCGTGGAAAATTTACATACTAGAAAGTTTCTTCTCGACTACCTTGTTCCAAATCTTCGCACTCGTAGAACCATTCTCTTCGCAAGGCTAATTGTCTCTTCGATGTCTGTTTTTGCGATTTTCACCGCATAAACGTCTCCTGAGACCCTATGTTTTATAATTTTTTATCTCCTTAATGCCTATTATCGCTTCTCTAAATTTATCTTTAGAATTTGGCAACATCGTCTGTAATAATCGGTACCGATGTTGCAGCGATGTTTCCTGGCAAACATTTTAGTTTTTCTTGAATATCTTAAAACCTTCGCAGCTTTCACACTACAGACTTATATCAAATAAAAGAGTATAAAATTCCTTATATTTTCAAGCTTTTATTTTTATTAAAATTTTGATATTTTTACAGATAAGGGTTCTAATCTACTTTTTCGTTTTCAATAATTTGCGACCCCCTGGTTCATCAAATCAGCATGTTACTTACATGAAAAATAGACTTTAAGATTGTGCTTTCAGTAAAAAAAAATCATAGTTGAAACACCATTTGTTATTTTTTATTGATTTTTTACAGTTTCCAACAGCTCTCCGACTCCCTATATTTTTGCGATTTTCACCCCCTAACGTCGTTTGGGACCCCATGTTTTATGGTGATTCTTTATCCTCTTGATGCCTACTATCACCCCTCTGAATTTGTCTGTCGAATTCGGCAACACCCTGTATATATATATAAATATAGATTGAAGGGTGGTGTTGGGTTCTAGGAACCATGATCGGTGAAGAATTGAAGAAATTTTCCTGAATTCCCGAAGTTTTGTCACGAGAGCCATTGCAAAGGTAGTTTTCCCTATAGAACTCTACCTAACTTTAAGTGTTATAGTTCCCATCAAATTCAAGGAAATATTTTGTGCTCTTATACCAATACACTTTAATTAAAGTGAATAGATTGCCCATAAAGAATGAAAAGGAAAAAGAAGAGAGAGGAACTCAAGATTATAGTAATTTCTATTGCAGAATCAATTTGATGGACATTTGTGTTCTTAATAGTGGATACAATAACACATCACATTTTTTTCACTTAATCTTATAATATAAAATATTATTATCTCAGAATTAATACAGCAGTTATAAAATGTTCACAAGAAACAAATTTCCTACGCATTCATGCCAAAGGGAATATTGGAAATTACACGTTTTTTCATTTGAAGATAAAAAAAGAAAGAAACTTAAAGACAGCTCAGTAAATTTATAAAGTAAGACATAACGCTTCATGACGAAAAATGAGAAGAAACACAGAAACCACACACTTAAACCATCCACGACGATCCTGATGTTTATACGCATGAAATTCTCGCTTATTGGGAAAAATTCCAACTTTTTTGCAATTATTTTTTTTAAAGTATGCAGAAAAAAAGTAATGTAACAGCCTGTAAAAAAAGAAGTTGGACAGCTTACTTTTAGAAAAATTCGAAAACGCACTTTCCTGTTTCCAGATCGATATTCCAGAGAGGGGATTAATTTTAGTAGCAAATTAATCAGTTAATATACTTCGTTTGTAAAATTTTTAAAAGGAAACATTTAAATTCTTCACCCACTGATTAATTGCCAATTACTTATACTTCCACTAATTACTAATTCTGGCTACTTAGATGCAAAAAAAAAACTGATTAATTTTGCTCTCCGTTTAGACTTCGAAATGGGATTGATCTAATAAGTGCATTTAATGCATATGTAAGAACATTAATGCTTATTAATGTTCTTACATATGCATTGCATAGATGGCTATCAGAATAAAAAAAAACTTATTCATTATGAGAAGGATAGATTCTTTCAAACTGTGTCGCCTAACGTAAAACTCTTTATTCGTATAAATTGTTAAAATAGTTCATTTTTAATTACTTTTTAATGACTTTCTGACGGCAAAATTTAAAATACGTTAAAAAAGAATTTAAACTTTTAGTGTGTTATATATCCTATAGCTGATTAATCTAAGGAAATGGATGTATTGCTAATGCACTGTTAGTTCTTTTGTCAGCTTATTATAATATGAATTCAATCGAACTTAAACAGAAAAGTACGCATTTTAAATCTACGGCATAGCAGTTTACTCAAGAAACTTCAAAAATTCAGAAAGAGTGAAGTGAATATCAACAAAATTAAAAATTATTTATTATACTAGAATATCCGTCTTATCGTGAAGCAGCTATTTCTGTTTTCTCGCGCACAAAAAGAAACTATTATGATTTAAAAAAATTGTTTGAACTCCAGATTTTGATTAATCTTTATGTTTCAGACCTCCTTGAGTCTGAAAACCATATGTTTAGAATTATATCTGTCTGTCGGTGAATACAATAACTGAAAAACACTTTGAATTAGACAGATGAAATTTGGTATGTGGTATCAACTCCAAATTTTTAGATTTCTATTAAATTTTGGACGAAATTCGATGCCGAAAACGATGAAATCCGTGTTGCAGCGGAAATGCAATGCCACATACAAAATAAAAAATAATGCTGAAAGGAAATTAGCAATAACTTCCAACTGAATAGAGAATATTACGAGTCAACAGACTTCATCTTATTAACTTTTACTACAATTCAACATTAGAATCTGCAAGTTTGCAATCCCATAACTACATACGTTCACGAACACTAGAATTAAAATTAATCATTGAAATCGGATTGAAAAAAAAACCCGTGATAAACTAGTAGAAAACATTAATTGCCATATGCAGTTTTTTTAAAAGAAAACTGTTAAATAAAAGAAAGAAATGACTCAGTTCTATCCATATGCGTATGCATAAACACATCGGTATAAATTGCAAATTTATATAAAAAAGTAATCATTATTCATGCTTGCATAAAACAGAAATTAACTATACGCCAAAAGAGCGGGACAGACATCAGTAGATAACTCTACAAAGAGATTAAAAACAATTTTATTGATATATAAATGTCTATCTATTATTCCTTTTCAGGAAAAGAAATGAAATTTTGAAAGCAGATATTTTCTGATATGCGTTCAAGAGCGATAGGAAAATAAAAACACGAAAATCCATTTTCCGCAATTTATTCGTTGTTATAATGACAATTTTAAAAATTTCAATTGGCAGCATTAGCTTTTCTTATTTGAAGGCGGTTTTTAGTAGTCGAAAATAAATTCGCAATTTTATCATTGCACCCTATCTTGAGGAAACTGGTGAATTGTATTTCAAGTGATTTTTACGGATATACTTTAAAATGACTACATCCAAATTTTCATTTCATTTACATAAAAATACTAAAACGAAATAAAAATTATCGATTTATGATCCCTAAGGATTCAAAAAGTGCCTGCCTTTTTTTATAATCATCCTGTGCAATCTATATAATAGTCTGAAACGTTTCTCCGTATTCACTATTTCACATATTTTTAGAAATATTTGAAAGGCTTGTCACAAATTTAAATGCGTGGGCGAGGATACATTATTTCCGAATATGTCCATTGCTTCCGAATGTAACTAAGAATTCAAATGGGAACAATCAAGTTTTGAGCATAATATTGATTATTCTATAAAACAAGCTCAAAGCAATCTTTATCGCAATATTTTTCATTCTTCTGTTAAATAAATATGCTGTGTTTCATCATTATTTTATTATCTGTATATAACATACGCCACAAAGAAAAGAGAAACAGAAGAAAAAATATCAGAATAATAATTGTATGTTTCATTACTGTATCAACATTTTTGAAAAACTGAATATGTTTGTTTTCTGCTACTGTTTAAAAAACGAGTGGGAGTAGTCTATACGATACTTTCTCGTACACTTCCTAATAATAAAGTTGTGTATAAAAATTGTGGACTTTAGACAAAGTTTAAATAACACGAGTGCTCAGATTTTTGTTTTCAAAATCCCGTACATAACCGTTCAGTGCTTCGTAGTATAGGAAAGAAAACCGAATATGCCTTTGAACGCCTTTTTTGTCGGCAAATTTAAATCAAAATTTGACACATAATCAAAATTTTAATAGTAAGTACACATACCAAATGTCAGTTGTCTAACTGGCTTCGTTATCGAGTTTATATGCATGCGAATGCACAGACAATCAGCCCTTTGACGGATTTGATTCAGAATTTAATACGGATCAACATTTTAGAAGGCAAAACTGTGTACCAAATTTTATTCATCTAGCTTCTTTCATTTTCTAACTATCACCCTCATTTGCATTCGAATAATGAGGCAGACAAATTTACTGTCAATAGATTTCGTCCCAAATTTGTTAGATATCTACAAATTTGGTGTAAAGGCCCTTGCCCAGAGTAAGCTCTCTAGAGGTCTTTAAATAATGAAGTCTAGGAGCCCCCTTTTACCCCTTCCCAACTTCTAAAATCAGTAATATTTTGAATGATTTTAATGTAATATCTATTTGAGCAATTTAACATAGCAAATTGTATCCGATTGAAATAATAAAATATTAAATTGCAGATCATTTTAAGAGATTATTCTTCGATATATCGCGTATAAAAAATGCAAAATTAAAATGTCAAAGTAATTTTATAGAAAATAGCAATATATATATAATATATATAGCTAATATAAAACTTCTTAAATAATTCACATTCTATTTAATTATAGAATCGAGCATTTTTTTAATTTATAAACCAATGTATAAATTTTAGAATTAAATTATAAGGTAATATAAAATTTAGAATAGATAATTAATTAGGAACGTTTTTAGAATAATGCTCCAAAAATTTAGTGATACTTGATTTTAATTTGTATACACTGAAATGCATGGCCTTCGTAAGTTTAATAAAAGAATAAAAATTATTTTGAAAAAATTCTACAAAAATTCTCGAAGTTTCCAGGTCCCCAAAAATTACTGGAACATTTAGATAGTTGCTTACTTTACCTATTTAACAAACGGGCTTTGGTTAAAATTTATCCCGACGACACAACCCTAATTAACAAAATAATCTTAAAAGTTAAAGAATCAGGATTCATTCTTTCTTTAAAAAAAAAAAAAAAAAAAAAAAAAAAGATATAAAAGTCGTCATATGGTGATTACCTTACTATTCAAATATATTTGAAATCAAAATATGATTAAAGGATTCACATTTTATTTCTTTAAAAGTGGTGTAAATGAGAAATATAACAAAAAGATGGTTCTTTATTTGAAATTGTTTTGACAAGTAATGAAAATAACTGGAGCTATCAATTCACTAATATGCCTTATTTATGAGTATCAGTGAATCACTACCAAAGAAGAAACACCGACATTCAGCGTTGCCAGCCAGAGCTTCTAATTGTTTCATAAATCATAATACCCGATTCCTAAAACACTGCTCACCATGTTTATAGAGCATAACTGAATGAATAGACAAACTAATTGTATATAAGCTTGGAAAAATATATACTTGGTAGCCTTAAGATATTGCGAAAAGATTCCAAAATCAGTAAGTCTCTAGCCCAATGAATCCTAATACTTTATTGGTGATATTCGGGCAACAGGTTCCCAAAGCTTTTTATTGTTTTTTACTATTGTTTCAAATTTTCAAGTGGCAACACACATTTTTTTTTTATTGGAGAACACATTTCAAGTAAAGTGTGTGTTGCCATTTGAAATTTTGTCACTGTAATCGTAACTGTTAAAGCTTGGCTGTTTTTTGTTTTTTTATGATTTTTGAGAGTATACCTCAAAATGTCTTGAACCAAAATTTTATTCCGTTCCTGTGAACAGTATGATAGTTACGGGCTCATATATCGGGATAGTTTTTTATAATCACTCTGTACATAAAGCAGGTGTTCTGAAGTTCGACGCAATGACCGATCGATGGTGTTTGGTGCCTGGACCCTATTATGATTTTTTTCGCACCCCTACACCAGAAGGGGCTTAATAGATGCAGACTACACCCGAGAAATAGCATTATTTTTTCGCCCCCTCAGGATATTTCACTTTAAAGAGTGACATAAACACACTAATATTTTATCCTCATGGCGGCTCCTATGACTGGCATCCGGGCATTTATACGCCCTCTCGCCATACTACTGCATCAGAATACGATCAGAGACGATGGACAGAGAGAAGTTGATATTGGATAAATTCAATAAATATATAGATATATTTTTGTTATATTATCGTCCCGTTTTAAAGCAACACTAGGACTATTTTGGGACGGACCTCGTAATTTTGAACCGCTGTCAGATGACGAGGATGACACCTGAGGACATGCCCCCTCTCCACACCACGCCACACCAGCGGGAGGGCGTTAAACCAGACGGTTTTAGAGTGTACCAAACCCGCTTACACGACGGCTCTTCGGTTGAATCGGGTCACGAACCTGAAACCCTCCGAGGCCGAGACCTTACCACCAGATCACCGCCGCCCTTTAAATATATAGAAGTCATTAAATGAATTATTTATTGATAACTAAAAAATGAAGCATCTAGGAGGTTTTCTCAACATTTTTCACAGAGTCGAAATGATTACTTTGAAGTGTCGGATATCTCTGCTAATACGGATATTTGATTCGATTGAGATTCTGAAAAATATTTCTTTCCTACTTAGATAAGGATGCTGCTGGATTTTTTTCGATGATTTTTTGATAAGTATTTAAATAAAGAGACAATACTTCAATTTCCATCTCAAGAGTTGCTTTAATAAAAATTTAAATACGTTTTTATAAAATAAATAATTTACGTATAAAAATGACAAAAAATCGTAACTCTCCTGAGTCATCGGGTAACTTAAATCCATACATTTTTTTTTCGAATAAAATAACCTGAAAATCCTTTGCAACCGATTTATCCAGAATAGCTTGTTAAGACCACAAGAGGCTATCAGAAACTGGAAAAAAATTATTCTAATAAACAATTTATATTAGACACAGGCCCATTTCTGCCAGATGTGTATGTGCAAAGGTGGTCATTCGTCATCAACACAATACAGCTTATGGAAGGGATCGTTTTTACCCCTCGATAGCTTAAAGAAAAATGGACAAAACACGTGAATTGTGGCAGCCTAAGTACGCATCATATCAATGTTAAGTTTGTGTAATGCACAGTGTTTATTCTTACAGTACTCTTTAGTGTCAAAGAAATGAAATAGAATATATCTTCCTCCTTTTTATAAAATTTTATTAATAAAATAACTGAGTTGTTATCATTAGTTAAATGCATAAATTCAATTTTGTTTTACCTACGGAGTTATTTTTTAAAAAATTTTGACATTACAGAAATTTTGAAAATTTTAAATTTAAAATATGCTGGATTAAACTATAACTTAAGGTTTTATTACATGGTTTCTCAAACCATCGTACATGTACCAGAAATGGTACATTGTATAATATTTGCTGATACAATTTCTATATTGGCATTTTATTTTGAACATTGTGCTAGATAGCACAGGAAAGGGATCGACTTTTAAATATTTCATGTGACAAAAGACTTCTAAATGAGTTTTAAAAAATTATTCAAATTTCTGTTTAAAAAAGATTAATACAAGCATATTTCCAAGAAAGCAATTAAATTATAATGCCTTCTATTTTTGAGAAATTGGATTTTTAGTCATGTTATTAATTAAAAATAAATTTAGAATACGATTAAGACTTGAACCTGTTTTATACTTGAAATAAACCAAGATGAAATATGATATCGAAATTGGTTACAATGAAACAGACTTACATTACATCAATCCTAAGACTTCGTTGCATTAATCCTCATAAAATTTGTTATTAGAAATTATTTCCTACTATTTACTGCACTTATTAAGTTTTATATATCTATTTAAGAAAATAATTAAGTTTAAAATGTTTTATTCTTTGATAATAGATACTCCATTTAGAGTGCACTGATTTTTATATAGAAAATGCTTTTTTATGAATTGTATATTAGTACAACTGCGGCTTCGCTTATATAGTACATTGATTGATTGCATAATAAAACAAAAATGACCGAAAAATATTGAAATGCTTTTCACTCTTAAACAAAACAACGGCTTATGTGGTAAAAGATTTTAAAAGCTGTATAATGGAGTTAAAGGGTTTGCATGTA
>JAPMOR010018771.1:203016-221752 GCA_026543865.1 Argiope aurantia | reverse complement strand
TTCTATATAAGTTTATTCGAGGAATCCTTATAAAATGACATTTAAAATGTTTTCAAAAAAACTGGACGAATATAGTCAATTGTTGGATAGTATCATATTCAGGGGAAAAATATAATATGTAAGGATACATTTTGAAAGCAAAAATGTATCCTTAGCATAATCTGCACCGTAATACCAAACTCATTATTTTTAACAGTTGACTCATTACATCAAGAGTTGAAAACCTTGGAAACTGATCAGAATTAAATTTTTTACCCAATACATGATTCAAACCTTCTGTTCTCCTTTCTTAAATGAAACTTCAGAAACCATGGAGTTTTTCCTTCATTTTAATTTAATTTCTATGTAAGTAGTTTTAATTAACATATTACGATAAATCTAAGTAATAAAATATTTAATTGCGTTTGACTTTCAGAGAACTGATTTCAATACTACGTGCATGGAAAAATTAAATTAAAAATTTCTTAATTTAATATTTTAAATAAAGTTGCAAAAAAATATGTAACTTTTATAATGCACTCTAAATGCAAAGTTTACCAAGGATATTATTTATAAATCAATCCGTCAAATGCAAAAAAAAAACCCTGATTTTTCAAGAAATTCAGAAATTATAAAGAATGAAACCTTAGGAATAATGTTTAAAATTTTATTGTAGCTTGACTATATTCAAGTACATGGTAATAATAAATCAAGTGAAAGCATAGAACCTGAAATAGATAACCTGAAAATACCGGAAAAAATATAAGAGCTCTCCAAAGTTACAGGCTCCTAGGTAATTGCCTACATAACTTATTTGATAATACGGTTCTGTAAATAGCGCATACTACATTTCATCCGTCTAGATCAAAGTATTTTTGAGTTACCATGTTCACACACATATATAATCACATAATTTAAAAAATGTATTTTTCGGATTCAAGTTGTTCTGAAACGTGAAGATTCATCAAACTCTTGAAGTCAAATTTTGTGACGATTTCTTTTTGTACATATATTAAAAAGTAACAAAGAAATCCATTCTAGAGATATTTCGAATAATAATAATTTTATTGCATATATTTTTGTACATGTGTGTGTGTGTGATTCGAGCTGCATACGTTACAGTGGATGAATTTGAAAAATCACTCAGCGGCATTTTCAGTTAAGTTTTGTTGTTGTTATTATTATTATTTGCTCTTTAAAACATGATATGAAATAAAAGATCCGAAGCTACTTCCGTCATTATTGATTAAAACAAACAACCCAAAAGCTACTTGCGCTGTTAAAAATTAGACATTAAGTTCTAATCCTCTTCAGCATGTCACACCCAAATCACGAAGAAAAATGCAACAGGTTTTAAACACGCTCCGACATAATTGAGTTAACGTTTAAAAAGCAAAGAGAAATACTAAGACAACAGATAATAGTCCGATGAACCCCTGATTAGCCTAAAACGTTCTTAAGTAAAAAAAATAATTACTCTCTTAACTTTTTCCCGGCCGTTTTCCAAACCAGCACGTGATACGGACTTAAACAGCCAGAGAATAGATTCCCCGACCAAAGTTTACACAAGGCAGTCACTGTAATTGAATGCAGATTACCTAGCTTCCCCAAAGCCGTAGGGTAAACAGTTTTCCAAAGAAAATGGGATTTCATCTACGCTGCGGTAACAGATGGGATAGTTTTTACCATTTTTAAGCCGTTCCACCACGAACACACTGGAAGTATACACAGCGCGGATTTCTACATAAAGAGCTTTGTCAAAAGAAAAGAAGTAATTAAATTCTACTGTGGTGAAAGAAGGTAAATGCCCTGTAGCCATTTCACGGGCTTAAAACTGTAGCTGTTAAAGTAAATACATTGTAACAGATGCGGCAGAAGCTATCAAGCTTACCAAGTGTTTCTTTACAGAGATTTTTTTTTTTTTGCTATTATAATAAAGCATATTTTGCAAAGTTTGTTTTTTGCGGTTCTTTTCGGAGAGCGGTGGTTTTAAGCAGGGGAGAAATTTTGACAAGAGAAGCTTTTAGGAAGGTAGATTGGAATTAAAGTACTTAAAAATGTCAGTGATATTGCTTTTGAGTAGGAAAATTTGTTTTTCTCCATTTTAAGCTATTAACATCAAACTGCACTTGATTGTAACATAAATAAATTTACTGAATTTCTTATAAACCAAATTTTTCACTGCGTACGGTTATTAAATGGCTTAGAGACGGAAAAGTGTAAAATTGTGTATCAAACTAAATTAAGATTTGCTTTCTGATAAATCAAATCTTTGTATTATCTTTCATCTTACAGTATGATGAAAATGACGCAATATATTGCAACCAGATGAAAATATTACGAGGATATATAATAACCTTTATTATAAAATAAACAGTCCGATTTATTTATTTTTTTAATTCTTCAGTCTTAAAACTATTGGCTTTGGAATATTAGGCGTATCATCAGACATTCTAAAAGGGGAGATAAACAGTTTTAATATTGTCATTTAGCGAAATTATATAATAGGAATGTTTTGAAATTTAATTAAGTATAGCTATACCTGTTTATTATAAAATAAAAAAGATCATAAACCATAAGATTAAAGATAATATCATAAGATTTTGCAATATTTCCAAATACTATTGAAGAGAGTTATCTTGGAAAGACTGGTTTTATCATCATATATCTTAAATGAGAAGGTGAACATTCTAATACATTCTTGGTACTATCTCTAAGCTATTGAAATTTGTATTCCTTATAGAAGGAAACCATTTAAGGGAAATGATTCTGAAATTTAATTTAAATGTAACTGCACGTGTAAAACAAACCATGAAAGCTAACTTTTCTTTAATTTCAATTCTGTGAAGTGAAGAAATATCTTCAGATTTTAGGAGTATCAAATCTGTTTTTATTAGAAGTAAATTAACCCACAATTTGATTTTGTTTGCTATAAATCTTAATTCATAATAATTAATTAATTGGGTCAGATTAATTTTATTAATTTGAACCAACTCATATTTACCTCTGTAAATAGAATTCAAAACAAACTTTATCGCATCTATTTTATGCTGCTTACTATATTGAAATTGGAATAAAATAATCGCCTGTTGACATCTCTCCTGCTTTTGTCGCAAAGATGGGGGGGGGGATATTTGAAAAGATCGCTTCTTAGTATTTCCGTGTCACGTTTCAATCGCGAAAACAAATCATGCCGACATTATTTATAGCACTCAATAAGAAAAAACTTTGTTAAATGAAATATGCATTAAGTAATTTTTCTTCAATATGTTAAAGGACATGGCAGTTGTTGTTGATTGACAGCATGATACCACAAACTATCTTCAAGATCGCGTGGTCTTTGCTGAAAGATCTCAGCGATCAGCAGCGTTGCTAGAACTTTTGGCGGCAAGTTGGATAAGCAAACATTTCTCTTTTTTTGCATATATTGATATCAAATCGATGAAACTGAAATATTCGAGACTCATCAAAATAATGGCACCCGGAAATAGTGATATTTACCCTTAACTTTTCAGATAAAGAAATGTCAGCAATAACTTAATGATGAGCAATTTTAGGATTTCTATTTCTTTTATAGAGGCAATGCTTATACGCTGCCATTCATTATTTATGATATAATTATATATAGCTCTCGTCTATTTTATACACAAAGAGCGTTAAATGTATCTCCTTTACATATAAATGAAGGATTTTTCATGTCTTTATAAAACATAAATGTCACCCAATTAATAAAGCACAGATTCAAAGAAAAAGCAAAATTAAATTTCTCTTAGTTCAATAAATTATTTATTTAAAAAATTATTTAGGAAAAATTTATTTATGATCTTTTTTTATTTATACGTCTCCTCTGCGAAACTCCGAAATCAATGATATTTCATAAGTCTCCCAATCGCAAAGTTGCTGTCGTCTTACTTTGATGTATAGTTCAGTCAACACGAGAGACCCGAGCTCTCAGAGATAAAGCAGCGACATGATTTTAATTTTGTCTTGAATTTGAAATATATAAAGAAAACCGGGCTCGTCTGGTGATAAAATTGCGGAATTGGGCCGGAAGAATGCTGGGTCGAAACCCGATTCCAGTCACAAATATGGGATTGGCTGATGTTAGATATCCTCTCGTTGAAATGGTAAATTAGTAGGGGTCTTATGACAACGGTTCAGAATTACGAGCTTTGTTCCAAATTACTTGCCGTTTTGCTTCAACTCGAAATATTATTACAGATGAATTTAAGTTAAAAGCTAGATACTCAAGAGATCTTTAACAAATTATATAGTCAAGCGGCATGGGCGATATGTTGCTTGATAGCTCAGATATCTATCGAAGGGGATGGAAAGATCGATTCTTGTGATAAACATTGCGAGATCCACAAACACACGTTTTTCCGAACAGATGATATTCTTAAGAACTCTCAGAAACAGTTACTGAAAGTAATTGGTTCAGGAAAATCGTCTATCTTTAATAGCTGTCGGTGTCGTCCCTACCGAATCGGGAGAAAAAAATCCATCTTTGGAGTTGTTTCACCAGAAGGCTTCAGTTCCAGTGGAGTAGCCAGGAAGTTTTCTGAACATACGAGGTGATAGGAATGACTGACGTTCGGATAGCGTAGACGAAAACTGAGACCGGGAGGGGGGGGGGGTCTCATTTGCCATGACCAAAGAATCGATATTGTTCACTGGACGAAGTCCATCAACTTCGGTAACAAATACAATCCCTCATCGGAGGATAGATAATTCGATCCCATATAATTGCTATAACAACCAGAGAAACTAAAACCTGCTTACTTTTACGGCAATGTCTCAGTCTCGAACTTGTGTAGCTCCGGTGGGTCGTTCTAGTAGTGTAGAAACCGGACATACAAGGGGTTGCAGATACTTCAAATGTCATGCTTAGGGGACGGTATACCGATAAAACTAATACATTTGTGACAATTTTTGAAGCCAATATAATGAGGCGGCGAAAAGATAACTCTATGCTACGAACGAAATTTAGAATTTCTGAGGCAATGATAAGAACTGGCGCAGGGGGTGAAAAAACAATCATATATCTAGTGTGCCAATTGCCTTCCCTAAGTTGCTGCTTAGCTCAGAAAGATAGTCCTGCAATTAAAACAAGTCAGAGATATACTAATTTCTCATTCTCTGTATAGTATTCATCACCGAATACTATACAGAGATCGTCATATATAATACTCGTATATATCAGATATACTCGTAAAATTCTATCTATGAATTTGACCTCAACTCATGATTTAGTCATATCTTGTAAACGATCATCGTAAAAAGACATTTAGATAGCAATATATAAACAAAACCTAGCTCAATGGTTGCATGGAGGAGAGAACGTTCACATCGTTACTGCTAGGCTTTCGGTTTACGTTCGCAGTTTAACGACAAGGCCAGGGTTTACATTCGGCATCTTTAACAGAGTCAAGCTAGGTGTCGAAATGTGAGTCAAATTATTATCGGGTGGAAAAGTCTCTGTAGATAGATAAAAGTTGTAGCTTCCGGGGAGAAGCTTTTAGATGATTGATATGGATTGAGTTACGTTCATTCTATTCCTTTTATCATCCTTTCTCGACATGTATCTCGATTCTATATCCCTAAGTGGCAATTTAACTCTATCACTCATAGAACCTGTAAGAGAGTCTAACTTATCAATTGAACTCGAAGACAGCCTATTTCCAGTACATGATTACAACAAACGGCCACATAAAAAAAATATAAAAAAAAAACATTAAAAAGTGAAAACCAAATTCATTCATGAGTGGGCGATACGAAATGGATTCATAAACATGATTATGAAGGTTATTTTAAATATGTGAAAATGAGATAGGTGCTGCAAATTACTTGGAAAATTCTATAGATCCTATCTCAAAATTTTGATTGAAAATAAGTGTTCTTTATTTGTCCATGATATTCGAAAAAAATGTTAGTTTAAGAATAGAGATAAATAAATTTCAAGATAAGAATACGAAGTATATTTCAAGATTATATCTTATCTATATTTAAAAAATCTTATAATATCTTTAGAGAACATTTCAATCACCAGAAAATAAATAAATATAGTTCACATAAATTAACTTCTATGCAAATTATTCTGACCTTATATATGGAAACAGTTTTAGTTTAGTTATATTAACGTCCCGTTGTAAAGCAACACTAGGGCTATTTTGGGACGGACCTCGTAATTTTGGACCGCGGTCAGATGACGAGGACGACACCTGAGCTGGCATCCCCCTCTCCACGCCACACTACACCAGCAGGAGGACGTTTGGCATGACGGATTTAACGTGCAACAGACCCCCTTACACGACGGTTCTTCAGTGGAATCGGGTATCGAACCTGAAACCCTACGGCTCACAAGCCGAGACCTTACCACCAGGCCACCGCGGCCCCAAATATGGAAACAGAGAAAGGATTATTTATACAAGAAACTAACATAATTAAATCTGCTTCAAGCTTTATTCAGATGATACTAAATAATGTTTTGATTGTTCTGTTATATAAGAATTCTATGTAATATCCGGCGTTGCCTGGGATTAAAATCCTTCCATTTATAATATACTAGCCGCCTTTGGCGACCAGCCGGTTCGCCAATCTTACCGCTCACTACAATTTTCAATTAAATATTTTAAGTAACTGGTCTCTTAATAGATTCTCAAACAAAACAATTTTAATCTTCAAATTTTGATAGTCATACCAAACTTATACTGTTGTTTAGATCGTTTCGTTCAATTTACTCTATATATTTTGCTAATTTGTTGTCATTTCCGGTAAAACTTCAACTTTAATTTAAAGTGAAAATGATGAAATTGCAATAAATATAAAGATATTTTTTAATAAAACCAAGCGTTTTATTTTATTTATCATCTTTATTGCTATTTATTTATTAATATTATTATTGAATATGAGTATTGCAAACAGAATATCTCGGTATTTAAGTTTTATGTGAATTACAAAATATTTTTGATAATTTATGTAATATCTCAAAGAATAATTCAACAAAAATTTCTCAGATTTAGCATAAAATTCAGTTTTTAGTTTTGCTTTCAAAAGGATTGAAATGAAATCAATAATAATATTTTGTTCCAGCCTATAAATATATTTCAAAAATTATGAAATCTAAATTTAATGCAGTAAGGTATCATATTCTGAGAAATATTCTGGACACACCAAATTTTAAATAAATGAATGAATGTTTCTATTTTCCACAATCAACTAAGACTTATTTATGAAGTTTTGAATGTAAAAAATTTAGAAAAACTCAACATTTTCATAATCTTAGGCCAATTAATCTTGAGAAACATGCGCGCTAATTGGCGTATTTTTTTTTTTTGAAACGATCGATGGAAAATCTAAAATTATCCTTTTTTTTATTGAATAGTGATATTCAAATTTTCATAAATCAGTCAGTTTAAGTGATTGATTTAGTTGATTGGAAATTAACTCTTTTTATTTAAAGTATTAGTGATTCAAGAACATTTTGTTATTCGTGATTTCGACAGCAGAAGCTTTATGTAAAATCAAAAATTCGTTATTTATTAGAGCATTTATTGAATTAAGTTGCATAAAATATAATCATTTTTCTATTTAAACCATTTTAGTAAATCTGTTGTGTTCGTGCGTCAACAAAAATAGAATGCAGACAAACTTATTATGAAACTAAATCTTATTACATTATAGTTAATATTATCAAATTTACATCAACTTATTTTCATTCAAAATTCTAGCATCGTTTATAAACAACAAATTAAAAGTTCCAAAAATATCACTGTTGCCAATCTGAATTTCACAACTATTTACAAAATAAAATTTATAATTATTAAAATAATCGTTTGCTACTTTTAAATAAAATATTTACGATTTATGTCGCAACAGATCTTTGTCTTACTAAAGGTTTACAAATTAGCTGTGTGGCCATGATTTGAATGGATATCCTGTTCATATTAAACAAAACTTGCCTTAAAATAAAACTTATTTATTGGATTAATAATATAGAGAGTGTAAAAGATCATAAAAGAATTTTTCTTGAATTTATTTTTTAGAAAAAATATTTCATATTTGTTTCATTTCCTACAGACACGTGACGAAAATTATATTTTTGCAGATTTTATTTCCAAAAAGATTTAATTTATTTTCAGTTAGAGCTTTAATAAATGTGATGGCAACACTTTGAAAAAAGCTATTTTTTTCTCATGAATGCGAAACGTGCTTAATCCTCATTTTTATTTTTGACGAAAAAAATTATTGAAAAACATAGTTAAAATATTTATTTAAAAATTCATTAAAAATAGAAATTTAATTTTAAGATTAAAACAGTAGTATCATTTAAAAGATAAATTTTTTTATCTTTAACTTGATGTAAAAATCTTTTTTGTGCGGTAATATTTTCGGAAGTTATAGCAGAAACACGCCAAAATTTCGCTTAATTTTTAAATAAATAAAATTCTAATTAAAAATTCGAAAAAATAACCCCCAGGTGCACATTCCCGGCCTCCAAGGTATGCACGTGCCAAATTTGGTAGCTATAGGTTGAATGGTCTGGACTGTAGAGCGCCAACACACACACACACACATTGAGCTTTATTATAAGTATAGATTTAACATTGAAAATACCTTTGTATAAACCTTTATAATATAAAAAAAAAACTTTTAAAGACATTTTAAGAGAAATTTTAAAAAAATAGTGGTAGAGTGTTTCAAAATCTTAACATGTCCAGCAACGGAGTACCTGTAAATATCCTTATTTCACAATTATCTGCGTTAAATTTTCAAAAGGAGTAATAAAAATTGAGAGAAATTGTACGGAAATAAAATTTGTATCGTTAAAAAAGTAAAATTTTTAACTTTATGAAAGTTTAAACGTTATTCGAAATAATTTTGTCCAAAGTATAAGAAAAAAAGACAAAATATTGGTTAATTTCTCATAACTTGAATCGATTACTGACGTCGAATATGTATTTCATTTGCTCACATGAACTTCACTTTTCTTATTTCCTTTAGAGCGATTTGCTTATGCTCGCTTTTAGGTGTTGTCAAATCACTACTACGAAATAAATGATCTGGAAACAAGATATGTATTAAAATAAAACAGAAATAGTGGTAGAGTAGTTCCAATTTCATGTTAATGTTAATGCATTTAATTTTTTAAAAAAAATTAATAACAATTAAAAGTAATATTATACAAGAAGGAAACTGAAATAGTAAAATTTTGAATTTTGAAATGATACTAAAACATCAGAATTTCGGATAAGTTCTAACTAATTGAATATCTAATTATCTTCTGCCCTTTGAAAAGTTAACAGTTTTCTTTCTCTTGTGTTGAAGAATAAGTGGACAAACATTGGTTGAAGCTGGCCCAAGAAATTTGAAGGTGGTGTGGGACATACATACATACATATATATTATATATCCACAATGACTTTTATGTACATTAAAAATCGTCAGACATCAAGAACAAGAGAAGTGATGTTTGATATTCACAGAATAGTTAATAATTGATTAATAGTTAAGTATCAAAAAGTAATAAAAGAATTTTATCTCAACATAAAATGTATTCAGAATTATATTTCTGAAATAAAATTTTAACAAAATACAACATAAAATGTTAAGACCAAAAAGACTAACTTTGTATAGTAACTCTGCAATATATACTTGAATAACCCGAATCTTTGGGAATTTAGCCTTCATATTCTTTCATCAATCCTGGAGTTAGTTAGATTTTATTAAATTTTGATTTCAGAAGAATGTAAAAATCCTTCTTTGCCTAACGATTGATTGTTTCAATGTGGGAAAATGTACATTAAAACGTTTACCGAATATTTCTATAAAAAGGCGCTTCCATTTTATGTTAAGAAACTAATCGTACAATTTTGTGATTATTTTTTGATAAATTCAATAATATGTATCAAAATTTAAAATTTTCAATAATATTTTTACGTATTTCGAAAGAGAAAACGTATTGTTTTGAATATGGACATCTTAAATTGGAGATTAGTCACAAGTCTGGTTGAAACAGAAAAATATTAATATTGCTAGATTTCTAACAGTTTCTTTTGTTTTTCAGACGTCCTAAAAATTGTAGGAAAAAATATTTAAGAAAAGATTTTTATTTGAAAGATATAATTAAAATTTTTAATTTATCTCTTATGGATTTTTTTAATTAGTCGCTACAGTATTTTTTAGCTCAAATGTTTTATCTTTTCTGGCTGAAATTATTATATTCTTGTAAAAAAAAGAAATATTCAAATAAAAAGCAACTTACAATAATTCGTTTTGAAATTGCACCTAAAATAATTAAAGTTATTCATTTATTGTTCATTTGTATCTAGGACATATTGTCAGTCAGGTCACATTAAGCCCTCTCCATTCCGAATTAAAAGCTGAAATGTATATAAAAGCGAATCATTGCAGTGAGACCAAAAGTCATAAAAAATACGGAAAGCACCAGAATAAACATATATTTTATATATTTCTGTATGCTTTCCATTGTGTTCATAATTGCTATGCTTTTATTATCGTCCATATTTGTTTTTCATTGTTTTTACCATTGCATAATTTTTTTAAAATAATATATTTGATCTATCCCCCGGGGGGCACCTCGAAATGAGGATGAGATGCTTCCGGCATGGTGGTTGGATCTCGCCACCCTGGAGGATACACGAAAAAGAGGGGGTCTGGCTCCTCCCATCGAAGACGGGACGTACTACCACAGGGATGGGTTGTACCGTGGCTGGTGATGGCCCTTAAAACTCTACCACAGTTTTTGTTAGTGTTGCTTTATGGGGCCCGGTTATTCAGTATTTGCCTTCGGGCGGGTCGGAGAGTCAGTGATATGACTCATGATTATTTATCATTATACTTAAAGTATCCGAGTAGATTGTAAAGATACTTTTTCCAGAATTATAAAAAAAAATTATCTGAAAATAAATTCCAAACTTCATAGATTCTAAAACAGACAATGTTGTCTACTTTGCTTTGGTTTTAATTTATGTAAGATTGAACTATAGATACAGTAATTTCAATAACACAAAAGACATAAAAATGAAATTGGAAACAGTGGTATTTTTAACAGAAAATGAGTGGTTTATTTCATTTTTACCTTGAAATTCTAATAATATTTGATATCTTTATATTAACTTTCTGCCTACTTAGTCGTATTTTTCTTATTTTTGGCATTTTACTTTAAAAAGTGTGGAAACTACATTTGTTCCCATCGCATTTGGATGAACTAATTTAGAAGTACAATATCTAAATTTATTTTTTGAAGAATTTATATTTCAGCGTGTTTGATTCACGAAAAACATTATATCTCAAAATCAATTCAATCAAATTTCAGGAAACTTGGTATGCATGTGTCCAAAACCTTTGAGGGTATGATAAACCTCGGATTTGAAGATAGCATCGTTTAGACAAATTTTACAGCCACTTTAAGTTCAACGCATAGACAAATGTTGACAAAAAATCATTAATGGCAACTTCAAATGCTCATAAAATTTTTATTTATTAAAATAATTTTTAAATGGTAGTCTGTTACATTTTATGTAGTTTGTGTTTGTTATAAGAGAAATAAAAATTAAATATTTCCATTATGTTTTTAACTTACTCAGTTTTTCCTAACAATGAAACTTTTGCTAAATTTTAATTAAATAAGAAGTTTTTTTTCAAAAACTAAAGGCAATGGGTGTATTTTTTTTTCTTCTAATAGTGACCTTCCAAATCTGTTTTAACTATCCGGTAAAATACAAAATGTTTATGTATCATTTTCCAGAAAATCATCTCCGAACCTAGTCGGATACTTTCAATTTCTTTTAAAACAATTAATTAGACAATAGGCGCAAAATGACTTTAACTGCATTAAATATCAAATTGAAATAAGATAAATTCATTAAATAAGAAATTGCGGAAAATTTTTTAATGAAATTAAACTGTACATTTTAGATTCATTCAGATTTAATAGAAATTTAAACCCTTTTTGCATATAATGCTACTCATTCAACTAATTACAAAAAATTTTGGTATTTAAATCTATAATTAGATCAAAATATCAATCAATGTAAAAAACAAAGATCAGTTGGACAAACTTAGGGCCTTGTTTTCTCTAATAATGCAACTGATACATAGCACTTGACATGTTGCAATCCATAAATACTCGATATGTTTATGGACTGTTCATCTTTTTTTTTATTTTTGATTTTAACGTCTATGAAGAACATATTTGAAATTATACGTTTAAAATATCATGATAAATTGAAAGAGCCACGCTCGGATATCACATTGAAGAGGATAAGTAGTATGAAGTGTCATCTAATAAGGAGGTTAAACTAAGTCATAAGTCAAAGGGTTAATTGTTTTCGGCATTGTAATAAAAACGAGCGTGAATGTTCTCCCCTAAATTTTGTTCGTATTCTCACACAACATAGAAACTCCTAATTATTTCTCCTTTAAAAAAACTGCTCTCCTTTAAAATCTTTTACGGAAAAGAGAGTGTAAGCCGGCAGAGACAGGAATCCAGAGTGTGTTCTCCTTCTCTACTACGACTTGTGACACCGCATATTGTGACACATTATCTCTCCACCCCTATCACTTATTGTGACGCAATATTCCACGTTTTCAGTTTCGTAAAAGTACGAAGTAAACCAAGAATGCCTTTAAAAAGCACCCCTTTTGACCGATTTATACAAATATGTAATTTTGGTCGCAAGACCGCAGGTTAAATTTCATTTAAATCGTTGAATGTTGGCTAAGTCGCATTCATATAAGTCGCATATCGATTAAGTCACATTCATATACAGACCGATACATGGCTACCCCTTTGATATATTTGGTCCCCAGTTCATGATGATAAAACTATGCACTAAATTCTATCCTTCTAACTCTTTATGTTTTTCAGTTAGCGTATTGTGCACACGGACAGAGAGACTTCCCGTGGACAGCTTTCGTCCAAAACTTGAAAATGAAAAAAGGAAAACTTGGTTTTAAATCCACATTTCAGATTTCATTCTACTACCTCTAGGAGATTTGTATACAGAGAGACAAATAGGTGATATAATTCAAAAATACGTTTATCGGATTCAAGTGATCTAAAATGGGAAAACTCAATATAATCTCGAGATGGCATTTTTCAGCTGCTGCAATACTCTGCTTTTGTATAAGGGAAAGTAAGATTTTACGTTTACAATTATCATGAATGTGGAAGCTACTTACGAGAACTTTACCATGCGGAATGATTAAAAAGTTTTAAAATGATTAAAAAAATAATTAAGTTAATATCACATGTGTAGGGGGATAAATAAAGAATAGATAGCGTATATTTCACAGTTATAACGTCACTGTTATGACCTTGGCAGCCGGCCAAGTACGCGTTGTTTCCTTGTCACCTACGCCAGAGATGGCTGACATGCGATAAACACATTGAAATTTTGTTTCTGTATTTAAAAGATGCAGCTGAAGCCTATGCGATGCTACAGAAAACTATGGGGAATCTATTCTTCTTCATGATACAACTAGATCATGTTTAAAAAGGAAGAAAATCAGGCACTCTAGTGCTTCTCAAATGGAAGTAAGTATCAACACTGCGGCTGTGACGGAAGATGGTCAAATGAAATTAAGAGACCTATCAGAAAGATTGAATATTTAATTTTATATACCATTCACTTGGTGTCCACAGAAAAACTGCACATGGCACATGCTTTTGTGTAGCTGGTTTCGACACCGCTCATCATCATCACTCAAGAATCAAAGTCATATGTTTTTCCATCCTTCTTATAGCTCTGATTTAGCACCATGTGATTTTTTCAAAAGTTTGAAAGAAAAAAAAAACTCCAGGTTAAGCGCTTTTTATTATCAGAAGCGATGATAAAAGCTGCGGAGGCGGATTTGAAGGAATGTCAAAATATTTCTTCCAGTATGTGTATGTAAAAAACGCTGTATAAATGCATTGCATGTAATAGGGAATATTTTTAGAAATATTATTAAAATTTCGGGTATAACCATCGGCAATCATTTTTATTAGTTTATGAGCATTCTTTATTGTACAGCCTACGTAGTCTCTTTCATTATTAATTGTAATTACTGTAAAAAAATCCACCTTTCAAAACAATGATAATTTTTGACATGTTTGTTTTCTATTCAATAAACAAAGTCGTTGATGCGACAAAGTGCTATTTATTCAAATGTAATTATTTTACAACAGATTTATATAGCATCCAAAAAAGAGGGAAATATTTACAGTCCCCCCCCCCTTTCTTTTTCTTTAATCTCTATTACAATTATCTTGTTTCTTTTTTCAGTTGTAAACAAGTTTTATCTTCACACATTTCGTGGGTGTCCATTTTTTTTCTGTACTTTTTATTTATTTTATAGCGTGTTGACTCTGAATGCTTCTTACGATTATCTACGATTAAGTAAATAAGCAACTGTTTTTGAGGTAGTGTTGAAACAATCATTTCATGAATCACTACTGCTGTTGTCCACAGATGTTGAAAAGTTGTATATTTGCAAAAGAATCACGAAAATTTTAATGATTTTTGAAACAGAACAAGATAAAAAAAATTATACGGAAAAATTCTGAGATTTTATTAGAAAATCTTTTCATTATTTTTCCCCCTTTTTCTTCTGCTATCTAATATTTTTGGGAAATGAAATCTCAGATTAAAAAACAAATTCATCTAACAACTTAGATTTTTGTATAACTGTTTTTTGAAATCCATTTTACTCCAGACTACGGAAGTTATTTTTTGATCGGCACACACAAAAAAACCCAGCTTAATTCAAGAATATACACATTTTCAGTAGCAGGCCATAAAAAATTAAGGTAAATAATATATTTTATCATTAAAATAAATAAAAAACTAGAAAACAATATATATTTTAAAAAATTATTCAATGAATAAAGCGTGATTGAATTTCTAAAAGCTATATATTGTAATAAATATAGTAATCATAATAGCTATAAAATTTCTATATAATTATTTTAAAACTTGTAATGGGCCGTATTTATTCATTATTTATGTAGCGCATTGACACGATGTATTCCCGGGATAGAGGTTTGTACTTGAATGCATTTTAATAGTTGTAAATACTAACGGGTTCTATTAATATTTTTACTTATTAGAGAAGAAAGTCATGTGCTTAACTCTGTAGTAGCTTTTTAGAACTGAATTAAAAAGCTTAAGCTTCAGATCATTAACAATAATTTATTTAATCTGATCTTGATCTAGCGGCTCAAACAACCTTGTGGAATGTTTGATAAAATTGAAAGAGATGATGAATTAAATACTCTCGTGTTACCCATCAGTATTTGCAACGCAGAGCGCTTGCATCTGCATTTACAATAAGTAATTCTTCTATATCTATTTTCTACATCTTGCTAAGTGTCCACGCTTTGTTTCATAACTTCACAGATTTTTCCTTATGCTTTATTCTTATTTGATTAATCTACTTTCTAAAATTCTTCGCCCTAATATTTTTAGCTTCCTTGAGAAAATATGATTTTATAATTGTATTTAAGCAAATTGTTTCTTTTTTCATTAAGTATGAACTTTTTAAAGAATCCCTTCGAGAATCACTCATATTAATATAAAGATTTACCATGTTACTTCATTTTTTTTCATCGAATTAATTTTGCATCATGCCAGATCAATCTTGCACAGTTTCAGATTTACGATTTCCCACATTCTATTGAATTTGCACATTTTAACATTGAAATTGGCGCATCACAGATAAAACTAGGTTTTGCTCCATTAACAGAATCAAATCAAACCTACTTCCTGGACTCAGCTGAAATAAAAAATATCAATTCATAATGATCCAAC
Organism: Argiope aurantia; assembly: GCA_026543865.1. Classification (NCBI taxonomy): domain Eukaryota; kingdom Metazoa; phylum Arthropoda; class Arachnida; order Araneae; family Araneidae; genus Argiope; species Argiope aurantia. The sequence goes on along the minus strand of JAPMOR010018771.1, from coordinate 205,958 downwards.
AAGCTAGGCTCTGATCTTGTAGATCTTTAAACATCCATATAGTTTTTCATTGAAGAATCTTTTTATTTAAACTGACACGGAACTGTAATCTTAAATTAACACACATTTTCTTTTAAAACTCTATTTGATAACTTACACAGAAACAAATTTTGATAGTTATGCTAAAACTTTTTTATCTACAGTATCCACCGTATTCTGATTTTATTATGCATTTCTTCCTAATTTGACTGTATTTGGAACTTAATATCTCCACACTAGGGTAGTTTTAGGCTGTTATTTATTTAGGAATAAATCAAGTTAAACTTTGCAAGAAATTAAAAAATTTAGGATGACAAAAATTATGATTTTCAAAGATTAAAAAAATTAAAACCGTCTTTGAAAGCATTAAAAATATCACAGCGTTTATGGATAAACTGTTTTAACAATGACGTCTGTATTGCATTTTTTTTTTTTAGTTACAGAATCAAAATACAATCTCTGCAAACCATGTCGAATATCAAGTGATTGAAAACATTAAAGACTTAATTAGATTCCTTTTTCAAAAAAAAAAAAAAGAGGAGGAACATGCATATTTTATTTTCAACTTTTTCAGTCAAAATTATTACGCGCAAATTTATATATTGAAAAATACTATTTAGAAACACTTCATGCAAAAAATAATTTCTTTCATACAAATTAGTTAAAATTTTTCATTCATTATCAATTTCAATCGAGATCATATTGCCATTTAGGCATATATAAGTTTCCGTATAATTGCAAATATCACATTAAAAGTGGATTGTTCTACTGATGCCAGATGGTATCACGGCGCCTGAGAGGTTCAATAAGCGCTAATAATTAGTAAGATCATAGCGATCATAGTTGATTATTAAATTTCTTTAAATAACTCAGCTACTCTTTATTTATTCATTCATTGAATTCTCTACTGTAAATATATATTGTTTTAAAACCTTTGTTTCAAATATTTATATTAGATTTTATATCTGCTATCAAATCTTTTGATATGAAATGAGTCAATATTTGTATCAAACGATAAAATTATTCCTGAAACAGATTAATTTCAATTCTGAATTATTCAAATAGGTATTTTCAAACGAATTATATTTTTCAATATATTGATTTTATCCATCTAAGAATACTGATTATTTCAGTAGCTATTGGCAAGAATGAAAATAAAAATATAATTCAACTTTGAGAATGTATGACCGTATTACCGCTTCTCGATTCTCGCATTTCTTATTTGCAATTCATACAGGACAAATATAATACATTGAAAATAAAATTCCTCAGTTTAAAATTGTATTTAATAAGATGGAATAACAAACTTCGCACTCCTGTCTAATATGTTGTAAGAAGGAAAATCTTCGTTTACTTGCAAAAAATTCTAATTGGTTTTATGGATGCAAATTACAATCGAACGTAAAATCTATGGAACCAGGAATATGTGCCAATATAAAAATTCAAGATTGTAATACATTTGAATATTTGATATGTAAATAATAGGTATTTGGATTAATACATAAAATGCTAGTTAAATGCTTATGGGCATTCCATAATTCTAACGTATTTGTGACATTGATGTGATAACAAAAATAATATAATTAGGTACCAAACTTCTTTTGTTATTTCGAACTTTACTACAAAGCGTTTGAATTGCGCCTAAATTGTATTTTTACTTTTTCAGGTCTATATCAGCTTAACAGAGATCATAAAGTATTTTAATTAGATAAATTTGAACAAAATTATTTCAGTTTTTAAGGGGAGTCTTAATATTTTCACTGAAACCAAAGATATTAATATTTTTTTCTATTTTTTAAGCTTTTATTTTAATATCTGTCACTACTTTAAAAAAAGAAATGAGTATTAAAGGCACATAAGGATAAAGTCAAGAAGAATTTTTATCGTTCATGGAAGTCTCCAATCGAATCTTTTAAGCATTAAAAAAAATTGTTCCTTCCGTGTGATATGAAGAGCTTCTTATTAAAAGTGAATATATGCATTTTCCAAATTTTTCTAGCTGTACAAAATATTTTACTAATTTTTTTTGCTTTATTTATTTTCTTTTTTTTTTAAATTAACATCCGTAATTAAAAATTGTACTCTATGATATCAAAGAAAACTGGCAAGAAAATTTTGTATGGCAATTGTGAAAGAAAAAATCTTATTGGATATTTTCAGTTTTAATTGAAAAGCCATTAAAAACTTAATTTCAAAAATAAATATTTTGAAAATTTTCATTCAAACTTAAACGTGGTATCCAAACCAATCCTCAACTAAGCAGTTATATAGTTTAAATTAATTTTTGAGAATGTCACCTTCTGAAAGTCCATTTTATTATATTCTGGAATCATTTTTGTTCTAAAAATAATGCCTAGTTTTGTTCGAAATAGGATGTAAGCAAATACTTTCGCATCGTTACACTTTTTTTTTGGTTACCCTGTTTTTCAGAAATGGTGTACAGATGTTAGATCGTTTTCGGTTTCTTTCTTTCTTTCTTTTTCGATACTTCACAAAATTCCTGACCGTGATAGCAGCGTATGATATTGGTATTGATTTTTTTTTCCCGAAACTTCACAAAATTCCTGATCGTGATAGCAGTGTATGTTATGGATACTGATTTCATCCCTTTGACTCTCATACCTTACAAAAAGTTTCACATTCGCACGTATACCGAGAACTTTGTCGTGAGCTTCTGAATTTTTTTTTAACTTATACACTTGCGAATCTTCTCCGAGATGGTAAACAGTTCCAATATCTTCCTAAACTCTGCAATACTTTTCTTCGTTTATAACGTATAATCCTTCCTTGCATTATCACTCTAACTCACAGGAAACTTGATTTTGATATGCCTATAACAAATACAAAAACATCCGTGCAAATTCAAAGCTTTTTGTGTGTGTGTGTGTGTGTGTGTGTGTGTGTGTGTGTGTGTGTGTGTGTGT
>JAPMOR010018771.1:139544-203006 GCA_026543865.1 Argiope aurantia | reverse complement strand
TGTGTGTGTGTGTGTGTGTGTGTGTGTGTGTGTGTGTGTGTGTGTGTTTCAACTTCACGAAACTTTTCAAGGGAATCGATCTTCAAGAATCTGTCCTAATTCATCGCCTTTTCAGTGTGTGCGTTAAAATATGCGAGTTAATTACAAATGGCTTGACTTATTTTCCAATCTGTTGAATACAAATCTTGGTATTTCTTCTGAGCTATCAACATTTTTATTTCGAGTGGTATCTTTTTCGAAGGTTTTACTTACAAAATTTAGTGATCATGGGGAATGATAATAATTATTCATCTAATAAGAGAATTACTTCTTTTCGTAAATATTTGTTCACGTCGGCCGATAAGTGCAGCTAAACATGGAAATAATTCATCATGCCAATTTTCGAATACTTTCAACCTAGCTGTGAAATATATGTAAAACGAAGGCATCCCTATTTCACTGAATGGTTTATAAGTAATAAACTACTGCCAAATTTTGAGATTCATTATTTATAATTATGAAATTTCAAAACTATACATGAATGATTAAATTCTATAAAATGAATAATTATGTAATTTTGAAAATTTAGCTATGATGCTTTTACTAAGAGTTTTGTTATGATTGATATTTATAAGATACTGGACTTACTTTCATTCTAAGAAAACAAAATTTTGTAAGCAACTTATTCAATAAAACTATCCTGAATGTGTTTTGCTATAATTTTTACTAATTTAGTTAAGATCTTCGACAATTTTCTTGAGTTGTTTGTTAACACTTAAAATTAGTGACAGCAAAGATAATATCTTCCCTGTGATCAGAGAATTTGACATACTCATTGACAGTACCGCGAGTGTACATATAGATAGTAATGCAAAACTAGATATCTGATTTAGAATAGAAATGCTATGAAAGAATTTTTCAACGTAGCAACAAATTTTCAAATTCTTTTTCTCAATCGTGAAGCTATTTCCTAAGCAAAGGGAACTAATTGAAACACTTCATAAAACTTTTTTATTCGACACTAAATGGAAATTCTAAAGATGTTAAATAATTCTTCTTTGAATTTTGATTTGTTCCTTTATTTAAATTACAGCATTTTATTACTATCTCGCAAGGTAATGAAGTTGCCGAATTGAAATATTGATTGATTGATTGATAATCCTGCAAATGGTTGCCAAAAGTTGTTGCCATAGTTTTGATGAAACTAAACTGTAACATCAAATCATATTTAACAAAAAAAAACTATATAATAAAATTCTGATTCCAAGCTAATTTTTTATCACAACACTACAATTTTTTTTTCTTTTTCGATACAATACTGTGCATAATGATTAATCGATTCTTCTTTTTTTAAATGAGAAGAGCCCTGACAGTTAAAAATAAATGAGCAAAAAACTAACTACCTCTCATTTGTTTCTGTGAGAATTGGTTGTGGTGCATTTTCAGTGGGGGTGTTAATAGGATAATCTTAAGTGACCTTATTGTGCTACGCATTTCTCTGATTTTCTGTCTCTATCTTTACACATTCAATTATATCACAGGAAAGAGCAGCAGTAATTAAATAAGACATCTTCTTGAAAAAATTTTTATCATCGCTTACATTATTATGAAGAAATTTAAAGAAAATTATTAGGAGCGTGTTTTCTTGCATATATCCAACAAAGAAAAGTTAGCCGAATCTTCATATCTCGATTAGCAGCAATGGAAAAAACGCTAAGATGAAACAATGAAAACGTAATAAGGATGTTCAGTTTCCCTTCAACAAGGAAATAAGTTGATATAAAATATATTAAAAATATTTTTTAATTAATTAAAAATAGACGAACATTATACAGTAAAGTAATCGGCAACATTGAAAATATTTTTTTTAATCTTAAGATAATGTGAAAAGCATTTTTGCTGAACTTATAGCGATAATCACTAAGATTTCGCTTAATTTTTTATTAATTAAAATTATAAATAAAATTTTTAAAACGCACCGAGATGCATATTCCCATACTCGAAACTATATATGTGTTAAGTTCGGTAGTTTTAAATCAAACAGTTTGACCTATAGAGCGCCAACACACACACAGTCTACTTGATCGTCAGCAATGAAAAATTTAACTTCCCTTTGATTGAAATAATTTAATATCATAACTCTATACTAATTTCCGTAATAAGTAAACATGTATTGTGATTATTATTATTTATCATCAAAAAAAATGACGAAAAAAATTCATTACAGTGGTTTGATAAGCAAACAGTGCTATAACAACTAGCAATAATTTCAAAAAATACAATGGAGAGATTACATAACAGTGTCTTTCCTTCAGCTTGTAATACAAACCGTTGAATTCGCGTCTTTAAAAAAAAAAATGTATCTTTACGGTTGTATTAAAATGTCGCATGTTATACATGTCAAAATCATGTTTAACAAAACTTTTGAAATTTTGTTTAATAACAGACACCATTAGAATACACATGAATACAATATCACATAAACAGCTAGAGACCAGATGTAGCTCCCCTGAACAAATAATTTATATGAATAAAACATCTAGGCAAATTTGACATGCGATATTTTGCTATAACAGTGACGGTATTCCATATATATATTTAACTCTTTATTTCATTTCATCTTAGTTAATGCAGTGAGATGCACTATATGATTTCGAAATCGACAGTACATTTTCGAGGAGGGAAAAAGCCATGTAATCATAACTCAGAATATGGCAACGTACAGGTACCGTGTTACTGTGACGTCATATAAATTAACCTTAAACTAGCTACTCTGACCAGACCTGAGGCACACGGAAAATTCTGAATGATCAAACCACTGCAACAGCAATACTGGCGGGAACTATGGTTGAGTCCCAAGGGCCATCACCGACCATGGTACAACACTTCCATTAGGAAGTACATCCTGTCATTGATGGGAGCAGCCAGACTTCTACCTGTTTCTGTACCCACCAAGGTGGCGAGAAACCAACCACCATGCTGGAAGCTTCTCGTCCTCAATTACGAGGTGCCCCTTTGGGAGATCGCCACATAAATTAAATGTGGTGTGGAGAGGGGGGTGCCAGCTCAGGTGTCGTCCTCGTCATCTGATGGTGGTTCAAAATTGCGAGGTCCGTCCCAAAATAGCCCTAGTATTGCTTCAAACGGGACGTTAATATAACTAAAACTAAAAAAACTAAACTCACTAATTTTAAGTGTTAACAACCAACTCATGAAAACTGTCGAAGATCTTAACTAAAGTAATAAAAATTATAGCAAAACACATTCGGGATAATTTTATTGAATAAATTACTTACAAAATTCTGATTTCTTAGAATGAAATTAAGTAAGTCCAGCATCTTATAAATATCAAACATGATTGCTTGTTCTAGCTATTTTAAAATGTTTAGAAAAATTTAACATGTTTGAGCTATTGTAAGAAGCCGGATGTTTAATCTAGCTGCAAATACATGTCAGCAAAGACTTTTATTCTTTTGAAAACAATTCGATATGATACAAGCAGAAAAAATCATATACGCTTCGAAAATATCTAGCCAGTTTGAAACGTTTTGGAAAAAATTTATCCACTGCATTTTTTATTTTGTCCATAAATATTGCCGTTATTTGTAAAACTCCATACTGAACATTCTTGTTTGAACTACTTGCGAAACGAATAGATAAAACAAGTATATTTGTAAAGAGCTCGGAGCGCATAAATTGCGGGAATTTTCATGGTAGGTCAGCGTCTCTCATAAGCGAAACATATTTTGAAAGTGAATCGTTCAATTTTCCCTCCCTCTTCTTATCCCTCCAATTTCCGATTCGAATATTATCCTAAAATATTGATATCGGTCTCGAATGATAACAGTTTTGAATATTTCATGCAAAATACTGTGAAAATTCAGTCTTGTATTGCATATTCATGTGAAAAGAAATGCAATATCTGAGTTTGTCTTATCCAATGGAATAAACATGTGATATAAGACGCATTATACACAAGTCGATTTCGATTTGTTTTTCCATCCATATGAATTTGCTAGGCGAATTTTATTTTTCGCTATATTTATTCCAGATAAAGGAATATAAGTTTTATTTTTTGTTGTTGATGTTTGAAACAGTAGCTGGTAAGAAGAAATTTAGAGTCATTAGATTTCAGTTTAGTATAGTTAAATTAATGATCTGATTTAAAGTTATACGATAACTGTAAAGGGACATGTCTCGTAAATATGAATTATGATCTGATGGCAAGAATGATAAATGATTACGCACCTCCTTTTTAAATTTCTTCCTTACACCAGCGGAAGAACAGTGACTTTCAAAGACATATATAACGTGCATTAGGTTTACATATACAGTAAATCGTAGATGAAAGCAGGTTTTGAGCTCGGTATTCTCAAGTTCCGAAGTCGAAGCCTTATAATTAGACCACCGCTCGCTATTATACATTTAGAATTTTCGGCAAAATAGAACACATGGTACATCAGCGCGTGAAATCATGGTTCATTTGCTCTGGAATGTGGGAAACTAATGAGTAATTGGTGAATGAGTAATTGGTAATTGGTAAATGAGTAATTCGAGTTGGTAAGACCCGGTGCACACATCTCATTTTTTTGTTGGACAAGTAATTAACGGCAAAATAGCGGAGAAGCGTGATAGCATTTGATAGCGTTCACTTATCTGCAATCTTTAAGGAACATGTTGAACAAAAATATCATTGCTTGTCCGACGCTGCAGCATCGAAGGAGGAATTTGTGTACTACTCAACTCTTAAAAATGTACTTTACGCCGCTAATCACCTCTTCGATATTTTGCGGTTTGGCACAAATAGGATTAGTGCATCAGTTCTAGAGCAGTGACAACTCCGAGAGATATCAAACTTATGCCACACATCGAGGAATGAAGGAAGTTTGACTAACGGAATGAAAGTGCATCGTATCATGAGCAAGGTGGGTCTATGATGAAATCAAGTTTCGAACATATGGCATACTGGTCTTGAATCTAAGACCTCCGTGGTTCATAAAGTTTTAAAGAGAAAATAAGAATAAGTATGTAAAGCAAAAGTTTTCTAGCAGATAGATATAAAGTGTATGTAATAGTAATCATTTATTTTTAAAGTAATGATTAAATTTATAATCTTACTTGAGTTGAAATTTTAATGTAATATATTATTCTCAATAAATTTTAATATATATAAAGAAATTACTTAAACATTTCTCAGTGACTTTTACTAAAATTTTAAAAATCAAAATTAAGTCGCTTCATTATTAAAGCAATATGACTGGAGATAACCGATCATTAGTTGTTAATAAACGTTGGACTTTTATCAGTACAGTAGAGCTTCAGTTACCATTTAAATTTTAAAAAGAAATTTTTCGGATACATGGAAATTCGGAAAATTAAATAAAACTCAGAAATTAAATAAAATAATAAACCATGCAAATTTTTTTTACTTCATAAAACTAGGGTTAGCAAATATTAAGGTAGTAATAATAGGTTTAGCAAATATTAAGTACAAATAATTGTAAATACTTAAAGATTTAAACAAAAGATAAATCAAAAATTAGATCATGTGTGAATGTTTATTAAATGCATACATATTTATTACATTTTTCTACCAAAATCAGTTCGAATAATTGAGCTTCGAGTACCTAAAGTTCTACGGTTGTAGTCTAGAAACTATTAAACTTCTTTATAATTCTAAAGAAAACTGTCAATTGAACTTTTACTTATTATAGAAATTAGATGAATTTCACCATTGGCAAAGTTTAACATGGTAGAGACATCATGAGCCTGCAGGGGTCTTTTAACGATTAGTAACAGCCATTTCAAAAATTCTCGAAGAAAAGCTTTTGTAACAAGAGATATTTGTGAACGCATCAAAGCAGGATCAAACGAGTTTTCAATAAAGTAAATTTCTTGAAAATTTAGCACACATTCAACATTTCACAAATTTAAAATGGCGTATCACAATAACAATATTTTATTCAGTATCATTTTTCACTGTGTGGTTCTTTAAGAAAGGATCACGGCAAATAGTAAAACAATAACTAATTTTTAAAATTAATTTTAATTAACTAATTTTTCTAAAAAAAATTAAATTAAAAACTTCGTGTGAGGGCACATTTAAATTTTTTAAAAGGAGATTACATCAGTTCTGGAAGAAATATTATCTAAAGTTAAATCCCGTTGTTATATCTAAGTGAGTCAAAAACCACACACATTAAAGTACAAAAAATTTTAATATAACAACGGAAACCTCATGCAACATTTGTGACAACACATAACAACTCTATACGGCATTTAACAATTTGATATCAAATGTGGATATCCTATACAGGTGAAATGATATTTTGATATACCAGTGAGGATCTGAATATATTCTAAGGGGTGATAAAATTGTTGGGGAAGATTTTGGATGATTGTACAAAGCCCTATTATTAATACCGTAATTAAAAAATTGATAATATTTTTAGCTGTTAAGACAATCAGCTGATAAATTCCAAAGAACAGTTTAAAACAAATGGGTCGAAAATAATAACGATCTGAATTTAAAAATAATTATTAATCGTAGAAAAAAAAACAGTAAATAGGGACAAAAAAAAACAATATTTCTCCAACTGATTCAAATTGAAATCCGTCTAATGTTTTTCGAGCATTTCGAGCTAAATTTGCTTATTTGAAAATGCTATTAATCGACCTCATTCGTAGAGTTAATTCTCTATCCAAACATTTAGTTCTGAAAATAATACGTTAGCTTATTTGCAGAGTTTGCTCATGAGGCCGCGATTAATCATTTCAGGGTAAAAATGAAGAACTGTAACGAAAGTGATTTTTTTTTTCACATTGGAGGCCTGTAGTAACTGTAATAAACAACTTTGGAAAAGGGCCAAATGCTACTAATTTTTTTTCCCTTTCCTCTGTGTTTTTGTTTTGTTATTAGTATTATTAAGAAGCGTCCGTCAACGCGCTTCTCAAGTGACATGTTTCAGCAGACTTTCCCCAGTCACACTTTAATGACCAGAATTTGTTCACTCAGCACCGCGCAAGAAGAAAATGGATTCGTATCCATTTTTTTGTGCCCGCGCCGCCTCAAGTGCTGTTATCGCAAGAATCGTCTCGGGGATTATGAATCGAGTTACGAAAGCGAGCTGCTGCTGCCGCCGCCTCGTGCATTTTAATTGTATGGAACAAAATAAATAAATGTATTAATAACATGTATCATTAACAGTGCTCGGGAAAATAAATATTTAGGGATGTTTTAATCCTGAAAAGTGAATGCTTATTAATCGGTTTACGGAATTTGGGCGATACATAGAAAACAAAAAGAAAACCAATTAAAATTTAACACCTGTTTACATTGCTCCTTTTTATCGTTTTTTGAAACTAAGTGATTTAAAGAGGAAAATGGATTTGGTACCTTGTATCATTTCATGAAAGATTAGAATGGAAGCAGTTTGTTCAACTATGGTAAAGATTGTGTTTACAATTTCTGAAATAAATACCGTCTTTTTGTGTTTGCTATATAAAATAAGTCGTTAAAATAATTGTAACATTTGATGACAGTCAGTTCGATGCCAGAAAAAACAAAACAAAGCAAATAAATAAATAGAATTACATAACTGAAATTTAAAGGATAAATTTGTTTATCTGAATGTGAAACAAAAGGAAGCAGATTTTTTTAAAAACTACTATGACCTACCTAATTTTAAAAACTAATAATTGCTTTGATTATTATATGATAATAACGTTCTTAGACAATTTTTATCTTTGTCTAAGGCAAGGGCTTCTTAAATATTTACCTTTATCCCCACACCTTTTCTTTTGTAAAAATAACTGGGTGGATCTAGTTATGCATGCAAATATTTCAGCTACCCCCCCCCCCCCCCAATTGTTACAGATATCGGAAAACGAATGAAGTATTAATGAACACTAAAAAAGAATATTATGCTTTAAATGTCATGTTATTTGACATAAAATCAAAAATATTTTCGTACCAAAAATTACTCCAATTATCTTTGAACTTCGTTATATCGTTTATGCGGTGTAATATTTAGAGAGGGGTTGCCCACATTAAATGGTCATTCGCCCATCAGCGACGTATAAAAATTACGAGTTCCATCCAGAAATAATTTTATATTGACTCAAAACGGGATTTTTTATCTAACTAATGCTAAGTATAGCTATAGATTTCAATGTTAACTTGAATAAAATGAGAAATGCAATTCATTATACACATATATTTAAATCCTGACAGGAATTTTGAGGAATAATGTATTATTCTAGATTAATTCATCCGCTGAACAGTTTTCTATAAAATAATTTTTGCGAACGAATTTCTTGAATAATAATGTCATGCTAAACTGGCCATCTACCTACGATCGCTATTAAAAAGATATCTTATAGGAATTTAAACTTTGCATAATTCGAAAATATGTGAATAGGTGAAGTGATACATTTTCTTTACGCAGAATCATTTAAATTAAACAATACCCCCCCCCCATACACACACACACACATTTTGTAATTTAAGCCATGATTGCAGCTGATAAATTGTTTGAAAATGAGCCATTTTTTAGTAGGTTAACTATTGATACAAATAAGCAATATTAATAGCTACAGACAGTATTCGTAGTATATGTAATAATTCGTAATACATTTAGTAATTCATTCCATTCAACTCTTAGTTATGTTAAAATCGTTTTTACGTTCTTTTATAAGAAATGTAGAAAGAGAAAGTATGTTAATCATCAAAAAATTCGAACTCTGGATTCTGACGAATCTCCATGTTTCAGACCTCTCCGAGTTCGAAAAATACCCGTTTTGAATTATGTCTTGTCTATGAACCCATAACACAAAAATGATTTGAGTGAGAAGGATGAAATTTGATACATAAAAGTTGAAGAGTTTTATCAAATTTTGAATGAAGTCCATTCAGAGGAAATATGTAGATCCGACTATTTGAATATAAGTTAACACAGCCCAAAACAAAGGGAGCTAGATGGATAAAATTTGTTACACACACTTAACATTTCAAGTGTAAATATGTATCAAATTTTGAACCAAATCCGTAATCCAAATCCGTAAATTTATTTTATAGAAAACTGTTCAGCTGATGAATTAATCTAGAATAATACATTATTCCTCAAAATTCCTGTCAGGATTTAAACATATGTGTATAATGAATTGCATTTCTCATTTTATTCAAGTTAACATTGAAATCTATAGCTATACTTAGCATTAGTTAGATGAACCAAATCCGACTTCTATCGGTTTGTATTTTCACAGGGGTGTAAATGCGCAGTGACTTAAATGAATGAAATTTGATAAGTCTTTTCGCGATTGCAGTTATAGTTTTGTGTCAAATGTTGGTTTTAATCGGCCGGAGACGAGGTAAATACTCATTTAGTTTTCTGCCACATGTCTATCAACTACAGCGATTAATCACTTAAGATCGCACTCGAATGGGTTTCATTCATAATATTGTTTATCAATGGCATATAATTACGGTTTTTAGAAAATAAGTGAACATATTTTGGGGAGATACTCCTAATGTTTTACACAAATTAACAAATCATATTCCAATTCTTGATTTACTAGAAAATAATTCAGAATTTAAAAAAAAACATTTAAAAATATAAATAAATTGATTAAGCTGTAGTTTAATTTTCATTTCAAAATGCTTTTAATTATATTTAGTGCTTTTCATTTTAACGAGGAGCTTATATAATTCGTTCGAATTTGTTGATGGAACTATCAACCTGCTTTGAGTCAGTGCAAACGAAGAATATCAGTGGCATTTTAAACTGTGGTTAAACAAAGAAAATGACAACTGTTAAAACACTCGAGTTCTAATTTATATTCCCTTATGAATATCAGAATGGTCTGATTAAGTTCAATCAATTTTTTGAAGTTTTCCCATATCATTCTTTTTTTAAAGAAAAACCTCATTGTTTAACCCTTCGATCCATATAGTATGAAATGATCAAAATAAATTAAATTGTGTAGTTTTAAATTTCTTCAGTTGAAGAATTACAACTTTTCGTTCATATGAATAGTGAATTCGGGTTACTGAAAGAAGTAGGCAGAGAGATGTTAAGAGTTTATAATTTCTGTAATCTTTTTTTTAATGATGTACCATTAAAAGTTGAGATATATTCGTTTTCTTACATTTGTCATTGTAAGTATATTACTTATACTTTTAGTATTCAATAGAATAAATATGTTTTGTAAATTTTAATACATCTGTCTAAGGCTTCTAGTAAAAATTATCGCGTCAAAAAACGTTAAGAATCGATCTTTTTCCTGAAAATTTTACTTACTAATATGCTATTAGGATCCAAATTATTCTTTGTTATATTTTAATTTATTGCTTTATTTTTCAAATAAAAATTATTTGCTTATTTTAGAGGGTTAAAAAATTTAATAAATGAAAAAAAAATCAACTTCATAAAAAATTAATTCTGTAAAAGAAGGAATTTTTTTTAATCCTCAATACTTATTTCTTTCATTTGACAATCATTTCAAGGCATCTAACGCTTTTAGGTAATGAATTGGTACATTTTTAACTGTTTATAATATTTTTAGTATTCAAAGATTTTTTTTAATATTATACATTTTGTTTCTCATAAGAATGAAAACTTCATAGATTTTAGGTAAGTTCAGATTTGTATGTCTGTGACATAGTATCCTAATTTTTAAAAATCTTTTCAATTTTTAAATTTCATCTATAAATATTGACTTCCATCACATATTTCACTAGCATTCAAATTAAGGTTAGAAGACAAAAGTAATATTGTACTAATTTGCATAAAAGTGTGCGATACTATATCGTGATGCATACATCATTGATGTAGTATAGTAACATGACAATAGATATGGACCTATATGCAATGATTGCGTACCATCTTTCTCTTATCTTTCCATTGTTTGTCAGTCTCAATAATTCGCATTAGTGTGTGTTACAATAACTGCTATCGAATCATATATCAAGCTATTTCAAATAGGAAAAGAGCACAATGTAAATGCTACTGCCATGTTTTTATGGCAATACAGACAAGTTGTCTTCAAATCATTACTCAAATTACTTTTTTAATTTTTTAAAGCAACTAACTTATTGCCTGTGCTAATTTCCAAGCCGAAATATTGTAGTTTCTTAACTTCAGTTTGCTCTGTTCGTGTTCATGCTTTAATATCCGTTAATTGAACATGTGTTGCAGCGATTATAATGTACAATATTTGGTTCAAAATATTAATTAAACATTTAAGTTTTCGATTTCTTTTATGTGTATATTAAAAAAGAAAAATAGCTTTTCTAAACGGCTCTCATATTTTTATGCTGAAGAGAACAGTTAATTGAAATAAATATAACTTTTTAAAATAACCATTTATTTTTAGTTCAAAACGCGTAAAACATTTTAATATAATTCCCAAATTATCTCTTAGGGAAATTAGGAGATTATTTGTTTTATAAGCCTTTACCTTTTATATCCACTTTAGCCTTTTAAGAGTGATTCGTAGATGAATTTGAAGAATTTTTTTGCATGTTGAAGAAAATCGCACGGTCTTGGATTTTACATATCAATTTTGAATACAGATGGCATTCAATAACTAAAATGAATGCCGATTGTGATTTCTGCAGAAGCTGCTCATGAACTTATAATTTATTTTAAATCAATCATTCCAAAATGAAAAATTAATATGATTGCTTGGATTCTGATAAAGCAATTTCTGCATCAGCTTTTAAAATACATTCTACATAAGTTATCTAAGCTTTTAGAAAGATGTATCTATATATTCTTTTTTTCAAACAAATATTGTAGTTAGAAGCTGTCATATGTTCTTGGATCATTTCAGCTAAATTCTTCAGTTTAATTTAGTTATATTAACGTCCAGTTTAAATACAAATTTAGGATTACGTATATAAGAAAAGAACTTGCAGTTTTATAATATTCAAATTTTGCATAAGAAAAACATGAGAAAGCAAGATATCTCTATGGGTGCCTATAAATAAAATTGCGTTTTTCACAAGCTCCCTGTGCACTTGTACTTAAACGTTTGGCGTGTTATTCTTAAGTAGTAGACAGGAGTCGTAACAAGATAAATATAACCAGAAATTAATGTAAAATTTTTCACAACCTGTTAATTGTTTCACTAAATATATTTACAGAAAGATCAAAAAATTATTCACTCCTTTGTTATTTTGGTACAAGTGACAAATAATTTCAAAAATGTTAATAAATACAATTTAAACGAGTAGTTCAAAAAGATTTTTTTTCATTTATAATACTAAATACAATATATCTATGCATTAAAATGGCTACATTAATTTATATTTATAGGACACAAATTTTACAATTTACAAAATTATTTTACATCTCTATTTAAAATGGAAGAAATATTTTTTTTTTACATTTGTGCAATATAAAAGAAGAAAAATCCATAAGTAGAACAGCATAAAAACTTATAGATGTAAAGCACAGGATAACTAAAATATACGAAGTGGTATCGATAAGTAAGGTAAATAATTTTGAAAATAATTGTAAAAAAATGCAAGGAATGACAGTGTGAAACACTTCTGACTACCTAGGAACCTCTTCCTATGCCCAAAAGATGAAACTTGGAAGGTGCTAAGTCTGGACTATATGATGGGTGCTCCAAAACATTGCAACCGAATCCTCGCATTCTGCCCCCTTCATCTTCATTCGTGCAGAAGTGGGATTTTCAACTTGATTCAGCGCTCAGACAATTGCCTCCAATATGAATGGCAGTCATATAGAAAAATTATAAATTGGTAATACTTTCATTTCTGTCTCATATTGCCGTTCGTTGCATTTTTTATTACTGTATTCAAAATTATGTAAATTATTTACTGATACCCTTCTTACATATATCAGCAGGGAAGTATCATCAGAAAAAATTTTAAAAAGAAAAAAAAAAAACTTTTGGCCTTTCAATGATTCGAAATCTTTCTTTTCAATATCACTCAATAATACAAATTCAAACACTACTGACAATCAAACCTAAAGATTCATTTTGTAAATATTCCATTAACTATACATTATTTATTGCACTTGCTTAATTCAAGCTACTTGTTTCATTGGAGTAAACTGAAGAGAAGCATAATTCAATATCATAAAGCTTTAAACGAAAAATAATGTTATTCTGCTTTCAGAATTATGTATATACATGATGCAATAAATTCTTTAAAACTTAATTTCAAAGGCCGAATATCGAGCACAATTTTTAGTATCCATTGCATGAAAGCATCATAAATTAATGCTAATGAAATGCATAGCTTAATTTTGGAAGTTTCATATGAAGCATTCAAAAATGTCATTATCTTAGTTTCAACAAGATAAATTTGATATTACATTTAGCTTTTCTTTAGGTAGTAAATAACACAAACAAGATCCAAAAACTGAACTCATGCGTTCATTTTTAAGGTTTTATAAACTTACAAAAAGTTTAAGAAAAATTTTTTAAAAAAAGTTAAAATGGAAATTTCAGAATTATAACTCATAATTTTTATGAATACAAAAATTATTTTCTAATATTATTTATCTCTCTAAGTAATTCGTAGTTATACACTTACAACTTTATTCTCAAAACAAAGATTTAAAACCTTTCATTATTTCATGTGACTTTTCCCTCTCGAGAATTGTATGATTGTTGGCAAGAGTCCTTTTTTTTGTCCATGAAGTGTGTACTTTGTTCTATTTTCTTAAAGATGCCTCAAGAATAATAAAAATTTTATCAATCACTCTTGAAGGTAATCACTTCTATGCACTGAAATTGAAAAATTCTTCATATGCAGCTTTCTGATTTAAGAAAATCTTTAACCTTGAATGAGGTAAATCAATTACATTTTTATCGTTCCATCTTGAAGAAATGCTTTTGAATTTAACTTTGAAATTGAAGACATGGTTAAACATGAAACATGGTTAAAAAATTCAATGCATTTTTAAATATTCTTATTTTTTTATAAAGATATTTGTTTTTTCTATGCGAAAAACAATTTGTCCTTTTATATTATTGTAGCAAGAGAAGATTTATTCATATCATTAAAATTCCTTTTCATTTGTTCGTAGATCCATGAAATTGGAGTATAAAATCAGTAATTAACCAAATGTGAATTCTAAGGATCCTGAATTTTTCATGAATTTCACTATATATTTTTCAAAGTCGCAAATTTTCTTATAAATTTATTATAATATTAAAGATAGTTTTCATATTTTATCTTGCTAAATAGATTAATTTGTAAATAACTTTATTTTTAATTCTATAACATCATTAGTAAAATAATATAAAAAGTAAGTTTCTTATTATTTACAATGCCTGCTTAGAAGAGTATGTTTAATACTTACTATGTTATATTATATTCCTGGAGCCATAGAATTAAATTGTGAAAATGTAAGGACTAATACTTGTAAAATGCACGTGCTACATGAAACCATGCGATTAAAATTAAGAAATGAATAAAATACTATTCAAATAACAGATATGTTCTGAAAATTTATCCGCATATCAAAACGTGAATAGAAAACACAACTAATTTATAAATTTTTATGTAAAGTTAAAATTAAAAATTAAACAAATATCTGTGTATTGAAAGAATCAAATTTAGCAACTGCAATTATTGTAGAATCCAAATTCCTGTATAAATATGTTGTGCTGGCTTATATAGAAACTTTGCATTCTACAATTTAAAGCGAAACATCCAACAACACTTATAACACTGTTACACAAATCAAAAACATGACTGTATCATCGAAACAAAATGTTATTGAAATTGCAGAAAGAAAACAACAGATCAACTTACCACTAAAACTTCTAAGAAAGACACTTAGCTCTTTTCCGAGTGCTCATTCCTACTCCACATCAAAAACATAATCGCTTTAAATTTCTCTAATGCAGCATGAAGTTTCACTTTTTGTAACATTCTTTACCTTTCAAAGAAGGAGAAATGCAGTATAGGTTTATCTCTCACAAATTACCCAACAAGGTAATAAAATTACCGCTGGGTTGGGGCAGTTAATATCGTTTCATAATCTCCGCACACAATAAGGGAGAGAAGGTAATAGACTTCAATCTCCCACTCGATTTTATCGATTTAAACGGGGAGGGGGTATATTGAGGGGCATGCTGGAGTAATTTGAAGGCTGCTCCCTCCGTATCCTTTCAATAAGTAAATGTGCACATAATGGGGCATGAAACGGGGCAACTGTCTGACAGTGGATAATTGAAACGATCCAGAGAGAGAAAGTGATCCTATCAGCAGACAACATGAGGGGGAATTTCTCACTGTAATCCGAAGACCAGCTCTAAGTCAAATTTGACAACAATTATCTCAGCTGAGTTATCGATGACTTAAAAGGTTTGGGTTCTATAAAGAAATTTCACTGGAATTGGTTTATTGTATATTCAACACTATCGGAAGAGTAACTTATCTTGATCGTATTCATAGTTAAAACAAGTGGGAGAATTTTGTTAGGAGAGTAAATCCGAGAACCAAGTTTACTTTAAGTAGGATTGCTTATTTAAACAACAGTGAGATGAATGCAATTTATACAATAGGAGCAACAATAAAATGGAATTGAACTGGTATTTCTCTAAGATTGTGTTTACCTAAGTTTACATCCAAATGTTTTTTTTTTCTTTCTTTTTAAAAGAGGGCAATCGGTAGGAAATGCATGAGAATGTCAACTCTTAAGCCGACACTAAAAATCTTTCAGAGCAAAGAATGGTATCTACACTAAGTTTTAAAATAAATTGCATTTTCTCCTTTTTTGTGACGTGAATTGAGAATGCTTCAATTATTTAATAAAATATTCTAAAACAAAATAAAGCATATATATCTCAAATTAATTTACTGTTTTAAATAACTTAAACAAATTTGTGTAAAACTATTTCTCACAACTGAAAAAAAATGAAAAAAAAATCTTGCTTTTCGCCCTTGCAAAGTGCATTCATTTTTTCCTTTTTACTGAGTATTGAGCAGCGAATGTCTAAATTGTGTAATATAATATTATGCCACAAAATATGAACTTAAAACATGTGTATTTTAAATTAATTTAATATATTGTTTTAGATAGTTTAAGTGGATTTTATAAAACTATTTTTTTACGATTTAAAAAGAATGAAAAAAACAATATTTTTTGCAATTACAATTAAGACAATTTTAGTATTTTTTGTTTAACATACTTGTCTTTGGTTCCAACATGTTGCTAATGATGTAAACTAATACCATTACATCAATATTTGGCTAGGTGAGAGCAATATATTAAAGAATTATTTAACTTATTTACAACTTAAAACAGTTATTTTCACACTTTTTGCAAGCATAAGAGAAATATTGCATAAAGGAAATGTTTTACTTAATTGTAATTTTTTTTAAATTCTTAAATTTTCATATTAAAAAAATTTTAGTGGAAATTATTTCGAAATTTCCGAAAATAAAATTTTAAACTATCTTATATGTGAAAAATTAATGAAAATCTGCACAAAATAAGCATTCACAAGGCAACCAACCATGAAAACGTTATATCGATTATTATATCGATAACATATCAATCGTTTATAGGGCAGTAATCGTACTGAAGAAAGATTAAAGTTAATAACAGTTTTTAGATATCTTGAAGAACAGCTCGTGATTACAGACGAATGTTTTTTGTTTTTGTTTGTTTTATTTTATTTAACTTAGTTTTGGTAAGTTTGAAATGCGATTTTTAATCTTTTGTCAAGCAAGTAACATTATTTTAAGCAACAAAGCAATTTTAAATACAATTTTCATCTTTATATCATTTTCTGGCGTCAATATATTTTTCTCCTTTGAATACTCAGTTCCCTTTTTTTTATATTAAAACATTCGTCAGGTCTCAAAACGTAAAATAACTAGTTCTTGAAAATCATTTCTAATATTTAATTAAAAAATTAAAATTAGATAGTAATTTAAATATTCTTCCAAAATTTATTGTATATAAAAAGTATGTAGATTTGCTTCTTCCTCCCCCCCCCCTCTTTCTACCGCTTTCAAAATTTAGCAATTGTGTAGAAAAATTAATTATAGAGTCAAAATGCCAAGTTTAATACGTTTAAAGTAATTTTTTTCCAATTATTTCAGTCCCTTCTACATTTTAGGAAAAACGTCATGAAAATGCAGAGCTTTCAATAAAAACTAATTTCTCTTTACTAGAGAAATATTCAACGTTAGCTATTTTAATGGTTTTGAAAACGGTATTTAACACTTCCAACAGAAGTTATCCATTATGGTGCTGTAGTAATTGAATATTTGATTTGATTATAATTAAATGAATAAAAATTATTGTATAGAAAGAAAAATACTGCTCTTTCCAAAAAAAAAATAAAAAAAATACCCAGGCTGTTTTTATTTAGGGAACGGAATATGACGGCGAAGCGGGAGAAAAATGTAAGAATTAAAATAAATGTAACAAAATGTCAAATTTATATTCGTAATGAAATTGGACAATTTTATTTAAAAATTATCAATCTTAAATGTTTTTAGTATAGAAAACTTTTTTTTATCATAACTTAATTCTATAATTGGACAAAAATTTCACATGTTTGGATTTTAATATAATTGTACGCAACTTCGATTATATTATTAAAATGTATTATTATGAGCATGATAAATAAATAACGATTTCTAAAAAGACTCCTAATAAAAAACTGTTGTTCCACATAAAATGTTGGAAATTTAAAAATCATTTTGTTTTAAAAAAAGAATTTAAACAACGAAATAAAATACCAATAAAAATAAATTAGAGATTATTAATCACTTACCTTTTTAAACAAGCAAAATTAACTTTTTGCAGCATTTGTCTCCAAACTATTACCCAATATTAATTAATTAAAAAATTTATTGTTAAATAAATAGACGGGAAAAGATAATAAAGAGAAGCAGAACAAGAAATGAAGAAAACAAATTCAAGGTATCATTTTAAAGAACATTTATTTAAATTGACACGTCTAAACATATACAATAAAATGACTTTCTGAATTTCAAACTACTTAAAAGTAGAGAAATGACCAATAAGTAAATCATGCAGTCATTTTTAGTAAATGTACAATATATTTTTTTACAAACCTTAGTTCCTACAGACACAAGTCCAAACATACTAAGAGAAACAATACCAATACTAAATAGTAAACAACTTACTAAAAGTTTCACAATTCATTTCATCGTCACGTCCATTGTCTACGAATCTCTTCGTTCCCGTAATTTTTTCAAATACTTTATGTACAACAATATTATAAATTCTATTGTCGCATAGGAAAAATAAAAAACTTATTTACATATTCAAGTCATAGTTGTCATCCGCATGATTAATCGAGTAATGCAGGAAGTACAGAATCTTCCGAATGCTCATAATGTCATAAAATATAAATTTCAACTGAAAATCAATATATACAAAATAAATGTCTAGTAGATATATGCAAATTATGACATGCAATTTTTGTCATCGTCTTAATTTTTTCAGAAAATTGAATACCACATGAAAATAAGATTATCACTTTTATATTTTTGCAAAATAATAGGGAATATTATTAAAGTGTTGTTTAATCATAAAATTAATTAATTAAAATTTCCGAAGTTACTAAAATTGTTAGTTTTTACGACAACAATTCAGCAATTACGCATTCAGCTGTAAGACCTTAACCAGTGGGTGTATCGATTTATTGCATTTTCATACTTCTAAACAATAACTAAGCCCTTCATAAATATTGTAATGTAATATAAAAATTACCTAGAATAGATAAATATCTCAAATATTCTACGGATTCTCATTTGAATCAAAGCGAAAAACATTCCCAAAATAGAGGTCATCTAATTAGACGGTAGAAAAAAATAAACCAATTAAAAGGTTTAAAACTTTACATTTTCTTCTTTCCATTTATATGCCATACAACATATTTATCATGCGATATCTTAAAAAAAAATTCAGCTTTGTTGAATCTTACTAAAAGAAAATCGGAGCAAAAAATTATTACATTTTAATATCCGCATTTACGGCAAGCAATTTAATGTAACTTTTCGCATTAACTATGTAGAGTAAAACAATTTTAAGATTTTCCACTGCAGAACTAAAAATACTAATCAATAACACATATGAAAATTCTGAAATTCTAAATGATTTCTGAAATCAAAGTTAATCAATTTTAATAATTGAACTATGGATATTTAACAATGAAAATAATCGACTATTAAAGTAACAATATTTTTAGAAAATAGTGAAAAATTTGAACTAATAAATTAGAATTTACGAACTTGCATCAGGAATGTGATAAGTCACTAGACAGATTTACACAGATAACTGAATCTAAAGCTCGAAAGAAATTAATTTATTCAATATCCAGCATTGAGATCGAGGCATAAGCGAAATGTGTTTAATTTGAAATTAATTAACTTCCATCAGAGAAAATTTCAAATCACTTGACAGATTTAGATAGAAACTGGATCTAAAGCACCAAAGAAATTGTTTTAATTTATTCAACATCTCTCAATTTCAGTTCGAGGCACAAGCGAAATGTTGTTTCATTTAAATACAAAGGGCAATTTAGCATATCTTGAGCATTTACTGTATCGAAACATAGGCGAATTTCTCAGAAATGTATATTTGTTTAAAAAACTGACCTTCTAAACGAGACTAAATTATTCAAATTTTAGATTAGTTAAGATCTGACAGTTATTTTAAAAAGAAATCACTGCTAAATTTTTTTTAAAGAAGGAATGCATTTAAAATAACTCTAAAAGGAAAGGGCATTCGTTAAATTTACAGTATTTTTTTATTTTATTTTTCTTCAAACTGTATAAAAAAATTATCAGTCCCTTCCCACTTTAATATCTTAAGAAAACGCTACATTGTGGGAAACTAATCAAATTGCTTATTTATCTGTTCTTAAATTTTAAAAAAAATCCCTTAAATTTTTTTTCATTTGTTTATTAAAGTACAAAAACTGTAAAGAGATTTTGCTAAAATGTAGAAACAATGATTTAAATTTTTTTTAAACAATCGTTTTAATTTTGACATTCAATTAAATTTCGTAATCTTTTTTATCATATTTAGCAATCTCTCAAAAAGACTTTAAAATGGAGAAAAAAAAAACCCCTCATATTCATAGTTTTTATTAAATTCTTTTCTTTTGATTTCTTTCATTTCATTTCATTTGAGAATTATCCTTAAATTACGTGTCAATTACATTAATCTAGTCTAATCCATTTAATATAAAATGATGATCATCTAATTTAACCGAATTAAGTCTACTCTAGCTTATATATTCATTTTAAAATTAGTGTCAATATACTTGGAAAACTTCATAAAAGAAGTAATATTGCGGAAAAATAATTCATTGTAAAATAAAATTAAAAAAAAATTATCTTACATTCTTCTGTCTGCCTTTCCACGTACCAACTATTCAGCCCAAACACTTGGATGCGGGAGTTTTTCTATTAGGAGTGTAAACTCCCATCTGACTAGACGCCGAATTAGACGCTGAGAGGCGAATCGCGTCTCCGCGGAATGCCGGCGATCTTCTGTCTTGAAGCGGCGGATGAGCCAGCTAATGAGAATGAACAAAATCACTGACGGTTCCAGGGAAAACTTGTTTCACTACCATAGATAATTTTCTGGTTAGCCCGCGCTATTCAGATGAGGGATTTTGTACTGGGAGTGTGTGCTGGATATACTTTAAATGGTATCAAATTATTTCTTGGAAGTTCTTTAGTATGCAAGACTTTTACAGAATTCACCTGAATATTAATATAATTAGTAGAAATAATAGTTTTTGCTTAACCCATCACTTTTGTTGAGTTAATATTCTTACATTTTAAACAAATAAAATGAGAGCCTTTTTTCTTTCAAAGTTGCTTAAATGTAGATTTCGTTATATTAATATAGAATCAAACCAGAGCATTTGCTTCAATGTCAAAATTATTTTGAGACATTATTAAACTACCGTTCAGTAAACTTATTTAACACAAACCTACCTTGCTTTCAATTGCATTATGACTGATTCTTAAAATATATCTAAAAATTTACAAATGTGAATTATAACATTAAATTTATATATTGTTTGACACATAATATTAGTTTTAAGTATCTTAAACATGATGGATTTAAAGTTAAGCAAAACTCCAAATTAAAATTCTTAAAATAATTTTTAATATATTGAATTTTTGATCAAACGTTTGTTTCCAATTAGAATGAAGTACAATTTATTAAAAATGATACTTAAAAAAATACTTGAACAAAGTAGCATAATGTAATATTTAATTCAATTTTAAAGCTTATCAATGACTATTTGGTTTTAATTTATCAAGAATTAAATAATATTTTATACTGTTTTGCTAACAGATGTTGAAAAGATGATTAATTACCTACAAACCAATAACAATTAAGCAATAGTTTAGAGAAATTCACTTTGATTTTTAATCATTATATTCATATGAAACAATTAAAAGAGGGAAAATTAAAATTTTACATTGCATAAATAATAAACATTTATGAGCATATGATTGATCTCCAAAATATACTTTAATGCTTAAGTCATGTATTGTTAGTCCTGGAAGGCTAATTATATCTAACAGCTTTAAATGCGAATAGCATTTCAAAATTTCACAAACATTGATTGAAATGATTAAAAGTTAGCTTTATCATAATACATTTGTCAGCCTGCCAATCGTCATTTATCACACAGAGCACTTTTCCCACAAGGCTATTGAGTTAAAATATTTCTGCATTTATTTTATTTTAAAATATCCTACATTTTTACTTTATACATTCCATTGACAACCAAAGTCTTTTAACTAATGATAGTTAATTTGCTTGAGTATCTTGGATTTATAAAAGCACCCTAAGAATAAAAGTCATAGCTACTGGATTTATAATTGTCTACCTTATTATATTTCATTAATTCAACTGTTTTTAAAATAAATTCAATTTTCGAACCAAATATAGCAAAAGTAATTAATAAATAAATGCTAAAGTATATTCTGATTATAATAAATTTCCTATCCCCCAGTTTAATGATTTCAGATGTTGCATTACTATATATTCATGCTTTATCAAGTTTGAAAATTTTAGCTTTAATTAAATTTTTAAAATTTTCATATAATCGGTGCATAAAAGTGATTACCAAGAGGCAGAAAACAACTAATATATAACAGTTCCAAGTGGTTTTAAAGCAATATATAAACTGAGAGCAGAAATAGATCATTATTTTCACCTGAGAATATACACTATTGATTATTTCTTTTAAATATTTAGTTCTAAAATGAAAAATTAACATTTTCAAAGTTATTCACTCTTACAATTCAAACTATACATCATTTAAAAATAAATATACTATTCAAGAACATCATCATAAATTACTAGAACCATCTTACCTTCTAGTATCTGACAAAACATGAATGAATTCCAATCAAATTTCTACGTAAAAGCACATTTTCTAAAGATGCCCTATTTCAAATTTGTGACAAATCATATAAAATAAAAGTAATTAATGAAACTAATTATAATTATATATTATATTCAAAATTAGAAACCGGTTTCTATATCAAATTGGAGATAGCTAAGCTAAAAGCTAAATTTATTTAAATTATAAATTTTTTCCAAGTAAATTTTAAATGCAATAAGAGCACGTGTTAATTTAATATTTTAATTACAAGATATTGAAAAATTCTTAATTTTTTTAATAAATTACTTATACAGAGAGTTAATGGTTCATATATAAATGAAATATCTGAATCTTTGCATAAAATCAAAGATTAAAAATTCAAGTTTATATTCTACGAAAAGAGACCTTTAAAAAAGTTAACTACAACTGATTTAAAGAGTTCGTTGTTATATTTTTCATTCCTTTCATAATTTCAATATAAGAGTTAGGATTCGGTGAAAATTAGAGGAATGGTTTTCATACTGGTTTGACGGTTAGAAATGGAATACTTGGTAAAAAACGGGATGGGAGTTTGAATGAAATCTATGGATGATTACAAGAAAATGAAGATCTTCCCACTGCCTAGAACACATTTGTGCTTTCTCTATATGTGGTATCACTACTGAGGTGGGGATAGAGAATGGAATTGCGGTCATCGTGACCACGTTCCATTGGCATCCATGGCATTGGAACTGATCGTTTGCAAGTACTGGCGGTACTTTTCAAAAGCGTTCAATGTAGAACCGGGACAGCTGGCGAACGCCGTATCCAGGGGCGACCGGGACAGAAGAGGGACACTAGGGCGCAAAGTCAGCATCTCCGGTTTCACATCTGGAGATTTGGAATCGCCAATTATCCTGTCGATGGAAAAGCTCGGTTTGGAAGTCATCGCCTTCGGGCACTGTGTAGAGGTTGAGGTGACGTCACTGGGGTTTTCGAAAATAGCCGGTGGCCCAGTACACACAGGAGTGACCATGGGATTTGGCATTGCTCCTAAGTTTATGGGATGCAAAGTGACCCTTGCCAAGTCCTGGGGTGTCAGAAGGGGCACAGGCGGCGGCATGTGTGGCATGTACGGATATCCTAAAGCCAAGTTGGGATGTCCGGCAAAGAGCCCATGTCGGTATGGGTCCAGAGTTGCAGCCATGAAAGCAGATGGATCCTTAAGAGGGTAAGTTTGCTGGCGCTTGTATCGCTTGCGTCGCCTCAGAAAACTTCCGTTATCGAACATGTCTTCTGACATGGGATCGAGGGTCCAATAGTTTCCTTTACCAGGATTACCGGGCTCGCGGGCAATTTTTACAAAACAATCGTTAAGGCTTAAATTATGCCTTATGGAATTTTGCCATGCTGGAAATTTCTCGCGATAGTAAGGGAATCTTCCTTTTATGAATTCACATATTCCGCTAAGGGTGAGTTTTTTCTCCGAAGAGTGTAAAATAGCCATTGTAATTAATGCTATGTAGGAGTAAGGGGGCTTCACTAAATGTCCTTTACCTTTCGTGGAGTTAGATTCATCTGTGTTACTGTCCTGACGTTTTGAAGATGGATCGGTGGAAGTGTCCGTCGTGTCCGCTTCGGCAACACCACCCCCATCAAAATCACTATCTTGTAGGCTACTGTCTGAGTCCACCGAAACTAAAGCATCCAGCTTGGAATCATGTGGAGGCATAGTCATCAGCGGGGAACACATGAGATCTTGAGAAGGAATATATCCTGGACGAGGCACGAGTGCTCCGTGCTGGACATTGTCCATCATTAAGTTCCCGTTGGTCAACGAGATCGCCTGGCTGCGAGGGCCCGGCTCTGAGGCCATGTGAAAGCGCATTGGCCCACTGACACCAGCGTGGGAACACACAGTTTCAGCTCTGATTCCACCCGCGCAGTGAAGGAACCACAAGGAAATCGCACGGCAATGTTAGGATACCCTCTGGAGAAAAACTACGACGCCCGAAGTGTGTTTCCCAACTCCGCGGAGTGCTGTCCGCTACTTCATTCGAGAGTGCGATAGCCAATCGAGAGGCGGGAAAGTCAAAAGGCGGATCTTAAGTTCTTGGCTCCTCCTCCTCTGCATTACATATTCATGAGTGAAAATAACCATTCGGAGCAGGAGGATCGGCGGGAAGATGCTCCTTCATTGAATTTCGGTTTCGAGGCTTTCGGCTCCTGGGAAAGTGAAACCTGTTCCGGCTGTCGCCTACAACAGTGTTACTTAACGAATCACAGACTGAGGTAGGTTGAGTTTTAAATTGATTAGTTACCGCGGGACTTTGAACCGAATCACTGTAAACATACAACACCAGTAGTCATGCCATATCTGGTTGTGTAATAAAGATTCTTAGATTTTCAAAATATACTTATTTGGAAATGGCATACGAATGGAATGAAAACTAATGTTTCTTTTCATATTTGTGGAGTTAGTATTTCATATAATCTTAGGATTTGAATATTTTTAGTTGTTATTACATACAGAATAATACACGTATTGTCAAAATTAGTTGCATCCATATAATACAAAGAAATATACTAAATTTCGGATTATTATTCTGGGTTTCTAAATTCTTGAGCTTGTAGAATATTTTTTTACGAATAGGAGAGGTGTTTTAAAGAACCTTTTATTAGATATGAAGTACAAATTTCGCAGCTTTTATTTCCTTTCACAAAATGAAGGGGTAATAATCAACTATAAAAATAAATAATAATAAATTTCTTGTAATAATTAAATTTTTATAAGAAAATAGAAATATTGTTTCTTTTTTATTAATCAAAAGTAATATTCCTATTTTTAGTTTAATAAATAATAAGATATAACTCTTACTTACAATTGTAATAATTAATAAAGAATTCTAATAAATTTTAGAGATTTAATACGTACAAATTTATGTATATTCCCTATCGCCATTAACTGCTATCAATTTAATTATAACTTTTATTGTAAAACATATGGTTGGATATTCAAAAAAAATTACATGTAAAAAGTTATATCGGATTCAAATGAGAGCTTTTCAATTTTGATTTTAATTATTCATTTCTTAAGCTCATTTAATACTAACTTAAAGATTTTATGAAACAAGTATTGGTAAACTGCGATTTAAACCATAAAGGTAAAAAAAGTTGAAAAATAAACTTCTGAAATCTGGGAATTATATTTGATGATTTAAAGCTTTATATTTCTGATAATTGAATTGCTGTCAATTTATAGTATATATTAACTAAATATTCAGACTCTGTCATATAAAAGTACATTTTTAAATGAAAGTAAACTGATATAATGGTGCATAAATTTTTCTGTTACTTTTGTGATATGAACTATACTAAACATCACAAGAATTCAATACATGGCCGTGTCCCTTACTTTTATTTATTAAAAAAAAAAAAAAAAAACTTACCTTCTTTTAAAAGGTTATTGTCTAAATATTTACTTTTTAATTAAATGCTTAAAAATATTTAAAAAAATTTTTTAACTGAGAAGTAATGAAGAAGCAACGATTTGGACAATAAAGGTCATTCAAAAATTCGAAAAATGAATTACTGAAATCTTCGAATCCTACTTGAAAATTCAGAGCTTAACAATCTTTGAATCATTTTCTGTTTATTCTACTTATTAATTAAATAATCAGACACTCTCTTCTTCTAGTTTGTTCTATACATTATTAAATAATCAAACACTGTCCTATAAAATTATATTTTTAAATGAAAGTAAACTTATATTACGTTGCATAAATTTTTGTTGCTTTTTGTGTGCGAACATATTAAATATTAAATTAATTCAAAACTTAAGGGCATAAATCACAATTATTTTTTATAGAAAATAATTACGTTCGTTAAGAAAGAGTTTTGGGTAGGAGAATATTTTCTCAGTTAAATGTTCTAAAATAAAAAAACATAAAAATAAACTATGCCAGTTTTTTTACTTGTA
Source organism: Argiope aurantia (assembly GCA_026543865.1). Lineage (NCBI taxonomy): Eukaryota > Metazoa > Arthropoda > Arachnida > Araneae > Araneidae > Argiope > Argiope aurantia. The sequence continues at coordinate 176,677 of JAPMOR010018771.1, read as the reverse complement.
TTTAATTCACTCTTCGCATTTTAAAAGGTTAAAATATTAGAAGAAAATAATTCGAAATATTTCTTACATTTAATTTATAGTGAAAATGCACATTAACAAATTTTTCATTTCCCTGATGTAGGCGTCACATAACGACTGGGCGAGTTTTTCTTATAGGATTATTTAATGGAATTTTGTGAATTAAAAATGCTCTAAAAATGTTAACTTTTATCTGAATAATACTTTACAACCAGCTTGCCAATTAAAATATCTTATTTTATATTTATTTCAACCTTCAAATTTATAATTTTTTAAAGTATCAGATTTATTATCACCAATTTTGATTAATTTCACCAAAAAAAGAAAACCATCGCTAAAAATGTATGCATTAAAAAGATAGTAAATATCTTTTTAAAATCTTATTTCATATATAAAACATATATTAATGTACCACATTAAAAGACTAAAGACATTAAAATAAATAAAAAAAGATAATATGTTTTACATTATCGAAGTGTTATGATTCCATTTCTAGTAGGATAAAAAAAAAATTTTTAAAGTTGAGAAAATGCACAATATAGAAATCATCCTGAATCTGATGAGTTTTTGAACTTTTTCGATTGGCGCTAATCCTATTTATCAAAAACTTTTTCGTGCGATTCTCTTCACACTTGTTTTTGGAAATATAAAATAAATAAAATTGTAATTAAAACAAATTTAATGAATTTAATCACTTATAATTACTTAGTATAAAATTTTAAGCTCGATACTATCAATTTAAAAAAGATAACTTATAAGAGAATACATTTTTATATATTTCTGCTAAAAACGTTGAATATATGACACTGTAGAAATCAGGATAGGACGCATGCATTGCGGTTTTGCGTACAACTAAAGAATTAAACCACTTAGTTGAATAATAGGCAAATAATATTCTTCTTTTCCTAATTTTTATGACAGAATTTTGATTTATTATGAAATGCTTCGGTTTCAAATCTTTTCAACAATTATTTTTGTTCAACAACATTATAGAAGCATGTTTCGTTCTCAAGAAATATTTTTGGTGGAGATCTAACAAAATCTCCTCTCAAACTTAAAAGTTTCTTCGTCAGCCCACGATTCCAAAAGCATCATTGGAGATGTATGAATGTATCAATTAGCTCAAGCATTGATGTATCGAATTCATTACAAATGTGAAAAAATGCAGTAATATATTATAACAGAGCACGTAAATCAAAATTATGTCGAGATGACATTATCATCGATTTATGCAGATTTATAATGTACTTTTAGAAATTAAATTGATTTGTAAAGTAACAAACACAGCCATTAATTTCCTAAGTTCTCCGATCGTTAGCATTCTTTGATTTCACACTTTTTTATTCACATAATCATCCATTCGGATCGTATATAGTGAGGAAAAAAAACTAATATCCGTTGCATGTAATAAGTATTACGACTTATGATCAACTAACTATACCATTTATATTGGACTATTTTTCTTTTTCTATTCTATTCGACTAAATTAAATGATTAATATTTACTGAAAGCTGCTAATTTTTTATACTAATTCATTACTGTCATTATTATTAATAAAAAAAATAACAGCAACATAATAGATAACCTTTTATGTTTTCATCTTGTCTCTTTTCAATGAATTTTAGATAACGCTTTAAACTATAAAGTTTGAGACAACTGATAAAAAGTTTTTGTACGAATTGTATTTGTTAACAAAATTCCCAGATTGACCAGAAGTCAAGAATGTGACTGGATGGTTCCTATTTTTCCTGTCTTGAAAAAAATATCCCGAATTGAATAAGATATTTTGCGTCGTGCCTTTATTAAATAATTAGTAAGCTGGTCATATAAAAAAAATCTCAAAAAATCACTTATTATGACTGAAGATTTATTTTTTCTAAAGTTATTCTGGAGAATGCGCCTTCGCAACTTATAATATGTCTTCCTACTTTAGCAAACAACTGCAGTTCAATAGCGTAAGCAGTCAAGACAGTTTTTAATTTTTCACTCTCAGTCGCTCAGACTGATCCCCTGCACCACCTGATATCTAGATAATCAAGATTAAGTTTAGAAAATGTGGTCGCATTAGAACTCACTGAAAATGGAATGCTAACTTATTAAAAGTGCACTCTTTCATTATTGTTTTAATCACTAAACAAGGAATAATACCTTATTAAAAATTTGCCCTTTAAATGCTATCTTGTAGAGAATTGCTAATCTAAGTGAAGACTTATAAATGAGGAATCAATCGTCTATTTTATAACACTGTTAAAAAATTTTGAAATTTCAGTATCTATTTCAAATCAATTTTTCTGATTTAAAAAATTCAATAGATTTACTCTTTGTATTTGCTATAAAAATTAAGTCGCAATGTAAAATGAAAGAAAAGCTTTTCCAATGTAAAGTAAAATTTCCATTCATTCGCTAAATCTCTTGTAAATGTTTGCATGAATATTATTCTGAGACATAATTTACAAGTAGCATGTTGTTTTGTCTAATAATTTTAAAATAGATATTGAGGATGTAAAATTACTTATATTCTAATCTTTTCAATTATTTTTTGAAAATTTAGATCGCAAATAAAAATAAATGTTTTATGTTATTAGAATATTCTTCCTTTGTTGGGATATTTTTATCTGTCTCAAGAAATAACCATCCGGGGAAAGAAAGCTATGCGTTGTTAAATAAATAACATGGGTCGAACATTGATAAAATAAATAACATTTAAATAACGGAGGTTTGATGCTTAAAAAAAGATATTTTCGAGGCATTCGCTTAATTCTTCAAAGTTGCATTATCAAACTATTTAATACTGAAAAATTAAATAAAAAATATTTGACATTTCATTCCTTAGTTGTATAAAAATTGAAATATTTACATCAAAATAAAGACCCTTACAAGATTTAACAGTTTAAATGAGAAATTACGTTAGTTGCGTTATCTTGGATTTCAGCAAAAATTTCATTAAATAATTATTTCCAGAATTCTCCCATACAAAGAAAATCAATATAACATAAACTTAGGAACTATTCGTGAGATAATAATTAATTCAACGAAAATTATTACAATAAAGAATTTTGCAATTGCATGATAACTATTATTCCATTATTGTATGAAATTATTGAACCCTAATAAGGGATTTAACGATTTCAAAATTTAAAAAAATATTTTTAGCATTCACATTTCAAATTGAATAATAAATATTATTCAAAATAAAAATTATTTCTTATTAATAAATAGGGACATTCACAACATAGATTACACTGCACATTGACAAATACGTATATATAAATGAAAAAATATGCAAAATTGCAGATATTTCGACGATCCTTCATAATGTTACTGCGCATTTTTATTTTAATCATTCTAATTTTTGTGTCATGCATGGAAGAGTTATTTAGTAAAATACTGTGCATCGCATAAAATTTTTTATCAAATAAAAATGTTTAAGGAGTATTTAATGCCGGTTTTTGTAAAAGTTCTTCCACTCTCTATCTAAAAATCATCACTAACATTTTCGCAGCCCCATTTATGTGCAAAACTTTTCCGCGAAAGTTTTTCGAAAATTATTGGAACTAATTGGAATACATAATACAATTATTTTTAAATAATCAGCTGATGCTAAATAAAAAGTTACTAAAATTATTTTGTAATTTAAATTTAAAAAAAAATTACTAACTATGAAGTTCTTTTTTTTTCTCGATTAATTTTGATAATGAAAAATATAACAAAAGCAGACGATGTAAACGAAATGAAATTCAAAATGAGACACTCTGCAGCAATATGTCTTCTCCAATCTAAAATGCCCAAACATATCGGTTATGTTGGAACTGCGACTTAGAAAATTTTATGATTCTACCTTGATAAAATGTCTTGTTCTATTTTTACTTTAGAAATACTTCAAAATTTGATTTTGAAGGATTTGTTTCCAACCTTTACTATACATAGAATATGATCACGAGAGTTTGTTGATTAATTATAGTTAAATTTCTTAATTCACTGCTTAAGTCAATGCTACTGTTAATGTAAAATAGTAAAATGACCAGATGTCTTCAATTCAGCTTTTTTTTTTTTTTTTTACTCATTTCCCAGTTTCTAGCTTAGAAAATCTGGTCGATTTATGAAATCACAAAATTTATTTTAATTAAATGGGGGGGAAATCATTTTTCATATTGTTTCATTTCACATTTAGGTGAAAAGAAACTAACATAAAGAGGCTTTCATATTTTTTTAATGCACTATTGGAGCTTCTTTTCCTCAAAGAGTTTTTAAAGCTAGTTTTTAGCTGTATAAGAAATTTATCTACATCTCATAACAGTTCTAAAACAGTTCGAAGTTAAAATACTTTGAAATGTTCTATTGTTAATTTACTTTTGACTACTTCATGAAATATTCAATGTCATCACATCATTTTGTTCTGTATCCGTTTTTTAGAAGTGGAATAATTTATTCGCTTGAAATTATTTCTTAACTCAGTAAATTAGCTATATATATAAAAAAACTTTATTTCCTAATTCTTTTATTTAATTTCCATTTCTAAAAATTGCTTTGTTCTGCATGAATTTTGCTTTGTCAGAATTTATATTTTTATAAAGACCAAAAAAGAAAAAAAAAAGTGAAAAATTAGTAGAGAAAAGTGCAACAAAATTCCGCTGATTCGTATTAGTTGAAAACACAACCTACATAATCGAATATTAAAATAATTGACGAAAAAATATCATTTCTTAGAGGGGGAAAAAACGAAATTTTTTAATAAGGTTTAATTTAATGACTACAAAAGAAAAAAACTCTGTTCTCACTTTATGCACTTAATATTCTAGCTATATTGTTGTGGTAATAATATTCTAAACCACATTGCTTGAACAAGTTGTCGTTTTTTATTGTTTCGGGAGATTTTGTTTGCAGATTTCTTTAGCATTTTAAAATGATATTAGAATTATAAAATACATAATAAAAATAATAATATAAAAATATATTAATATTTATTTTAAATTAAAATATTAATATAAAAGAAATTAAATAACAAACTAACGAAATTTTTAAATCAATGCATTGCTAGTAAGCGTAAACTAAATTTTATTAATAAAACAGAAGTTGACAAGCTACCAAAAAATGAAATGAGTCAAAACTTAACTTTCTCATATTTTTAAATCCAGAAAAATAAATGTATTTTTTCAATTTTCGAGCAACATAATATAATTGTTTCACAAACATCAGTGTTCAAAAGTGTCCAATTGAATTGGATTTTAACTTACAATTCATCTGTATCGATTTCTTTTCAATTTTCCTGAGCACTTCGGTATGTTTAACAAATGTTTTACATTAGAGATGTATTTTTAATATACATTTTAAATATATAAAACAATATTCAAAATCAATAGACTAAAAATTCCTTTATTAGCGTATCTTTTAAATGTATAAAAAAATACTTATAAACCAGGATTGTAATATAAGCTCAAAAACTTCAAGTAAATTTTCAGAAGTTTCTCGGCATACAGTTTTCTAGTGATGCAAATCTTTTTCAAGTCGATGATTAATGTAGATTCGACTGGTGAAAGAATTGACTTTCGTGAAAATATATTGTTGCCTCCATAGATATAAGTATCTACAATTTGGAAATCGAAGATAGCAATCGTATATCTTGATTGGATGATTGGGTTATGCAATCAGCTGACTCGGGACAATATTTTTCGATTGAATTCTCCAAAAGAGGATTTCCCCTCAGGGGAATACTTTTTTCATTTTCTTTTTCGGAAGCTTCAGTGACTGAGAAATCGCTGAAAATCCTTTCGACTATTTTTTTTCGCTCGAAAACATTAATCTTTGGTAAAAATGTTGTTTAATAAAACCTTGTTTAAGAATCTTTTTGAAACTTGAAAAAATTTAATTACTTTCCTTGCATTAAAACCTAACGAAAAATGAGAGACATAGTTTTATTTGAAAGAAATTTCAAGCAGTAGTCAAGTAAGGCAGAATAAATTCGAAGAATGTCAGTTTCAGATAACTTTTATGCTGCGGCTGTAACAAATTTAATTTTTTAATTACTTTTTAGAATTATTAGTAATTCGAATATTTTACTGATATATACAATTATAACCAAATAGAAATTAAAGTAAATAATTTAAATTAAAGGCGGGCGTTGTTTCGAAATGAGAATATTGGAAATACTCATCAAAAAAAAAATTCTTTCGCTAAGTTTTTCCAAAATTAATCATTGCAGTTTAAGTGTAGTGTTTTGTTTTCGGTGCAGCTTATAATAACGAACCTGAAATCCTTAAAACGATGACTTATTTTAAATTGTTTAATTAAGATAAAATAACTTTCTATGAGAAAAAAAAATATTGCAACATTAGATGAAAACGATATATATTCAACATCTTCGAATTAGATGAAAACGATATATAACTGCAATAAATTGTTATTGTTATTTTCAAAAGCTGTGGTTCTTAAATTGGATAAACATTGGGTAAAATTCTAGGCAATTTTTGGTGATTTACCAATATAATTAAAAAGTCATCAAGCCTATTGAAAGGCATACGTTGTTTAGCGATTTATTTAATTTCTGCTGTTTTTTATTTATTATTTTACTTTTTCAATCAGAATAATATTTTTTTTTCAAGAAATATGTTGATTATAATTATTGGAAAAGAGTTGTGGTCAAAATGAAAATCTGTAATACTTTGTTTTGGGGAAGATTGACTTCCTTTCTAAAATTCATTTTATTTCTGCTAAGCGTTTTTTTTTAATTTAAAGATAAAAAATTGAATATTTAAACGTACTTGATAATTTTTTTAATTCTATAAATTCAATTTCCTTTCATTATTGTATCCTGTTTTCGGAACTGTTTGATTGATTGAGGATAACAGTAAGCAATGACTATTCAACGATTTAATTCATTAATTATGCACTTAAAATTTCCACTCTACACAACAGAAAACTTGATATTGAAATTCAAACGTGTTTGATAGAAATTGCAGTTTTAAATTTTAAGCAAATGCAACAACTTGGGGAGGGGGTGCATTTAAAATAGAGAATTAAACTTTTATCTTTATTTACAATAATTTATTAATTAATCTAAATTCATTTTATAACAGCAATTTCTTATCTTTTATTTGAATTACAAGAGATAATTTATTAGAAATACTGTGCAAATATTAAAGTAATATATATTAAACTATTATTTTAAAATTTTTCCTGACTTATGTCATTAAATCAGAGTCTTTTGTATCTTGATAATTTAATAAAACTTGGAGCAATCTTATATTACAAGGCGAAAAATGTTAAGTAATATGTGAGATGAATTGTACTATTCTTGTATGAAAAGTAAAAATCCAGTCATTTTCATCTTGGAATAGAGTATGCTTTATTCTTCGAATATTTTTGTTCTGTCGTGTTCCAAACTCGTTTCCAAATTTCTTATTTTTTATGTAATAATAAGTGATGAGTTCCAAAGTTCTAGAACCGGTTCCAAAGGTGTGCAGCTTGTATCGAGAGAATAGGGGCGCTAATTCCTAATCACAAATTTGAAATTTCGTGCTCATTGTATGTCAGCTGGGAAACATTGGAAAGGTAAGCAAATGGATAGGAAATAGAAAGGAAAGCGAATTTCACTGAATTCTTATTTAGTACTTTGAAGTGGCACACCTTATTCCCTAAAGCCTAATAACAATGTGCCATCTACCATATATGTACCATTGTAATATATTTGCAGGAGGAGCCGTAATAATTTCTTACAGGGCGTCAAATACCTGGAGCCGACCTCGTGATGAGTTATTAAAGAAATTTAATTATTTCACGTGAAAAAAATATGGACAGCAAACAAAGCAATACATTTATTCGTTTTGAAACTATTTTTAAATTTGAATGAATAAACGTGGTAATCTTTTAAAATTACTGCTCAACTGAGAAATATCAAATTAATGCAGGACAACATCATCTCTAGAGCATATTTATGGTACATGTATTATTTACTTACTATATGTCTCATGATTTAACATCAGTTAATATAATAGTCTAATGATAACAATAAAGTAGACGTCTGTGAACATACTTTATACGACTGTTCCAAAAAAGACAAAGATTCTACTTGCAATATTTATTATATATCTCATAACCCTACATTAGATGGCAGAGTAATGGAATGGTAACTCTTTTAACGTAATCGTACTCACATTAGCGAAATCGATGCTAGACAGAATTATCTCACAGAAGTATTTTTCACTTCTACGTCTCATAACACTATTTCAGCTTGCAAAGTATTGCAGCAGGATTTCTTCTGATACTTTCTAATATAATCTACCTGACTCGACGACTTGTAATCCTGTATCAACTGGTATGGTAATGCAACGGTAATTGATCTGACACCTTCTGATACAATTTACTCGACGCTAATGAAATAAATCCAGCTCAAAATTGTCTTGTACAAATATTTTCCACTTGCAGTATTTTACGTCTTGTAATTCTGTATCATCTAGCTGATTTATGCACCGGTAACTCTTTAGATGCCTTCTAATAAAATAAGCTGATATGAATGAAATCAACGCAGGACATCATTATCTTATGTATGAAGGTATTTCCTTTCTTATATGCAACATAGTACGACTCGTAATCCTGTATCAGCTGCAACAGAAATGCAACGGTGACATCACATCGGATTCCTGCTAATATAATCTACCCGACACTGTCAAAACAGAGCAACGTGTGAGAAAGTAGGAAAGAAGACATCAGAAATAAAATGCGTCGAGATTACGCACATGTTGACGTTAGCAGTGCCGACAACTATAAAACTCGAAAAGGAAGCTAAGCCTTCCATTTTGTAAACGGATTAAATAGCAAGATGAGCGAATAGGCATAGATACTCCAACATATACATAAATATTAAGAAGGAGCGTGGGGAAAAAAGAGCAGGGAAAAATATTTTCTCCTAGCGGAATTTTTACCGCCTCTAAAAACAACATCCGCTGGCTTAATACTCGGGTCTAATTTTTACAATCCCCCTTACTATGCTACCCCCTTTGTAATTCTTGCAGCTGCAAAAGGGAATAAATATTTCTATGTCGGCTTCGGTCTCAAAGGATGTGGGAACAGTTGCCCCGTCCGTCAACCTTAGTCCCCCGTTCCCCTTTCATTCAGATGCCCTATTTGGGTATTATACGAGTGTTTGTGTCAATACAATACTTTGGTTGAAAACTATTATCACAGGGTGAAAAAGGTAGGGTTTTTTTCCCTACAAGAGAGGGCGGTTACGGGGTTTTAAAGCGAGGGAGTGGGAGCGAAGATCATTCGATTTGTTTGAAGTGTGAGTTTTGATTTTGATTTGTTAATTTAATAGTGTGTTATCTAATATTTAACCTTCCAAGGCAAAGAAAAGTCTTTGTTCTCTCTTACAAAATGTACCGACATACTGACATGCGCAGCCACGCACAACAAAGCTATTTATGAAAATATGGATTAAAAGTATTATGTGTGTGCGTTTTTTTAGTCAACGAAATACTGTTTAAATTGCCAAAAAAGAAAAATAATTTTTAGTAATAATCATTCATTTGTATTTTAATTCCTTAATGTTTCAATAATCGTTAATAAATCTAAATTAATTCGTTAATCTATAATTCGTTAATATACTTAATAATTTTTAAACAATCCTACTTAAATATATAGTTCATTGCAATATTTATAATGAGGATCGGAAGTCCAATTTATGTGACAGTTTCATTTGATAAAAAAAATTCTCCCAAGTTCATCTTCTGGTAAGACTGATCCTAGCACTATTTTTAATGGAAAAATAATGTGTTTGTAATGCAGTCGAATTTTACATAACTCCACGTTATGTAAAAAATACATTTTAAGGTTCCATTTTTGTATGTGTTAATGTCTTTATTAATTTGAAAACCTTGTCGGCATGATGAAAAAGCAGATTTATTAATTTGGAAACCTGGTCTGCATTATGTAAAAGCTGAAACAGGGAAGTCTTTATTTCCTATCTAAAAAAATCAATATTTTTGTTTTATCGTTTATTAATTTGTTCCTCATGGAAATTTACATAACGAGTATGAGTTTTTTTTTTTTTGAGAAATTATTTAAATCTGTTAAATTAATTTTTGCCTACAACTATAGCTACATTCACAACAGTTTCAAATTATTAATGGTTTAACCTGATTTTTAAGCTGTGTATCATTTTCTATTCTAAGTTAGCATGAAGTTGGATCATCATATAAATAATTATTTAATTATTACTTATTTTTGAATAATTAAAAAATATTTGATTCAAATTCTGTAAATAACTATTTCTATTAATTAGCCAGTATTAAAAATAAACAGATAGATCAACCAGGAAACAAATAATTTTAATTTTCAAAAGTTTGCAAAAGTATTATTTCGAAACCACTGTTCAGTTTTTATAAAATTCATTATCCTATTGACGACCATTTTTCCTATTTAAATCCATCCTTGAAAGCCAATAAATGCATTCAGTAATGACTATACATAAATACACAGAATATTCACAATTGCATTTGAGAGAGGAAAAAGTTGAACTTACTACAGAATTTTATACCGCTGTCTTTATTATAATTTTTAATTAACACGGTAGTGTAAAATAATTATCTTTAAAAATTTTGCTAATGAGTAAATTTAAGAAAATAGCTACTAAATAAATTATTAACTTTCAAGTAATTTAAGAAAATCCATAGAAAATGATTAACATTTCAATGAATTTAAACTTACAAATTTTGTAAGAGCAATTGAGTACTAAATTTAAGAAGGCTATTTTTAAAAATGAATATGAAGTAAAGGTCAAATATGTAATTTTTGTGAAATTGGAAGCTTTGTGAGACTAGAATTCAGTTACTTTAGCTAAAAATAATTATTTTTAGTTACTTTTAAAAATTGTTATTTCAGTTACTTTTGCTAATTTATATATGTTTGATATAAGCGCATATCAAGCGGCCCCTCAAATGCGTATGCGCATAGCTAGAATATTTTGAAATGATCCTTTCCAGAATAATCGCTAAATAAACAGTCTTGATGACATCTAGACTATAAATATATTTTTTAAAAAAACTCATTTGATTAGTTAATTTAAATGACCATCTCCGTCCTCAACTACAAAATACATATGCGGTACAGAACTAAGCTATTTTCGGCAGGAATTCTGCATATCCTCGTAATTCCTCACCTTGAAAGTTAAAGTTAAGAACAATCCGTAGCATACACCAATGCTCTCTGCCACCGTTTTAAGAGGAAAAATTATTATTACTGTGAAGCTACGTTTTATATGACTGATATGCTGCATACTTCTAGAAATAAGCAGCCATTTGTACAAAACTGAAGTGATGAAGTTTTACAAATAAAAGTTTTACAAAATTGGGAACCACAATAAATTCTCATCACCAAAATGGCAAGTTTAGAAAAAATTTCTTTCATTTTTGCCATTTTGATTTTATTATAAATTTTCATTCCAAATTTCATGCATGGAGGAAAGGGGTGGGGGGTGTAAAAAATATAAAAAATTGTACTTATATTTAAATTGTAAAAAATAAAATTATTTTTAAACAAACAAAAAATATGCACAGACTCAAAACCCAGTTAATTATGCAAATTAATAGGAAGTACATACGTAGAAATGAAATGAAATTAAGTGTGTATTTTACTTTAATTTTGTATATTCTTTTATCTTATGACCAAATAAAAAAAGGAAATTTATCCAAAATTAACTCATAACGTTATAGTAACTTTTACATGCATAATCAAATTACAAACAATTTGAATTCGAATTTTAAACGTGAAATTTGAACCCTTTTCCTTAATAATTGAAATTAGATAATGTCAATTTGAATCCCCTGCCTAGTAAATTAGCACATCTGCTTACACATTTGAGTAAGCATTATGCAATGAATATTCAAATATTGTATTTTCAAGTATATCTTCGTTTGAATTTTCATTTGAAAGTTCAATTTTTTTGGCTTCCGTTATTTTATACAGTACGCTGGCAAATAAAATAATTTTATGAAATGTATCGAAAGTCATGGAAGTATTTTTGTTATTACAATTTTTTTTAGCAAAAATCAAAGAATTGTTAATTAAAAGCAACTACTGAAAATATATCAATATTTTCGTAGCTCAATTACTTTTAAGTTTAGAAAACATAGCTAAATTATTTTTCTGTTGTCATTCGACTAAATATAATTATTTCTTTTTCAAAAAAAAAAAAAAACTGATTTCACATATTAGAGCAAAAGTGAGCCTATTTGATTTGAATGAAAAATATTTAATAGTAAATTCTCTCAAGTAAAATTATATAATATTTTATGATCGAAGTTCATCTTCAAATTAAGTTAATACTGATAGAAGAGTTTACTATATAATTCAATTACTTGACAAAATTAAATATTGTCCTGTTACATTTTTGTAGTGAAAAGAAAATTGGCATTTCTGATTAACTATGCCCGTAGACTTAGACTTGCATTATCTAGATTATCTCGCCGTCTTCGTTTTTATTTATCTAAATGTCCTTGTTTCTGTATTCTTGATGATATCAAACTTCTTAGCAACTGCTGCTTTACATTATGAAAATTATCATAATAATCTGAACTATTCAATTATTGATTTAAAATAAGCAATATTTTAGACATTTTATCTTTTGGTATTTTAGGAGTCCTATTAGTTTTGATTTTTCATCTTTGAAAGCATGAACCATTTCACTTTTTCTTAATGATGCAATTCATTCTCATATTTTATTAATCTTCTATCAAGTGGGAAAAAAGCTATTTTTAGTAAGTTTGAATAAAGGATTTCATTCAGGAATAAAGGAAACATCTCAAAGGATATATGTATTATTTGCTCAGGAATATATCGGCTCAAACATTTTATTCATTATGCGTTTTTTAATAACAAATATTTTAAACGTGTTACTCAGGAATTAAATTACACATCTTGTCCTTTATCGCGCATAGTTCATGAAAAGGACGATATAAGCTTAAAAAGGGTTTTCTAATTGAAGAAAGATCAATATATCTGATTAATATGTCATATGCCATAAATTAGAGTGAACAAGTCTGATAGTTTGGATAATCATCTCGGATATTTCGTTTTCTACTCATAAATAATTCTAAAATAAATAGCTCATATTTCTTTTAACCACATTTGAAAAATTAGTTCATAAAAGTTATTCCTCCTAACTATCGCTACTGTCATTTCAGTGGCAGAGAAAAAAAATGCTTTAATTTTCCTGGAAATGACGTACCTAACGTAAGAGTAATTTACCTCACAAATAATATGTGAATACAGAAAAACCCACTTATAAGTTAAAACATTAAAGACACTATTAATACCAAATATAATTTCCTTATGTCCACAATTGTCCTGAATTTCTAGATCTTCTTTAATGAGAAAATATGTCTTGAAAATATTTCGTAGTTCGATGAAGCATACACTGAATATATTTCAATACGAAGAAGAACATTAAAGTGGATTGTTTTTTCTGCTTTCATTTCGTAAATATATTTTTTATTAATTCAGTAATTTTCACATTTTTTTTTAATTTCTCGTAAAGTTTTGTATTAGAACTTCTTCTAATTTACTCTGACCCCGAATTCTATACCACTTTCTTCCGAATATGGAGAATTGCTCCAATTGAAAGTCTGGCTGGAATAAGTAATTTGCCTTAAAAAAAACTGAGTTACTAAAAGCGTTCATTCCGCATCCTTAGCTTTCGTTGTAGTCCCTGTAGAATGGCGACAATTGACCCTTCCTTTCGCTCAAACCGTGCGAAAGCTATTGAGTTTTTTTTTACTTTTCCAGTTATTCTTCATGTAAGAAAAAACTATTTTAGCACGTATTTCCATTTTAACTTTAAAAAGAAATCCTTTCTTCTCCCCCACCCAAATAGTTAATTCATATTTAAATACGTAAATCAAAATGTGCTATGTAAAAAAATTCTATTAGTTAAACAAAAACATTTCAAATATGTAATAATATCTGTGTATAAAGTTTGGAGGAAAAAATTTTGAAACTATTTTTGTTTTATTTACGAACGTTGAATATTGTAGACATTGCTTCCTTGCAAATTATTAATATTTGAATAGTAATTAGTAAAAAAATTCGCATGCTACTAAAAGTTTGAATTTTTTTCTCACTACCACTCCAAAACTTTTGATGCGCCTGAAAAAAAGAAATTCAACTCCTGTACTGCTTAAAAAAAAGAAAAAAAAATCCCGCGTCTTCTGAAGAAATAACCGCCACAACAAAAATATTTAGGCGAAAGAATAGCAGTCTTTACAATGAATACAAGAGAATACCGACAACATTAATTGTGTCACATGAAGCATAGGGAAAAGCACGTGTTATGACAGGAGACAAAAACATTCCTGTTCGATCAATGCATTTGTAGGCATTGTGTCTGAAAAAATCGTACACATCCTCAAGTTGCGTTCTCTCGGTTATTGAGACATCTGGATTCGCGAAAGCGATACTCTCCGGGGCGGTCTACTCTTTGTTCAAATTTCGCCATTGAAGGGATTTTCCGTGCCAATAGATCTGCCGGCCCACAATGGCATCCTGCATTAGGAGGATTAGTGGTGGTCTCCCAAACCTACTGACTCGATAGTTGGAGATTTGGCTTGATATCGCCATTGGCGTTTTTTAATGTCCTTGAGAGAGGAAGATAGAAATTCTGTTTTATGCGTTTTTGCGGTTGGGCTCGCTATTGGCTTTTAACGATTTTATGAAGAATGAAAAATTGATGTTAAAATTCTCAAGTTCAAAAAAAAAAAAATGAAGAACATGCAGCTGTCCCTATTAGCACAAATATGTTATAAATACAATATTTCTATTACAATGTATAATATTCTCAACATTGTTCCATTAAATTAAACTATCGTAATCTTGTCAAAATCATGTGTTATTAGGAATATGAGTTCATTTATTGTATTTCTTGCTTTGTATGAAGATATCCATGTATCAGATTTAAAATATTCCGTGCAGATGTGAATATTTTTTTATTTACAATATGATTGAATCTTTCTTTTCAACTATATGATTGATTCTAACTAGAATCTAGTGATGATTTCTAACTAGAATCAATTGCTCTAAGTGTGTAACCTCATGTGGGTAAATATTCAGTAAAATGGAACTTGAGATAAATATTGTAATCTTAAAGTGAAAAGTTGTAGTCTATTTTTGATACAAATTTGATTTTGATTTTATTAAACTTCATAAATAGGCATATTTCGAAATTAAATCCATTCAAAACTTGGACTAACCATATTTGGAAGTAATTAGGTAAAATACTATACCTAAGTCTTGTGGTCAACAACTAAGTGGCTGGTGATAGATATTTGATAATACGAGGCCAAAAAAAAAAAAAAAAAAATTGTTAAATAAAATAAAAAAATAAATAAAAACTCCACTGCATCTTCATTATTCTTTAAGCGTTTGATTAATCATTTGCGTTTAATTTCATTAAAATATGTGATGTGTTGAAAGTTAATTTTTAGCAAAAGTTTCATTAGAAGTTGCGTTTATATATTGCGAACGCATTGATTTTATATTTGAAACATCTAATAAATGTTTAATGTTAACATTCTTAATCATATCGCCCTTTGTGAATTTTTCTATTTTTTAGTGTATTGTGTCCACGGCTTTGGAAATGAATTCAAAGATTATTTAACTTCTTATCAAACAAATTTAAATACATTTAAGAATTCCATTTTATTGTAAAAAAATACGTAAAATTTGTTAAAAAAAAGCGTGGATTTTTAAACACAGATTTTTCTTAAACCTGTAAAAGTTATAATCGTTTATGACATCAATATCTATGATTTGATAATTCTCTTTCACATCATTGTTAACTAATTAACATCATAATAATAATGAATTTTATTCCTTAACATTCGAAAGATATTTTGAAGTTATTTTACAAATAGGAGCACTGACTGTCAAGAAATAGTGGAGGAAAAAATCTCTGAATACATAAAGAAACTTAATTACTTTCAAAATAAATATAAACACATAGAAAATATCAATTACTGACCTAGAAAAGAAAAGACTGTAATGTGTTTCAGACTTGCCGCAATATTTTTCAACTTTGTTAAAAATTAAATTACTTATTAGTTTTTATTGAATTAAAAATATAAAAAATCATTTTAATTCATCAAAGTACAGTAGTCATATATAGATCTAAAGTTAAATGTTAACTACCATGACTGTTGAAAATTACGTAACTGCATTCGATAGAAAAACCAATTCAATGTTGCAGTTGCTTTTAAAATGGCAGATGGGTTATAAAAAGTGAAGCAAATGTAACAAAAATAGTTTATTGTTGCTATTGTCTAAACCATGTTGATGCTGTTATAATTTACAATAATTTATAAATATGCTTGCAGAAATGTATATTCACAAAATTTGTTTGGCTGAAAAGCAAATATGCATGCTTAGTTTTCAAAAGTTCCAAAATGACAAAATTTATGGAAATTAACTCAACAAAATAAAATATTTACGAAGAGTATTTTTACAACTACTAATTTTTTTACGAAACTTCTTATTTCATTATTTATTATTAAATTATTTCGAAATTTCTTATTAGCCTTTTATTCCTGAAGTTTATTGATGGAACCGAAACAATATTTAGAAATATTTGTCAAAATATTACGATTTTGCATTTCAGTAGGTCATCAGGGGTTCGTACTTAAGATTGGTTCATTGAGCTCTTTTTTTTTTTTTTCCATAATAAATAATTTTTGCATATTGATTTTGATAATCTGCTTCGGAATTTTATTTCAATCTCACCCAATTTACTCATTTTTTTTTTATAATTTTCCAATTTACAAAACTTGTAGAAAGATGTGTATTCTTAAATTCTTAAATTACCTTCTTACACAGAGCACTTATTTTATAAAGCTAATTTTAAAAGCTTTCTATACCAAAAATCTCTTAAAGATTAATATGAATTCGCAAGGAAAAATAGCACTGATCTTGATTAATGTTTTGCGATTGGAGATGTAGAACAATATATCTATGCTTTTATTAACCGCCTGTACGAAAAAGCACTTTTCTTGTATAATTAATCATTCATGATGGCGTCAAATTATATTCTTGTTATGTACTTAAAATAAGGCTCTCCAATTTAATTTTGGAATCGATCCTTTATATTTTCGAAAAAAAAAAAAAAAAGATGTATTGTCATGGCACAGCGTAAGATAACTGTACTGTTTGATATTATTAATTTCAGAAAGGAGGCTATCACTTTTGGATGATTTTACCCCTTATGTATTGAGTAAAGTGAGCGAATTTGATAGCTGTTCTGTTTTATTTTAATTTGAAGTAGCAATTGCTACGGCATTAAATTAGCTAAAAATTGTGGTTTAGTGCGTTGCCTGTAAACTTTTCCTCCATCTTTCATGTTACCTCTATTTTGGAGAAATCAGCACCTTCTGGCACAATCGCAGATGCGCGAAGGGTTTCCAAATCTGGGAACAAACAGTATGTCGTTATGTTTGTAGAGTGATTTAAAGTTCAGAAGAATTGACTCCATTGAGTTAAAAAAATTTCAGTGTTCCGTAAATTTTAATTTCCAATTAAGAATACAAATCTCTAAAATCTTTGTAATGGGATGAATCAAGTGATGTTTTTGATTATGCTTTCAGTTAACTCCATTCAAATGCAATTTTAAAAAGAAAATGTTTACGAATGCATATTAAACCCATAAGTGTTTACTAAATCTAGTTCCTTACTGAGCCGACTTATGATAAAGCTAATTTTTGGGTAACCCCGACTCTTCCCATGGGAAGTTCAGTAGTAGTTTTCTTTTGTAGTATCATTAAGGCAGGGCACAACACACACATGTCTGAGTACAATAAGCGAGATTCAAACTTACCCGGACTCTTTACAAAAGGCGCGGTTTTCTGAAAAGATGGCGGCCCGATTCATTTCCAGAAGCCACGCGAGTATTAAAATAACCCCAGGAGTTTGCGGTTACTTTCCAAAGTAACTATTGACCTCAGGTGGTCTTGGGACCACCTAGTGTTTGATACGCACTCTTAAGAGCTCTTACTAAACGGTCTTGTCATCGATCTTGTAAAGCTACTGCGGATATTTTTACTTTACTTGAACCGCTGATATGAATTCATTCACCATTTGTGGGGCTTCAAATTTAGAAAGCATTCTTTGATGCTCGTAGCAGAACTGAATATCACTTTTAAATCTTTCCTTGTCAGATTTATAAAGGATACTTATAGCGATGTAGCGAGCGATGAAATGTAAATATGTTAGATCTTCATGCATTTATATGTAGTATTAAGATATGATATATATTGAAAATATAGTAAATATACTGTACAAGTTATACTTATGTAATGGTGATTTTTTTCGAAGTAGGAAACGATATTACTGGGCAGTTGTATTATTATAAACCAACAATCATTAATTTTAAGAATTTCAGATTCAGATTGTAACTTAATGTGAGCATTTAGCTCGACAAAACTGAAACAACTCCGAGCCATTAAAAAATAATAATTTTGTAATCCAAATACTGATTTTGAAGCATTGTCACTTTAGAATTTTTATATAAGAATTGTGAAACCAGCTAAATTTTAGTGTTCGATCCAATTGTATAACTGCATCTAGAGTTCTATCATAAAACTAAATTCAACTGTTTTGAAATAATTTTACTTTCTTGCGTTACGATGTATATGTTAATCCATAGCTGCATATTCTTTTTCTTTCTTTAACTCAATCGCTGCTACGACTAATGCCTAATATTCGGACTATCTATCTAATTAGATAACTCCTTCTTCGCCACGATTTGAATCTAGGCATTGTGGTATAGGGCAATTAGATAGCATGTGCGAACCAATTTCGATTCACTCAACAGTCAACGTGTTAAATACCACAGAAAAATTTAAATTTATAGCATAAAACTACATAAATATGCAGATATAACTTTCGAACTTTTTCCCAAATAACCAAAAAACGACCACATGAATTGGTCTTTCGTTATTAATTATAAATGTGTCCTATACATTATTGCGCTCATATTAAAATTGCACAGTGGCATTTATAGGCATATACAGTATTTAGAAGCGCTTTTATTTTTTTACTTTTATGCATTTTTGCACGGTCTTTTTTTGTTTAAAAAATTATTGATTAATGAATGAATTTGCTTCTTTAGCTGTCATCTAAAATTTATAACATTCTAAAATTATTATCGCTGACATTGTTCTAAATTAAGAACTGGATGGGACGTTTTGAATGTGAATGCGGCGAAAAATAAGCGCATATGGTTAAGATTAATATTTATGATTTTGATTAGAATTAAAAAAGATATATTACTTTTGTTTCGTGATTTAAATATAGACTAAGATTCAATATAATTTCTTACAACTTTTATTTGAATTAAAATAACTAGCTCCTTCTCTGTTTTATATATGTCGTGATATACACTGATTTACATATAATCGACAGTTTTTACGTTTTGTCTTTCTGAAGAGAATTGAAATTTTGTCACGAAAAAAAAGCAATTTTTAAAATTAAAAAAAAATATGTAAAGTAAAAAGGTCTGTTTTTAGTTAAGTAAACTGACGGAATTCGTGGCACTTTTTTTTTCATTAACTGGTTGCCATTGTATCATGGGTGGTCACAAACAGTATTATGGCTGATACAATCAATGACCAATGCCTTATTATAACAATCATAAAAAAATTTAAATCATGGACAAGCTTTTATTTTAGTTAAATCATGTAAAATTTAAGTAAAATGTCATTGCTAACAAAACATTTCAATTAAAAAGTGAACAATCAGTAATGATAATTTCTTAATTCTGACAACAAAAAAAAACTATATGAAAAGAATTTTACTCCACCAATTTCAATATATCAGCGCTTGTTAAATTAAAGTCTTTCCATCCTTAAAATATATATAAATAAATTCGTAGAAACAAATACAACTATAAAAGGAAAAAAGTAGCCTTGCTAAGGAATCATTAATAAATAGTTTTGATGATTAATGTTTTAAAAGAAATTAAATCAGGAAAAAATTTTTTAAAGCACTTCAGATGCCCATTAATACATTTTTTTTCTGTTACCGAAGAATCTTGTAGAAGACGCAATATCAGTTGCCTTCCTTCAATTTCATGCGAAGGGTCACACTGAATATCAACAATTAAAGATAGAGTGCCGCATTGTTGATGCAAATTCAGAGCGATGCTGAAATCCATCATTTCCAATTATGCTTAAATTGCTTTATTGGAAGTCAGTGTCAACAGTTTTACTATACAACAGTCTCTCTAACCCACATCGCCATCTCTTATCTGATAACTGTCATTTGTAGAAGAAGGTGAACAGATAGGTACTGGACTGTTGACGGGGATGCTATACAAAAAGACAGGTCCGCATCTAAACAGACACCGTGTTCACGCCGATAAGGATCTGCAAATCATTCGCTTCAATGGTTGCTGCAGCCCTGGATGATTTCAAACGGCCGCCAAGCTGTCGTTTTCTTCTTGAAGCTGCGCCGTTCGTATATTTCATGCATTTTACGTCTTTAAAATTCGTAAGTTGTCGTAATAACTTTGTTCCCCTTCTAAAAATATGCCAATGTTAATTTTATTGTATAATTAATTGCATTTATGTCGTGTGGTAAATAATTCGATAGAAGTACGATGCGCTTTTATTTTTAATATTTATTTCAATAAAGAAAACTAAATTTTATGGGAAAATTAGCGAAAGTAATTATATATTTTATAATATCAATAAAATATCTAATTGTCATATTTCAAAAAATTATTTAGCATTTCGTGGAAACCTCATTAGTATTTCACTCTGATAATTAAAGATTTGAAATTCGCTCAGTGTCAAAGTGTACCCCTAAGTGTCAAAGAATTTAAGAACCTTATGCAAAAAAACAAATCATTATGCGTAATTTTATCCGTTAATATAGGATACATTGAAATAATAATTTTAAATGTGATCTCATTTAAAAGAATCGATAATTAAATTGAGATCATTGGTTTATAGCCCAAATGCCAGTTGTTGCCCAATTTTACTATTTGTTGTTAAATAGGTTCAAATGCACTAAATTTCAAATGCACTAAATCATTCATTTGAGTTTCACGTAATCTGAGAGAGACCTCATTCACTTTCAGATTAGGAAGACAGCTAACTCACAAAAATGCAATTCTAAAAAGCCGTGTTTAAACAAATGTTCTTTGGTAAAAATCTTAGACAGTAATTAAAAAAGAATAATTTTTAAGTTTTATAGGTACTAATTTCATTATTAGTTGAATGTAAGTTGTACAAAATTATGCCACGCCAAGAAATAAGAAAAGCCTATCAAAACTGAAATTTTTATATTTTCAGATATTAAAAAAAGGTGCAAAAGACAATATTTCATTGATGAATACATGGAAAATTAAATAATGAATTGATAGTTTGAATGTTCGAGTAATAAGTTTCGTGTTGAAAGAAATCCCTGAATTTAATCTCTTTCTCCAGTATTGAGTTTAAAATGAAATTAACTTTCTTCTTCATCTTTGTTCTCTCAAATCGGACATTATTTTTAAATATGCAAAAAAAAAAAAAAAAAAAAAACATGTGGGGAAAGGCAACGACCAGCATTAATATGTGAAATATATTTATTGAGATTAAAGGATAAAACATTACTAACATAGAGCATAAAAAGATACTTGAGCGTGAACTTACAGTCTCACTACCCAACCCTCGATTTTCACGCAGCCATGTTGCATGATGTTTTATAATTTTTTTATTACTAGATCTCATGGAATTTTAATTGAGTTCACTACTTCTTATTTATAAGATGATAGGTTGCTGATCATTTCCATCATAAACTCAAACATTGAGTATAAGTCAATGTGGAAAAGGAATTGAAGCTGCGTTGTCCTATTTAATGCCTTATTTGAATATTTGAGTCCGTCAATCTAACTGAATATTATATATATTAAAATCCTTTCAATAAATTTTTATGTGACGTAAAATTTGTTTTATTTATATTCAGCTGATTTGTACAAAAAATATTGATTTGATATAACACTGCTAATTATTGATTGATGTACATTAATCATAGTCTTGATTTTGGAAATAGCCGATTTAAATCATTACTTTCCCCCTCGTAAAATGCGACAAAAATAAAGATTAAGTATATTATTTCCGAACATCAACTTTTGACACTCTAAATGGTTGGTTGGGGAAATCAAAGTGGGATACAATCAAAAACTGATACTGTCCCAGTTAAATCTGCACATCTGGACCTTTTGCCGTAATGATAACATGAGCCTACCTATAAAGGAATTAATATTATTCAAAGACGTTATTATTCATTCGGATATGTTGACCATATTTTGTTAATCATTAAGGAAGAGAATTCTTACAAAGATAACTTACAAAATTAATCTCATATTTGATTTTTCGATGCATAGTATGGCATATATGTTTATAATTTAAATATATATGATATGCGAGGAGATTCTTCCCTTACAATTCTTTTCCTTAACTAAGATTTTCGCCCTACATTTGCTTCTAGATCTAAGAGTTTTAAAAAACAAAATCTGAGAAGAACAACAACAAAAAATCACATAATATATATGAGTGGAACGCTGTCATTTTAATTTTTATGGGAAAAGTCATAATAGAATAAAAACTGTATGAAGAAGATGCAGAATAGAATTTAAAAATGCAGTTTAATCCAAATGAATTTAATCTAAATTCAATTAATTATTAATAAGGTTTGCATTATGAGTAGTTAATATTCTAACCAGTGGAAATAGTCTCCTTTTTAGTTTTTCAAATACTCTCTCATAAAGTTAATCCTCTTTCCCCGGCATTGAATTACGAATCTTGGTTGAGGCCACGAATGCCTTTCGTGGCATTGGCGAATGCAATATAGATCTTTTATCTAGCATTTTTAAAATCTATTGTACAAACATGTATTTTAGCTGTCTTCTAGCCGACCTATTGAGATCAAAATTTGACAAGAAACTACACTTGTAGTCACAGGATCACATTCCGAATTTCAATGATTTCAGTCACTGAGTTTATGAGGTGGTATTGCGTTTACATGTATGCGAAAGTACAGACTATAGATGACTAATCATTCGACAGAATTAGTTGAAAATGTGATAAGAATCTACATTCTATATGCTACACCTGAGTACCAATTCTATTTAGTCACTAGATCGGGATTGGTTTTCCCATTATATATTATAATTCCCAAAATATATTTTGATTTAGAAGCAACGCTAAGCCTTAAACTACTAAGAAAAATACAATTCCAAGAAATTTTTTAAGTTTCTATAGTTATCATTTTAAAATGATTAATTAAGCTAATTAAGAATAGGAGAAACAGTAGAAGTTCTATTGAATTTCAATTATGCTTTTGGGAATGAATTTAGAAAAATAAATTATATTCTAATGGTCATTTAACAATACTTGTAGAAATTTCAAACAACACCTAATCCAAAACTTAGTAAATAAAATAAAATAAAGTTGTTTCTTTGGAAGGTAAACCACACTCTGCAAAAACTTTACATATGTATGTGACGTAAAAGTAAATAAAAAAAAAAAGGAATTTTTCTTTTTTAATCTGGGTTTTATTTTCAGTATTGATTTATTAAAAAAGTTTTTATAGTACTTTATGAATGATTCTATTGTCATATATATATATATGATATGTGCATATATATTTGGTTAAATTTTCAGTTGCCTTGATTATAGTTATATAATTTTATTGTCTTGATCAACTTCTGACCGAAGTTACTGACTAGAACTTTCCAGAAGATATTCTCGTTGATATTATTTTCCTTATTTTTAAACAAAAGAAGATTTGGATTTTCTGGATTTTATTGGCACAAGAGCCATGATGTTGGCCATGCTGCGCCAAACTGTATAACAAAAGAAGAAGAAATCAAAAATAACTTTTTTCCCCAGTTGAAATTCTATTCTTTTTAAATAAAAAAAATGGAGTGAAAGAGAGAAATGATTTTAAACCTTGTTATCAGAAAGTATTCTGTATTTCTCTGTTTATCCGCATCATTGCTTCTATTCATTTAGAATATTTCATCATGAAACTCCTTATTCTTCCCAGACAAATCTATTTTAATCGTGAGAATACACTATACTACAAGCAAGAATATCTCCATATTTAATTCTGTTACCGATACTCGGCAATGTTTCATCAATTAGTTTTGTAAAAATAATGATATGCTGTTGATTTGATTGAAAATGTTTCATTTCCTGCACACTAAATTTGTAAAGGCTTTAAATAGTTACTCTTATTCATTTTATTCAACAGCCTCTCTCTACTGTTCTTATCTATAATTAGAGGCTATTAGAATTATTACACCTGAATATATTAAAGTAATATTCAGAATAACATTAAAGTGCTGAAAGCATATTTGATAGAAATCGATTACAATCTGGACTATGGACAAACCACTGCAATTTCTTTCCCTAAAACCTATGTTCCCCAATATTATCTCGCATATGCTAAATATCAAAATAATAATAATTACTTTTATTTTTGTATTTCGTTTTATGTTCAAGTAAACTAAAAACAGTTTAATGATTGGAAGCAAAAATCTGAGATGTAATAATTCGTGACATATTCAAGCTATCCTTTACACATTTAGCAGTTGTTGTAGCATGCATCATTCTTCCGCCCTTTATGAAATTGTTGGGTACAGCTTGCACAATATATTATTGATATTTTTGGGCTGAAAGCGGGACACGAATTCTAGACCGGTAAGGTCAAATACAAACAGCGAAGGTATATAATGCAAAAGAACAAATAGCAACATTCTGTAATTCGTATCTCTCATCTACACCGGAACTTCATATTCGTTTCTTTAAATTTTTATTTTTCGTATTGTGTCCTAATAAATCAAATGCTACTCGGTTTGGCAGGGAAAAATTCGAATAATAATTAATAATATTCAATAATTTGCAACATTTTTTTTACATATATATGCTATCCTTCATGTGCTTGGTGTTGTAGCATTCACCATTCTTTTTTTTTTTTATCAAGTTGTTGGTTAAAGTTTCCATAAACTTTATTGCTACTTATTTATTGAAAGCGAACCACTTGAAATCTAGGTCTAGTAGTTAAGGTCAAATGGCGGCAGTTGATGTGTATACTGCAAAAGAACAAACAGCAATATTCTACAATTGGTACACGTCACCGACTTCACAACTGCAAAGCTGGCATTCATGAAAACTGAAAAAGTAATAAACGAAATGGAGAATAAAGAGGGAAGGGGAAAAAAGACAGTGCCGTAAACAGGGTACAAGTCAAAAGTTCGGTCCTCTTCAAACGGTAAATTCCCCTCTACCTCCTTTTTGGACAGCAATTCGTCTGCGTTGACAAAATGAAATCCTTCCGTAGGGGGTTCTTCATATCGGCGTGTTTCCGGGCATAATTAATCCACTCTCCCACAATGAGGCGGTGGGAGGCAGTTCCCCGTTATATAACACTAATGGGGTAATATGGGGTAAAGCGTGTTGCGAAACTTGTCGCCTGATTCCCTGTCACCCCAACTGGTTACTTACTCATCACAAGAGCAGCTAATAATGGGTCCCTGGGAAGGGGTCTTCTGGCTTGCCACTTGAGAAAAGGGGGCATTAGGGATCTTCCACAAATTACTAGTTATCCTAGTCAAATTCTGAAAAACAATAAACGAATTAAGTCAGGAATCGCAGAGTTCAGTACGTTGATAATACAAGTACTACACTCTAAGCGCACCATTCGCAGCTTTCTATATATTTTCACCTGTCTTTTGCTATTAAATTATATTCGGTACAGTATTGTCATTTTTGATTCAAGCGTCATAAAAATTCTATATGACAAAGACGAATGGCGTAATATGTGTCTCTACTTTCGTTAGGTCTAAAGAAAGAACTGCAAAGCTTTATTGCACAGAATATCGATTGATGATCTTTAAAATTAAGTCTGTTCAGATACTTAAATAACTTTAAATGTGTTTAATAAATCATATTTTCTTTTATTCCAGTATCTATTTTAAATAGGATTATTTGCAGGATTATTTAACAAGTGTTATGAATATTACAACGTATAATGTTCCTTGAGCTATCAACTTGAATTGCAGTCACCTGAAGTGTGATGCACTGTCATAATCACAATAAAGAATTTACAAAAACTATTTCCGAAGAGGTTAGCTTTTGTATCAAGTACTTTGGTATTTTTACTGATAACTGGATGTTGCACGGACACGTTCAGTAATTAAAAAGTTGTGCAAATCATTTGTTTTGAATTGGTTATTTAAATATATCGTGCTTCTGTTAAGATACTTTTAATGCTCGGCTTTCTTTATCAGCAGGTGAATTAATTCACCAGCTTCTCCGTTAATAGGTTCGAAAATTGCCTTAGACATAGCATATTAATGATTCACCCTTCTACCTTTTCACCAGTGAAATAAAATCGAACATGCGTATAATTATTACGGACTAATTATAAGATTAATTTCTTTTGTTTTCAACTTGCTGCAATTAAATACATTAATTTTATAACAAAAATAAATTTTCAATTTTGTTATGTAATGTTTAATTGTTCATAAATCATTATTTTTTTTTTGTTGTTGTTTTGATTAGCTTCTTGTTAAGTTCACAAAAACTGTCACACATTTTGGTTTTTATTAAACCTTGACAAAATGCACGTAAATCATCTTATTGCTGTTAAAGATTGATTAACTAATTAAATAATCATGAATTTTTTTTAATTCTCTTATTCTAAACATAAAGGGAATTTAATCCAGAAAATGGTCCATTGTTCATATTCATTTCAAGCAACTATGTGACGAAATACTCTGTTATACTTGATTAAATATTCTGAAAACCAACATTGAGGATATATTCGGTTTGGCAACGTCGGAACGTTCGATCTCGATGTGTATGTACGGCATATGCAAGTGACCAAGTAATTTCAGAATGAGGGAAAAAATCATTGCGTAAAAAGAATTGCATTATTAAAGATTTAATTCATATCTTAGAAATTTTATACAAAATTCTGGAATATAAGGAAAAGTGAACTTATATACTTTTAGCGTTTTAAGGATGTAAAACGCTTATTTACATATTTAATTTTACATATGTAATTGAAGGATATGTAACTATGATAACTCGTGCTATAATTATGTATTATTCCCTTTTTGACAGTATTCTAAATTTAATAAAAACTCAAGCAATAATCATGTATTCTACACTCTTTTTTGAAAATATTCGCCGTTTAATAAAAATTAATGCGATAATCATGTATTCTGCACTTTTTTCAGACAATATTCTCAATTTAATAATAGCTCACGTTATAATCACGCATTTTCTTATAAAAAATCATTATGGATTTTGTTTGTTCTTTCAAAAGTATTGCGACTGAGGAATAAAAAAGAATAATCGTAATTTTTTTTATACTTTTATAAACCTAAAATTGTTAGAAAATGTGTTACAGAAATGTGTTTTTAGTAAAAATAATCAACAAGAAGAAATGATAATAATCGCAATTAATTGATATTATTATCATTGTATCACTTATATTCAGACACAAAAAATTGTATCATTTGAATCTACATTGAATGATCTCTAAAACTGTAATTAAAAATGGATAATTAATGACGACAAAATGTTACTATTCATCGAAGTGTCGCATTAACGTGAATAATGGGTCATGGTTATGTTTAATAATGAAAAATAAAGAACAGACGTTAGTTTTGCAAGTGTTTTGTATTTAATGAAATTTCTTGTTACACTAATAAAACTTTAAATTGTTTTTTATTGTTATATAAAAAAGATAAAGCTTAAAATTTTAAATTTTAGCAAATTAAAAAAGTTATTTATAAGCGTACCGAGTCAGAAAGTGTTATTTTAATGTGAAAAATATATGGAAGAAAGAAAAAAAAAGATAGATTTCCTTTCAAGAATTCTTTAAACATGAACTTAAACACAATCATTAAATTAATGGAGGGGAGAGGCTTCTTCTTCTTCTTTTTGTGTACAACCGACCACCCCGCCAGTGGGGGGGGGGTATTTTTCTTATGCTAAATTGCTCTTATGAGATATTCAGTTTTCTAAAAACCTATAAAATAGTTTCTTTTGTTTAACAATTCAACTGAAGCGAAAACAGATTAACAATTAATCTATTTTCTTTCTTTAAATTGTTAGAATACTAAAAAATATTTTCTTCTGATGTTTTTATTTAAAAATATCTGCAACTTTGCAATAAGTGGCGGATTTACATATTTTGCGATCATCGCAATATACATTATGAGACCTGTTAAGTTCGTAGATTTGGTTTCATATTTCAGCACATTTTTAACGTGTTAATTTATTTTATAATAATATTACTGCTTAGTCTTCCTAATTGAAAATCCACCACTGCTGGCAATCATCTGAAATGTGGGTCATAATTATCTCTAAAGCGCATGTGCAGAATATTTCGGTTCAATGTTTAAATGCAATTTATTCTGAAATCAATATGCATTACATTCTATACTTCTTAAAATAGAAGAAAAAATTAGCCTTAATGCGCTACATTCATAAATGCCGTAATTTTATTTCAATGAAAGTAACTTTAACTTTATTTGATCGCTTAACAATCAACATCACTTACCTCAAATTCCGAAATTAAGTAAGAGGAAGAAAAACCTAAATTTTTCGCGACACGGAACATTTCTGCCTTCTTTTTTCATGTCAGACATGAGCACGTTTGTTCCAAATATGGAAAATTCCCCCCCACCCACCCATTTTCTTGTAAAATTTTAAAAATTGGGATAGTTATAGTAACTTTTTCAGCAACGATTTTTACGATAGTGAATTTGATCTTTTTCCATTTTATTTTTTACCTACATTGTTTTATTTTGGTCATTAACAATGCATGGTCATGCGTGTATCTGATTTTTTAATTAATAAAAAAAATGTTATTCATAATTTAATCGTAATATTGCAAGCATCAAAGACTTATATAACATTATTTTCCTCTCAAGTGATCGATAGCTTTTAATTCGCGTGCATACAAGGAACTGATTAAATATACTATTCTAACATGAATTAAACGAATACCTGAAAAAGAAGCTCTTCCTAGAAAATATCAGGCGCACTATGGGATCGCCCCCTTCTGTCTCCCACTTAGGATAGGTTTGAGTATTTAGATGCGAGGGTCTAGTATTTTGGCGAGAGAAAAGCGGGCGTTTTTATCCGGAGTAGCTCGATTCATGCCCATGCCTACTTAACATGGAACTCCCATAGAAAACTGCGCTCCTGAAAGCTAATATTTCGTCCAACTCCAACACAATGACTATGAAGAGCTCTTATCCAGTCTATATATACATTATATATCTACAGATATATGCATATAATATCCCCAATACATCTAAATGGAAGTCTATTTTGAAGCAGCTTTTCCGTTGAAGTGTTGGACCACTTGTTGTGTTGGGATCGCCATCTGTGCCTAGAGGCTACGTTCGAAAAGAGCTTATTTTCTGCTACAATTGTTGGCTGTCCTATCTATTGCGAAGCTTAAGCTTTCATTATTTCACCAAGTTTAAACTGTCGAAAGCCTTGTGACAAAACACATTGTAAATAAAATGTGAGAAGAATGCTAACTTAGTCGGAAGTGTATTATTTATTTGAGAGCTTATATAGTTTCTTTTTTTCTTTTGCTAGTCTTTAAAACATTTATTTTTATGTGTTAACTGAGAATTAATCAAATGGAAGGTTAAGAATCCGCTTTCTTTCTCACGAGGATGTTTTCTCCAATCCATAAGCGTATTGTATTAACGTCTTATTTTATTGCCAGCTATATGATAATCAATGATCAAAATTTTGATTTTAGAATTTATTTAACCTCCTAATTAGATGAAGTATCCTATATTAAGGACATTTATTAAAATTTAAATCGTTAAAAGAATGTGAAAAGGGCAAACTTAGGGAAATAGGGGATAATACGGGTTACTTAACGAAAAATGTGTGCAAATTGATATTATTTGTTGGAATCAATTATAACTGTCAAATTCCTTTTTATAACTTTCTCTTCATGTAGCTTATATTAAACTAATTAGCCTAAACTTTACAAATTAAGCACAAAACTAATTTTTATGTCGGTATTCTGCTAAAATTTAAATATGTCGTATAATATAGGCCACACTAAAAAAAATTAAAAAGATATATATTTAGTTCTATAGCAAGTACAATATTAAAAATATATTTTCTTATATTTCTATCATTATCTTATTAAATTGGCAATAATTACAAAAATAAAATACTTTTTCATTTGTTATAAAAAGCATCTTCAGACCTGTGACTGATTAAATCTTACTCAGCGCATCAAACTTTTTTATTACATTTTATGGCTATTCTGCATGCAGTTCTATAAAATCTATATAAATATCGTTACCAATATTTCGTATTTTCTTATTAAATGTATGCATCAAATTTAAACAATTTGCAATGTCATACGTAAACTTTAAATAGAGGCCTTAATCTTGGATTCAAATCTCTCAAATGTTGCCTCTCAATGTCTGATAACTTTGCTTCATATAGATCTTTGAAAGTTGTTTAAACCCTTAATGACCTAGAGTTTCAATTTTGATACCAATCTTTTAAACCGAATGTTCACATTACTATTAGTTTTTTTTATAGGTTGGCTGTACGTATTTTACTGTTGTATAATATTCTTTCCAACGAAATTTTTAAAAAAATCAAATGTCATTATTGTTTTATTTTATCTATGACATATTACTTGCGCTGCAAAGTGAACAAGTAAACACATTTTACTAAAAGTTTTGTTGAATACATATTTGATATATTTTCTTTTTCTGAAGAATATAAATAGTTTTGAGGTAAGTGAATATATAATTTTCGCTATGATATAATTATTTTTTGCGAGTGCATGTTTTACTTGAAGAAACTAGTGCTATTTTTGTGAGTATCAATTTTGATACTTCAGGCATTCCGTCCTACATAAAACCTACCTACTAATTCTTTGGCTATTTTTCCCTTCATCTAGACCCTCAAGCAAACACAGTAATATTAAAAATAAATCACTTTCGTAAATCAGGCTACTAAGGGTTAAAATACCCATCTGAGATTAAATATAGAATGTCAGATAGTTAATAAAAATTGCTTGTATTGTTTTTTGAAATGTAATTCTAGGTGTCAAATAATGAGCAGAAAGAGTCCTTTAATACATTATTTTTTGACATAAAATTGTGTTTAAAACCATCCTGTAATTGTTTTTTGAGAGCTTTCAAGTTTGCTAAGAACTAACATTTTAAAATCAATTCTATCAAGTTATTAAGCTCTAGAAAAATTAAACAGTTGTTGTAAATCAGGACAAAAATATTCTCATAATGGAATATTATTATATATTATGATCTGCAACTAATTATTCATATAATTGTTTTTTGGGGAAAAAAAGCATTCTTTTAGATTTAAAATATAGCTGCAACTAATTATTCATATAATTGTTTTTTTGGGAAAAAAGCATTCTTTTAGATTTAAAATATAGCTGTATTAAATTGGATAAATTTAATGCGTACAGTTAATGTTTAATAATTTCTGAACGTTTTCTAATTTACATAGGTTTAACAATAAACCATAGTTCTTCAAAAAAATCTTTATTTTTTCCTTTCAAAATTAAAGGAATAACTGATTAAAGGGCGATTGTATAAGGTATAATGATTGAATTGAAAACTGTAAATAATTAAATCTGGCTTGTATTTAATAGATACGGCTGAGATCTGATTGAATAGTGATGAGAATAAACAATTTTCATTTTATTATTTGTCTAGGTTTCGAAATAAAATTAAAATTGATATTCCTGATACATGAATGGAGATATGAGGATGAAAAAGTTTATTTAACCCTCTAACCCGGGAATGTGCTAACATTTTTAGAATCTGACCTCCAAAAATTGTTTTTCAGTGGGCAAATATAATTTATTATTAATCTCATTAAGGACTCAAAAAAGGCTATTCTAAAAACACTTTCATACTTTAATGATGAATGAAGGTCTATATGCATTCTTAAAATCTTCTCATAATCTTCTTTAATCTGGAATGTATTAATTATATTGTTATTACAAATTATTCAATTACGGATTTTCGACCAGAGCCGGTAAGCTGAGAGGGACTCGCTACTGATTAATTAAAGAATTTTATTTTCTTAGTTGCCAAATTAATAAATTTGTAAAAAATATAAACTTTATGAATTATAAAATATTAGGATAATATTAATAATTTATTTAATATATCTGCTTGAGTACTTATATGTTTCATTGCGTTCACTTTTTTATTAGAATATATTTAAACGACGCAAGTCTGTTTCAATAATACCGTGTACAAATGTAAATGCTGGGAAATCTAGTGCCATAGTAGATAAATAAAAGCAAATGCATTTTCATAAAGTTAATAAGAAATTACCTAAAAAAAACATTGGCATGTTAAAATGCATTGAAAAGGGAAACTAAATTGACCAATTTATTAAAAGAAGGGTCATAACTTGTACCATCTAGGGCTACAAAGTTCCACAATTAGCCACTGAAATTATTATACTACTATTATTCTGGATTTTGCTACGTCCCGAATATAGAATTTGAACTCTTGCATACGGAATATCCAATCATTTGTCTGTAGCTCATCGACAAGACTGGTTAGGGAGGGTTCGCTAAACGCTATCATTGTTGGCAAGAATATTTGTCGAGCGGATGCAGTTATAGAGGAACATTTTTATTTAAGTAAGTTTTGATAATTATAAGTAAACATTGTAAATATTATTGCATAATATTATTGGTAATGAAACTATTAATTACAAATATCCATAATTTGTTTTAATGAAAATACATTGATGGAATAACTTCGCTCAAAGTGTATATTAACTGTACGGTGCGCAGAAAATTCATTAGTATTTGAACTAAATTACGATGCTTAAACATGAGGAAAATGCGCTGAAAGTTTCGTAATAAAGTTGAAAATAAAACTTAAGTTAATAAGCGGGAATCGGGATAATACATAACCTTGCTAACACATAAATAAATAAAATTAAATGCTGTAAATATTTTAAACCTAAAATTATCAATTTCACGCCTAAATATATCAAGAATATTTGTGAATCATAGCATCCATCTGAATCATTTATTCACATCAAAAATACATCGCATCAGACACTATTTTAAATAGTTCTTATCAAGGAAAAATGATCAAAATAACACTAAAACTGAAATTGGGAATAATTATGTTGGATCTGAAATACATAAAACGAGCGACTGATTTCCGCCTTAATTCACTTAGTCTCATGTTTATCAAGCCGTGTGGGAAACGCATATTATTGAAAGGCCTTCATTAACAGAACTACTTTCATGATGTTTTTTAAGGAGTTATTTAACGCATAAGAATGATCATTAAAGATTTTTTTTTAATTTGAGGAAACCATATACTGCAAATGTCATTGCATAGTTTAAATTTTTTATTGTATTTTTTTTCAACTCTAGATTTCGTTTATCGTTTAATAATGCACTTAAAAGAAAATTTAGCTTACATCTGGCATAAGTTTTCATTGCTACAAATTATGAATTCATTGAAATATATAAACATTTATGTAGCAGTAAGCTCTTATTTGTTACGTACTTTGTTCAAACTATATTATATATAAAATTAGGTGTTATACAACCAAAGAATTAATAATTTAGATCAATCTGAGTTAAAAAAAAAAAAAAAAAGAGCAACAGCCTTAAAATGAATCAATAAAGAGCAAAAATATCAGTTTGTTCCTCTTTAAATTGATGTTTTGAAGCCAATATATCATGCCTCTCCTAAGAGCATAATATCCTCTTACTATTCATTAGATTTCAAGATTATTATTTATTTCATTAGCAATTAATCCCATCTTTCGAATCATTTTGATAACGCTAAACTCATTTACCTGTTCTTCAAGCTCAAGAAGCAACTTTTTCTTTTAAGGGACCGCAATAAGACACAATGCACTTTTGTATTCGGACTTATTGTCTTAAACAACTGATTTAAAAGAAATATGGCAAAAACTGATGAATATCTTTCCATTAATTGAAGTTATTATTTTCAATAAAGTAATCCATTGATAGTTCAAATACTAGTTATCCAGCAGAAATTTCTATTTGTTTCTACGCTGATATGTCTTTTATATAAGAAGAATAACATTTCCCCCTGATTCTCTTATATTTCTATCCAAATTCAATAAAAAACAATATATCTTTCATAAAACTTGTAAATTCCGACAAGTTTCACAGTTGTAAATATCGTTTAGAATTTCGCAATCTTTTGCAAAAATGGCTTTTATTAATGACACAACTGGCATTCAGAAGACCATTATTTGATTACTTTATAAGTAGTACGCATTTGTCCTCGGACACTAATATCCTACAATCGCCGATTAAAATCTCTAAGCGAATCTATTATTGATCACTGGAATATCTTTTGGACACATATGAACTATTTAACACTAAAGCTACCACGAGCCGGTCAAATGACCGCTTCCAATGGCAATTCCAATGTATCGGTGAAATGCCGGTAGGTTTAGTGTTAACAATCCTAATGACGGGTATTCAAGTCAATGGATTGCGAACAATGTAATTATGAATCACAAAATATTTCAAAATTATTATATTTCTAAAGAATATTATCATATGCCTTCGTTATCAAATTTATAATTTTCATTTTATGTTACAGATGTTTTCAATAGTCTAGTCGTCTATATTTTAAATGAATAAGGATTCTGTTATCGTTACAGCAAAAAATAAATGAAATATGAAGTATGAAAGAAAGCATAAACATATTGCGTGCTTAGTGTAGTAGCTATTCAACATTTCTATTATTATATTGAAGTTAAGGGAAAATTAAGCCATTTGACTGACTTTTTAAAAACGGTATTTCAGTCTAAGAAAACATTAAATGAAAAAAGTAAATGATAGAAAGGGGGAAACTTGAATAGGGCTGTATAAATTGTCTACTATTCAATCTATAAAAAAGAATGGCAAAAAAATATCCCATAAAAAAGAAAACGGTCCTCTTTCAAGTATGCAAGAGAAATCTGAACATAATATATATACACGCTTTACGAACTTCATTACCAGTATAAAGTAGATTAAACATCAATTGGGGGCTACCGAAGCGGAAAAACCTATGGGGGAAGCCCACGCGAAGCCGTTTAGGCCAGTTGCCACACGAGGTGTTTGGAAATAGCTTTTGTTACTATATGATTAAACAGGCTCACTGTATTCCTAGGGAACCCCCTTTCAACCTTTGTGGAACCCTAAATCGGCCCCTTTCCCTCCTGGTAGGATTTTCTGCTAGTGCTACCCGTATCACTAAGACCCCGTCAGCACAAAGGTACCTGGCCCATGTTTGCAAACAAGACATATCTTTAATGACTGCTTCCCTAAAGAACCGTGGTGCTTTCTATAACCCTAGTACAACAGCCGTGACCCCCCTTTTGCTTCCTCCCCACAAGGGTCCCAGGAAAGTTATAAAAGCCAAAGAGGGAGTTTGGTTGGTTCCGGACCTTGGATTAGAGTGTTCCCCTAAAGATCATGAGAGGCTCAATTGTAAAGCCACCTACCTAGTCTCCCCTCCCAAACTGGAAGAACATCTTTTTAAATAATAAAAAGAAAGAAAAAAAATCTATATTTTTTTCATTTGAGAACTATCGCGGTCTGTTCGGCTGGGTTCTTTTCTTCCTCACTGGATGACTCTCAATTGCAAAGCTAAAGTTCGAGTTTATTATGTCCATCGAAGGGACAGGATACGGCATCAGAACCAATGATCCTTAATCCAGCTTCAAAATGAAGATACTTGATGCACTTTAACAGAATGACCGTACCAGCGGCTCCCTTAGAAGGTCCCGCATTTTTCTCAAATCGTTTTGACATGCTGCTTTTGGGCATGGATACACTTCATGACTAAGCTCCCTCTGATACTTTAAAGATATCTTTCGGGAATAGGCCCGGGGTTCCGTAGTTCTATAATTCGATCAAAAGGATCTTTTCCTTTGAAAAGGAAATTGTTTGGTAAGTTAAAGCATTCGGGGACTTTTTTTCTAGGTTCGTTTTTTACAAATGATTCTTATTGAAAACTCTGAACGCATTAATGGAAGTTGTACGAAAAGTTAATTTTCCATACCAATGACAATGAGCTATCCAAATTTGGGCTATATAATCTCTTGTGGCAAAATTTCCTAATAAGTCAAAGTATTTTGGCAAAGATGCATTGTAATTGTATATGCAATAGCATAACGGTATAAAATAATTTAAAATAACATGATTCGCAAATTTTAATAGATAAAGGAGAAGCTATTTCTTCGTAAAAAAAACATAATATTGCATCGAAGTACAAAGATTAAGATTTTATATTACTATGATGCATGAAGATAAATTCTTTCTAATGAGTTCTTTTACATTTTATGCTATCAATAATTGCGTTGAAATTCAGATTTTAAAAAATCCAAAGTTATGTTTAAATGTAATCGGCATTTCAGAATCGGCAGTAATGCTTTTAATAGAGCCAAATTCATTCTACCAAATTCATTCTGCATCATTCATTCTACCGTTTAGCGAGAGTTCTTTTAGTTTGATACAATACTATCTTTCAAGTTGTGTTGGGATATTTAAAATTTATGATACCTTTTTGAAATTGTTTTAGTTAGAAATAAATTGCGACATATTAAGATTCATATTGAATTTGATATTCCAAAAATAAATCTAATTTTACTTTTGCATATTATGGTATAGGAAAACATTTATGAAATGAAGGATTCAGTATGTCACCTTGTGTTCAGGCAGAATCAGAATTATTTATTGGATAAAATTTCAAATAGTTGACTGTATCTAATTTCGATGCAAGGCATTAAAGTAGAAATGTACATATAAAAAAAAAGCCAATATTAATAACTTTAAAAGGAAAACTTCGAATAACACTTCAGCGAAAGAGTTGAAGTAGTAACTTTTTTTGTGTGTGTGTCGGAAGGGCAACTAAATATTCCTACAAATAATTCAGTAAACTTTAGCAATCACTTAAGATGGGTTAAATAAATAAAACAATTATTAAATATTGGTAATATTAAATAAAATAATTGCTAAATATTGGTTACATTAAATAAAATAAT
>JAPMOR010018771.1:18707-139534 GCA_026543865.1 Argiope aurantia | reverse complement strand
ATTAAATAAAATAATTGCTAAATATTGGTTACATTAAATAAAATAATTATTAAATATTGTTCATATTAAATAAAACAATTTTAACAAATGAAAATTAATAAAACCGAAATAAGGTTTGCACAACTATTTCATTTGGAATTTCTTCTATCAAATTAGGTACATGAGAATAATTAAAGATGATATAAAGTATAATTTTCACATCCACTTTTTCAGTCAAGCTTTTTGTTATTTTCAAGTATTGAAATAAACAAATATTGCTGTTTTAACCGTATGGATTTTTTCATGTATTAATTAATGTCTTTATTCATTTTTTGAATTTTACATTTTTTACGTTGGATGGGCATTTTGGATAGAGTAACATTTTTTCAAGTGAAAATGGTACTTTTTATTTAAAGTGAAACAAATTTCAACGATCAGTAAGCTGTGTCAAAGAAAATGATCCGAAAATTATTTTAGGATCTTAAAAACAACTTTCTATTAAATGTTTAAACTGAGGGATTAAAAATTACAAAAATGAATATTAAAAAGGTATATTGGAATGTTATATTTTTTGCTTACGAAATATTTTCTTATCTTCATATTGCTGTGGCTTGCCAACGACTTGATTTGTTGTCATGTTCTGTTAAATTTGAGCTAACCCCTCTGTTGTTGATATTGAAATGAAGATAATAAACTCATTTTGATAATCCTCCTTTGTCTGTAATATTAATTTTTATAATTTTAGACAAAATATTATGAAGTACTCATAGCTGATTGTTTGATGCTTTTTTTATAACGAATTTTGCTTTTTAGCTTCCTGTAGCATCAATCAGTAAAGACTTTCTTCAACTTCAACTGTCCTTTTGTGTATTCCCCAATTTACGCGGATTAAAAGTTAATTTATTTCCTGCTACATTCCATGATTTTCGTTGGCTGACATGTTTATATTTGACTATTATAGGATTGAATAACTTCATATTATAGTATCGCAAATCGTTTCGTTCCAAAAAGTGTTTGTATCTATATTCAAACGTTGCCGTTAAACAGCGATTTAAAAATTCTGCAGTTAAAGGTTTAAAATCTATTTTAATCATCAAACTTCTGTTGTACTAAAACTTAGATTAGCTCATATAGCAATTGAAATTTGATTTCAAGCGAAATGAAAGAAAATCTTTGATGGTTCGGAATATTAAAAGCTACCCATAGCCTAAATATGGATAAAAAGTAAGTAATTCTATATGATACATTTGTGTGTGTGTTTTTTAAAATCGTTTAAAATGAATTCGAATTTCTATTCCCTTTTTTATGATTAATCTGTATAAAATGGTAAATGTACATTGTAGGAAGGTTGATTGCACAGATGCTTACTAAGCCTCTTTAAAGATTGAATAATTTTATTCATCCAGTTAGTATCAGGTCGACATAATGACATATAATTTCACAAATCAAATTCAGGTACAAACGAATGGAATAATCAATAATCTTCTTAAATTTATATTATTTGCTTTTATAATACAAATTTGAATGATTCTTTTTATTTTGAAACACCCTTTATTAATTAGTAATAAATTTATATTTATTTTAAAATTATTGGATTAGAATGGATGTAGATTTTGACAATTTTATAGCAGCTTCTTATTGTATATCATATGTGTTATAAGAAAGCTTTAACAATAAATAAGCCATCGTAGATGTAGTCGCGTTGTGTAACTTGTGATGTAACAAGTCATTAAAAATAAATAGCTCAATACAGATGCATTCAAATTGTGTTATGACACGTAAATGCATAAAGCAGTTTGAATTTATATAAACTGAATGTGTGAAATGAAATATTAATTGTAGGCATTTTTAAACAATGAATCAAAATATATCAGATTGTAAAAGAATTAAATTAGCCGAACAACTAGGGATCCAAAATGAAATAGCTGCAGATCACAGTGCTTTTGAAAATAAAATTATCTTTAAAATTATTTCCCCCAGTTTAGCAACTGGGGCCTTCTGCTCATTCCTGTAAACTCTTCGGTGTATATTTGGCATTTATCGGCTCAATAAACTTAGAATTTGATGCAAAAGAAAATTCTATTTCTTTCTTCAAAATCGCCAATTTCAGTATTGATTGGTCTTGTGCACAATGAGATTAAAACTTTTATGTTATAAAATCCCCTAAAGAAATCGGAAATATCTTAAACCTTCCTAAGAAAGAGAAAAAATATTACACAAGAAATGTACTCATTTTTTTAAAACTTGTATAACTATTTTAAGATTGAATTGGTTTGTTGCAATTTGAATCGAATTATTTTTCCAGCTATATAACCAGTTTTAAACTAAAACTTTTGAAATGCTTCCTATTTTTTATTGATTTATTTGATTAGATATTTTGTATAAGTTCTGCTATGTGGAAAGCTTTTTCGTATGTTTATTTATTATTTTTTATTCCCTGTTCAATAAAGATAATTTTATAGAACAGGAAATAATGTTTGATGTAATGAAATGACTACAATTTGGACTTCTCCTTAAAAAAATCTATCTAGCTCTTAATTTGACGAATTTTATTAATGATAAGGGGATTTCCTAAACAGATATGCTCGTAGAAATTTTCTATTAATTTTATTTTTCTTATTTAAATCATATAATAAAAAACCTTAAAGATTTGGTTAAATTGCAATTCGTAAGTGGTTCTTATAATGGAATGCAAATAAGCATACATGATAGACATTTTTCATAAAAAAGGGAATTATTTTGAAAGACAGCATGCTTAACAAATAATTTCGCCTAAACGCGCAAGAAATAAAGAATCCATCTGCGAAAAGTCTGCATAAAAACCTTTACAAATATCTGTATGCTATTTTATATTACGTCTTTGTTTGCATAAAACTTTATTATTCACAGAAGAGAGTAATAATAATATTTATAGATAAAACTTCACTCTGCAAACCAAAGATGCGATGAGAAAGGAAACAAAAGGATAACGTTTTTATCGGACTTTTTCTTCTTTCGAACCAATTCGATTTTCAAATTTTGAGAAACGGGAGTAAATATTCACTGCATCCAAATCAATTTTCATCCCTTCCTTTTTCACTATTTGAACGCCCAATAGATGCCATCCAAGCAAACCTGCCTATCGACTGAAAAGTTCTAACACAATTGCGACGGATCGAAACGACGATATTTGTTACTGCCTCACATTTCTAGTTGGCTTGTTGTCTTTTCTTCGAAGGTAGGGGTGTGGGGGGTCCCTTTTTTCTCCTTCCCTCCCCCTTTCTCTTCTTTTCTTTAAACTTTTCCAGACAAACATCACAAAGCCAGCCGTATGCTTCGGAAAACAATTATCGGAAAATGCTCAGCGATTCAAAAGGGAAAGGCTATCGGAGCGAATAAAATGCTAGCTTCGAACTACAGCAAAGGGGCGTAATGTGTTCTTTTTAATTACTCCCCATCAGACCGGACTATTTGTTTTCACACAAACTGAAAATGCCGAGCTTTTAAAACAATCCCGAAAACTATTTAAAGGGCAAGCGCATCCCCCGTCTTGACACTCGAAGCGTAACTAAACGGGGCAAGTTTATGGGATTTAAACAAGCAACAGAGGCTTGGCAAACTCTGATTGAGTTACTAAAGAGAGCGCGGGGATAGAGAGAGAGATCGAAGCAGCTACTCAATGCGAGACCAGGCAATCACGGGTTACATTCCTCGAGAGGTTTGTAAGCCTGTTACCCAAGCAACAATCCCTTTTCTCATTTTGTAACCACTCGAGCTGAATTCCCTTAAAGTTGGGGAGGGCCCTTTTTCTTCTTTTCCAACTTTTCCGGATTTGCCCCCTTTCTGTAACGAGGTTAACGTGATGGTAGC
This sequence comes from Argiope aurantia, assembly GCA_026543865.1. NCBI lineage: Eukaryota > Metazoa > Arthropoda > Arachnida > Araneae > Araneidae > Argiope > Argiope aurantia. Next base: position 135,706 of record JAPMOR010018771.1, on the reverse strand, counting down.
GGTCAAATGGAATTACAGAAACCAATTACTTGTGTCTCTCTATGTCAGCTACAGAGTAAATTATTATTGTGCTCCAAGATAATGTATTGACTTCACCACACCACTAGAAAAGGATTGTCAAGCTATTTATACTTGACGGTGCGGGACTCCAAGAAGAAAGCTGCTGTCTCTTGCCTTTAGTATACATAATTTGAAGGGGAGTTTTCTTTGTTTAAGAGCGCATTCCGCCACTGCAGTCGAATAAAGAATTTTCAGCGCTTTTATTTATTTGGAATACCTTGATGGAGTTATCTCTTTCCGAGCTCCAATAAGCGGAGATTTTGTTTCGGGGAAATATAATACGACAGTCTTCCAATTTACCAATCGGAGATTTTTATTTCCCATCACTTTAAAGTAGATTTTCAAACACGGTTTTAGGCATCAGTTGAGTACAAATGGAAGAATCTGGTTTTTACTTCCTTATATATTTGTAATGATCATTTCGGGTAGAGTAGATATTTTGAAACACTTTTTTTTTCCCTTTTCACCGTCTCCTCGTGCGGCGCTAAAACAATAAATTGAATTATATAGGAAAAGAGATATTCTCAAAAGGTTTATTTTTACTAAGTTTTGTGCACTGTCACCAATTGAAAAGTGCTGTATCTCTTACAGTAATTCAGCAGCCTCTTCATAGAATTTAGATTTTAAAAAGGAGTTGCACTTTAAAATGTACCTTCCAAAGGTGATTAAAATAAATAGTATCACTAACAAAAATCTAAGCACATATATGCTTTTACTTTGCACTTAAAAAAAACTTTAGTGCGCATTTTCTGTATTATGAATGCGTTAAATTATCGAATAAAGCTTCTATTTTATTAGTTTAATAAATTTGAAAAAATTTCTAGTGGTAAACAAGTTTGTTTATCTAAGTTGCTAGAAACTATGTTTAATTCGTTTGTCTTAACTTTTTAAATTATGTATCTATGTTTAACTACTTAATATGTGTTGTTTATTAACTCTAGTACTAATCTATATGAATAATCCATGAAAAAGCTAAAATATTTATCATGTACCATCGCAACACAGACTATACAGTCCGTTTGAAAATCTTTATTTGAAACGATATAATTTATAATAATCAAACTTTCATTTTGTAGAAAACATTTTATAAATGCCTTTTTATATTTATTCATTTATTTTTTAAAGTGTTAATGTTTTTAAAGCAACAACAACAACAAAAAAAAATTACACTAAAATATTTTTTACGCATATGGGAACATTAATCGAAATAAGCGTTTTCGGTTTTCTATGTGTCGGTTAAACTATATATATATATATATATATATAATATACATTTTTACCAACAAACAAATTTTTAGATTTCATGCTCATAGCTCTGATTCATTTGTTTGATTTTAGTACCTATCTAATTCAATAAAAGTATAAATTAATCTTGTTTACGTATCCATTTTTAATGAATGAAATATGCCTTTTAATTGTAAACTATTTTTAATGCCTTTTCTCCTTAAATTTTATAATAAGAGTTGATATTATTTTCATTTGAAATAGACTTACGTTACTAGACTGGTATAATAATAATAATTATTATTATTTTGCTATGGCAAATCGATTCAAACGTTTATCTAATTTATTACGAGTTTTAAGGCAAGTAATATTCGTCATATAATTTCTATAATGAAAAAAAAAATTCAAATTTGTAATGGGAAAATTTCGATGTGTTTTATTAGAAAATAATATTTTTCATTAGTTCGCATTCTTAAAAAAAAAAAAAAAATAGTGTATTTCATCAAGCTTAACAAGAGACATACACACATATATAATGTGTGTTTGTTTAACATGCTTTGAGGAAACAATAATGATATTATTTAACGATTTTTATTTTTCCTAATTTCGAGGAAATAGTTCCAATTTTATCTTTTGTCAAGATTTTTTTGTCTAAGCCATGGCGAGGGCCAAGCAACATATCGAACAGGAAAGAGAAGCAGTGTGAAAGTGTTTCGAGATTATATAGTTTCAGAAAAGTATTAGTGGACACAACGTTTTGGTTCCGTATGGAAAATAATTATCCGCACATCTCAGAAGCTACAGCGAAGCTGGAGTTCGAGTAATTAGGAAATTATTTTTCGACCATAGAAAATTTAGTATTATTATACTCGCTGTTATTTTCAGCAGAAAATCATTGCTTCAGTTTGTAAAAATTTCTTGTGAGTTAGTTATTCTTCATAAACATCTTTTATATATTACGTCTGAATAAGATATTTGTTTAAAAAAAACACTGAAATCTTCATTGCAGGAGATTTTGAGTAACACTATTTTTATCACTACTTTTTTGTTATAAAAACAATCAAGATTTTTTTTAAATCATGAAATGAAGTTTGAAGTCATTAAAATATTTGTATCGTTCATGAAAAGTTCTTTTCTAAAAATTAATTAACATGAACTTAATCAATTGTTTCAAAAGGCCTATGCAACTTTATTATTTCAAATTTATAAATTCATTTCGTGTGAATTAAAACATCTCGCTTAGTATTAAACAGAAAGTTCTGTTCCATTTGAATACTTCCGTAATGTGTGTGATCATGACGGATCAATCCATTCCATAGATTTTATCTATATGTAATAAATGATTGACAATATTTCCTCAATCATTTACCAGTTGATCAATAAGAATTCTATTACTATTTACAAAGAGAAGCTGTCTATCAACCTCCATTTATTAAAGTATATTTTTCTTCATAAAGAATATACCTTTTCCTTGCTTCCTTTTGCAATTTTTTCTTAAAAAATATTCTGTTGTAGTTGAAATAAGTATTTCCCTTTTTTGAAGGATATCCAGATATTCCAACATGTTAAAAGGACAAATCTCCTTATGATACATAATATTAAGTTAAAAGTAATGCGGTGTCATAAGCATATTGTTATTGCTGTGCTGATATGATAGTTTATTGTATATACATAATATAATATAAAACATTATGATAATTGGTAATAATTGTTGAGATTTAACAAGTAACTAATAGAATTCAAAGCTAAAAGATTTCAATAATATTTTAAAATAATAAGTATTAAATTATTATCTTTTGGTAATGAATTCCATTTTTAAATACAATAACCAGACGTTCGACTTTTTTCTTCTTTATGAAGAAAAAACTCGAACGTCTTTTTTTTAATTTGATTGTCTTTCTTTATTTCGATTAAATATCCTAAATTATCTGTCACTTGATATGCCTGTTGTTAATTTAAGTACTGAATAATTAAGTATCGGATTTAAATAATTAATAATTAAAAAGTGCGTATTAATACTTAATTAAATAACAATTAACTATTTACTTATCAAAAGAAGAAAAAGTTTATTGCTAAACAACAGAAATAACGAATGAAACAGATAATTTGTAAATTTTACTAAAGAAAGAATGAAGTATAGTCAAAGCTTTCGTCTTTTGCTTTATATAAATTAAGTACTCAGTCATTACAAGAGTTACGAATGAATTGGAAAGAAAGAACATATAATTAATTATAAATGACGTATGAACAACATGTATCGGCCTTTTACTGTATAATATGACTATTATAGTTTTTTTTTACATCTGTGCTCAGTTTCTTAAATAATATCTGAAGAACTCTTCTCAACTTTTACTCTGCGCAGTCCTTTTCCCTCGTAAAATGGCAAATCTGTATCGCAATTGCTTTGAAAATAATCAATTTCTGCTTTTTTAAAGCTTGTGCTATAGTAATAATAGAATGGCAGAGTAAACCAAATTGGCCGATAGAGTCCATGTTTCTGAATCTATCCTGCTTAACTCTTTTTCGCCAACATCAAGAGCATCGCGGGCTTAAGTTAAGAAAATCAGGTCTCTTTAGAGTTGTTTGTTGGCTCTTTTACATTATATATTATTTATATTATTATTATATGGATTTATTACGTCAATTAGCTTCAAGTACATTCCATCCATTTCTTTCTTTAGCTCCAAAGACACTGAAAAATGAAAATAATATTTAAATGCTTATATAATAGGATTTCAGAATTCCGCTGAGCAAATATTCAATTAATTTCGTGTTTTTCTTCCTTTTTTCCATTCCTTTCGAAGGGGGAAAATTACCCATCATGTGAAAGGATGAGAATTAAGAACCATCATGAAAGCATGAAAATTTCTCAAAGTAAATATAATCTTTTATGTTTCTCTTTATAATGGCAAAAGCGCAAAATATAATTAGTTTAAGCAAAGTAATATTTTTTATTACTAATCAACGCCATATATATATATATATAATGTAATAATTTCAATATTTATGCTCTAAAAATTATTTCCTAATCAATCAAATTTCGGTTTCACTTTAATTCATGACTAGTGTGGGCTTTTATTTCCCCACAGTGATTAAAATAAGGTATCAATAAATTCTTTTCTAAAATTGTATAAGTTCAAAATTCTTTCTCACGTCCTTTTCTTTATGTTCTTTTCCTTCCTAATCGTTTCACTATGCTGCACTTGTCCTAGTTTTTACAAAGAAATCTCGATAATAGTTGGAAATTCGACTATTTCTTTAAAATCGTGATGTAGTAATATTGTTCAAGAACTCCACACCTGTTTCTCTTTAAATCAAAGAACGTTTTGTATAATCAATGTTACTTCCTTTACTCACTTTTATCTTTTTTTGTTGCATTCGAAATTCTGCAATGCCGGATTATGTAATATATTGATTCTTAAATGGGCAGCCTGTGGTAAACTTCGCATTAAAATGCACTAAAAAAAATTCGCAATAATTTTTACCATTTTTTCAAAGTTACTTTTGAATTTACATTTTAAAATTTATTATGCACAAAATAGTGAAACCGTATGGAAAGTGACTCGTACTTACATGTTTTATTTTTTCAGTTTGCCTTAATATTCTTTAATTCGAAATTGGTTAGTAAGACATTAAATTAAAATCAATAAAAATTATTATTATTATTTTGTATATGAGGAGTCTCAAAATGGTGTATTCCTGCCCTGTTTCTCCTTTTCTGAATTGTCCTAATATTTGATATCTTTAAATGCAAACTGCTTTGTTAAAGTTATTATATACGAGTAGGTTCTAAAATTTTACGTACATTTCCCATGCAAAATAAATAAATAAATAAATAAAATAAAACATTCCTTTAAGCATCCTCTAAAAATATTTTTTAAGAATTATGGGATATCCACATCTTACTCTCCAGAACTCGTTCAGCTGTACGGACTAAAAATAACGTTAATTGATAGCAACAAGGGAAAATGTTTCTTTTCCTTTTCCCGCATTAAAAAAGTGCAATTTTTGGAAAGCGACTGCACGATTAAATTGACACTAAGATATATCATGCACAATAAATCCATCTCCTTTCACTTGGCTGGATTTTTTGGTTAGCCACTCATTGCTGCATTTCTTTGTCCTCTCTCAATACTGCAGCTGTATAAGAGTATGAAAATATATAATCTGGCTCTTTTTATACCCACCGCTCTTTCCCATTGAAATCTCCCATCCCCTGTCATAATCCAAATGTGTTGTAATCTCAACCGCTTGGAAAAGCTCTGGGACCACTTGTTTACGGATGCTGTATTATCTGGGGAGTTCATTCAATTGGGTATTTTTATGCGAAAAAGAGTGGGTCTGGAACCTCAGCGTAAACTAATACGGATGAAGCTTTAAGTGTTGACAGCCGTCTTTCCAATCGATAGTGGTTGGAGGGGGGGGGGTATGTATTTCTATGATGCTGGATTAAGTGAGTGACTATTCTGTTCCCATATATAGTTATGGTTAAATGTTGTGGGACTTTTCAGAAATTTGCATAATTTTACTGTCTTACATGAAACCTACGAATTGTTAACGAGTTGCGTTGAATGATCGGTTCAAAAGTCGGAGAGGAAAACTTATTTGAACGATGAAAAAAGTCCTCCGGATGCTTATTATTATTTATGAGATTAGATAAAGACGAACGAATTTCTTTGCAGAAGGCCTTCGTCCCTTTTTATATGTAAAAATATGACTTAAAATGACATAACATCTGAGGTTGTGAAGATTGCATATGTTTTATCAACTATTTTTTAGATTGCTGCGAGGGAGAAAGGAAGTTTTATGTTACGCTTATCAACCGAGCGTTTAAAAAGTCTCGCGTGTTTTAAAGTTATTACTTTTTGACTACCATTATATTTCTGGGTTGAATACAAATGTTTATTCAGTATCGCTGAGAGATATTTTGATATATGACATATTTTGTAAAGATATTCCGTTACATCATCGCAAACATCCCTAGTTGGAACTGATTCTTTCTCGAATTAAGCGTGTTCAGATGTATTTTATTGACCGATACAATTTTTCCGAAAAAAGCAAAGCAAAATCCTTAAAAAGCAAAGCAAAATCTTTAAAAAAGTCATTAGTATACTGATTGCGTTTTTCAATATTTCATTGGTATAAAAATTTTTTAAAAAGAATCACTATTAATATAAATATAATCTTATATTTAAATGTCATGTAATGTTCTCTATTTTGGTGACTTTTCTCAATGCAAATCAGCTCTTCCTTATTTTGCTTTCAATGACAGCTCTGACCTTCTTTACAGTAAGTAGTCCGATTGCAGATCACGCGGAATGAAACTGTATAAAATTGTAATTCATGCTCCAGGGTTCAATGGCATAACGAGGGTAAATGACATTGAGGGATTAGAATTTATTTTTAACTTCCATTCCTGTTTCATTTGTTGTTTTCTAGTTTAAAAACCTAGAATATTCACAAAATATTGCATTCATGACGATCCTTGGTCTCCGGGATACCATACCTGCTGGGTCCACCGCTTTCGGTTCTGGCTTACTGTTTTATTAAATAAGTACTGAAATTGAGTTAAAATGATTTAATTAGATGTTCGAAGAAACATCCTTGTTTTATGGGCGTTATTGGCATATAATAAGACAAGGGTGAATCTTGAAACATTTGTTAATTATAATTTTAAGATTATAACTGAAGGTGATATTTTTTCAGACGTTGAAAATTAAGTATAAAAATTTTACCTGCAATTTCAATCAAGACTCAATAACATTCCTGTTTTCCATTGACAGAAAACATAGCGAAAAGGCAACCTCTCCTAAAGGGTGTGACGCACAATGCCTACCTATCTACGTAAAAAACAAAACAAAACAAAAAACAGTGTTATACTTTTTTTTAAAGAAATTACTCGTGCCAAACCAATTATGCTGGATTAATTTTCACTTTTAACAAAACTTATTTTATTAAAACATTTTTTTTCATTAAAGAATGTCACGCCAGAAAATTTGCTTATCTGGCATCTTAAACACAAGCTTCATGCCGTTCGCTCTAAAACAATTAGAATAATATTTCTACCAACAACGATACTTCTTACATAACCACACTTGCTTTAAAAAAATCTTTTTTTAAAAAAATTGTTTTAGGCTTGTAAAGCTGGAATCTCTTAATCACTTTATTTGATAATAAAACATAGCAATGACAATTAAAGATTATAAAACTACATCCAATCATAAAATAACATCTTACAGTTTCGTAAGTTCAAAGTGTAATGAATTAATGACAATATCACAAGAATTTTATGCCATTGCTAAATTAATAGGAGCAACAATGCTGTTTTAGTATTGCTCCATTAAACCAGTGATGATTCTGATGTTTAAATTTTTTTGAATGGTATTAGTGTTTGGGAGTGCAGACTTTCATCCGGAAACACGAATTATTATATTTGCTTTAGCTTTAAAACACGTTTAGCGTAGTAATGTTTTGAATTCATTTATTGTCTAACATTAAGATATCACGTAGAAGTTTGTTACAAGTATGTTTGTCAGATCAGAGAACCCTTTTAACCCTCCAATTTTAGAAAAAATTTCTTTTTAAATTCAACATTTGCAGATAAATCCAAACACTACTGAAACGGAGCCAGTTGTTATTTATATGAATCTCTGTAATAATTAAATGTAATTCAGTATCATACTAGTAGGGGTAATTATAGCATATCGAGTGAATCGCGGATACACAACTAGAAGGTAAATTTTTCATACAGCTTACAGATAACTTAATGCTACTTAAAAGTTATGGTTTGTGTAGTAGTAAAAATGAGGAATTTGGCCTGTAATGAAACATGAGCTTTTGTTTTTTCCTTTACAATGTACGCAAAGAGAAAGTATTGTAATCGTCAAAATAATAATAATAATAATACCTCGAGATTTTGCTGAATTTCCAAGTGCCAGACCTCCCTAAAATCGGAAAACACATCGTTAGAAGTGGCTATCTGTCGCTCTATCTATTTATGAATAATATGGTTTATAAGCACTTTCAGTAGACGAAGGAATTTGGTATGCTGTTTTAACATTAAATTTGTAGATCTCAATCGAAATCCATTGGTAGAAGATTGTCGTTCAGACTGTCTGCAAAGACACTGTAGAGCAAACGAACCCCTTAATTACAATAGCTAGATACATAAAATTTGGTACGCTGTTCTAGTATTTAAAGTATAGATCCGTATCAAATTTGAAATGAAATCCATCAAAGGATTGACCAATTATTTGTCTGAACATTCACATACATGAAAATACAGAAGCTCTTCAATCGGTCTCTGAAAAGTATCCAAATGAATTGATTTTCTTTAATCTATTAGAAAGAACAAAACGCTTATGTGCGGAATTCTAATAATAAAAATGTGTTCAATTATGGCTTTCACGGCCTTGGTCTAGTTCCACGATTTTTTCTGGGGGGAAAGAGGATAAGATCTTTCTTTATTAGAGAATAAACTTGAAACTTTCGAAAGACTACTCCTACAGAATTCTTTCATAGGCTCTCAATCTTTTATCGTGAACATAAAAAACGCTGAAAGTTATTTACATTTCTTTTAGAAATTAATGGGAGAAACATATACATATTAATGTCGTAAATTAGGTATTAATCTTATCGGCACTTCATTTGAAAATATTATTTATCTTTCTGCTTCAACCAATTAATTGTGCTGTAGACGGTTAAAACCTTTTATCATAAACATATTATTTTAGGTAGACTAGAAGATATACCCATTTAGACGAACTGTTATCCTTTTAACAATATTTCGGATATGATTGGCACAGATTAATTAACGACAGTTGTAATAAAAATCGCATGAACATTGGCAAAGAGTTTAAGAAATTAAAAAAAAAATCATTATAATTCACTTTCAATGCAAATAGATAGTAAAATTAAAAGTTTGTTTCTAGTTGTGAGATCTTCTTTATCCAGAATGTTTACGAACACTCAATTCAAAACTAATCACTAAAATCGGTTTGAAACAAATCGTGATCCTCTAATAGAAAAAAATGCAAAATAAAATAATACTAGAAGAAACTATTAACAATATTATATTTTCCTACAATTGAAATAGGAATATAGAGAATGAAAGAAACTCGGCTCGTTAACTTTTGTAGCATTTTTGAATAAAAAAAAGTAAATTAATTATAAAATTTGTGACCCTATTACATATTTTTATTTTCTAGGTTTTCGATCTTCTCTGCACATAATGTTCACTCACGAATACTCAAATATAAACTAATCATTTGAAATTGAACTGAAAGAAATAACAACCTATTAAAAGGAAGGAAAAAAAAATGCATTTATATATAAAAAATTTAAAAAAAAATATTGGCGAAAAATAAAAAGAATAATTTCCAAACTTACCTGAAAGGAGAATATGATGAATTAACATTATATAAAATATTATAGACCTCAGCTCAATGATCTTTGCTACAATCCAGCATAAAAAATTAATAAAGTTTACGATCTCTTAAATAATTTTTAGTCATGCTTAGTGTTATATTCACTCATAAAAAAAAATCCGTCTGATTTATTTGACGCTAACACAGAGATTGGAATTTCAATTTGGCTGAGGTATTTTTAAACTTCGCTTAGATAAAACTTCCAGACAGTCTGAACAATTACATGTTCTGGTTGTATGTGGCGTCGACAAAAGAATGTGGACGTCGACAAAGATCTGTAAGGTCTTCAACTTAACGTCGCATCAGAATACCTGTAGACACTTGGGGAAAGGTAGAAACACTTTTATTTATAATTGTTTTTGGGTTTTAATGTACATTAAAACAAGAGCAACAAAGTTACTAAAAAAGTGTATATCAAACTGTAGAGTATGCAAGATGCTACTTTTAAAAATCACAAAGAAGCATGCAAGTTCAAGAAATTTTCCGCAAATAGGATTATTATTTTTTTAATTTGTAGTTGATGAAGGATAATTATTGCTGCAAAGCCAAATTTCAATTCAGTAGTTATCGCTCAATCATGGATTTCTCTCTCTGGTGGATTTTTGTAATAATCTTATCTTTATAACAGATAATCTAATTCAGTCTCAAATTAAGTGACTACCAGAGTTTATATGAGCATGCTTGACAAACAGTTACCTAAGAAGGCTTCTGCCAGTTAATCCCCCCCCTTTTTTTTCTCACTACCGCTTTCAATTAACTCAGCTTCTTTCATATTTGCAAAGAATGAATTTAGTTATCAACTCAGTACTTGTTTTTATTCAATTTCTTTTGTAATAGAGTTCTAAAATTTTGTGTTCCCATTACTTTATATGACAGTCGCCATCTGGGACTGAATTAAAGAAAAAATTCATCACAAGACTTCACCAAATTTATAATAATGAATTATGTTATTTTTAAAAGGCTAAAAGGTAGGAAATGGCAAAATAATAAAAATAAAGACACTTTTTTAAATGTGCTTTTTATCAGTATGCTAAATAGTATATATATATATTTTAAATATCCGACGCATGGAAGAAATTTACTTAAGCATTAATTAAAATATATATGAAGAGTGTGACTGAAATTCCAATTTACTTAGAGTATTTATATTACGTCCTCACACTTATCCGTTTTATTTTGGCTTTCATATTCCTGGATAAAAGTTTTTCCATTTGATAGTATAATAAAAGGCATGCTTTATTTTTTTTTATATATATATTTTTATTTTTTCTTTATGCAAATGGCATCAAAACCTCAATTGAGGAAGAATCAAATTCTTTTCCTTTTTTATATCTTCCCGCCCACGAAAGAAATTAGATTTTCTTTACATATTTCCGTTGATTAAACTAACTGGAAATGTTTGTTTCGCGTTGATTTGTAAAATATAAGATTGTATCTCGAAGTGAACTCATTGGTAATATGCATATATTTCCCGAAACACTCTCTGTATTTGCGAAGAAAGAGAATGATTTTCTTTTCTTTTGATAAAAACCCACATCCCCGAAGAATGCAAATGTTATTGATCGATCATTGAAAACTACAACCTCCGGCAAAGACTTTAAATAATAATAAAAAAAATTACATCATTTGTATTTCGCAATCCTACTCATTCTAGAATTTATTTTAGCTTATTCTTATTTATTTGTATATATTTTTTTTTCGCTTGCAGCACAAGACTGAGAGAAACGAGTAATATTAAATCGGCGTGTGCAATGCCTATACTAACACTTTTCGCAATTTTCTTTTTCCGGAAGTGGCATATGCCGCTGTAGCCTACTGTAAATGAATCAAATATATATATATTCCTATCCCTTTGCTTCTCGTCTCTCTCGCACCCCCCCTCGAGTCTTGAATTATTATTTATTTTTTCCCGCGCGTGTCTTCACAGAAAAAAGGTAGAAGCGAAAAGGAGGATTGAATTTTCTACAAGGAGCTGTAATCTAAGTGAAGGGAAAGCCGGCAAAAAAAAAAAAAAAAAAAAAAAATCTACACATTCATTTCAGAGACGGTAGCCGGTCAATAAATGCTAGATACACACACACAACAGAGAAACTAACCCGAAAAAGTTGGCCCTGGGCCAATATTTTGCTGCTGCGACCCCCTTCCCCCAATGCCAAGGAAAGATGCTGCAACGAGGGGAGAAAAGGGAGGGGTGAGAGTTAAGCAATAAGGGTAAGGGGAGCCGGAATTTTTCGAGGTGGCATAAGGAAAAGAAAGAAATCGTCTGCAATGTAGCGGGCACGACACCAAAAACCAAATATTAGTGGAGGGACAGCAAACACGTTCCTTGGTTGTGGCTGTACATAGCCCCTGGGTACAGCCCGCTACTGTATATTGGCCCGACCGTCAGCATGGAGGGGGGTCAGCGGGAAAAAGTCGTTCGGAAATGGGAGGGCCAGGTTTTTCTTCACAAGTTTGATGCTTTCGTTCGCTTTTATCGTATTTCCCCCAGGCTGTCTTGCTGTCAAATGAACTTCAGCAAGCGACAATCACCCCCCCCCCCTGCACAGCGGAATTTTCTCGCTTTTTACCATCTCTCCCCTCTTTCCCTCGTAGAGGAAGTGATGGTTTTTTAATTACGAAATTCTAGCGGCGGGAGTAATTAAAAATAAAGCTGGAAGGAAAAGTGAAGGGGAAAAAGAAAGAGTTGAGTCGAGAAAAAAAGGCGGTCATAACCCGGGGCTAGTGCTTGCGGGCTGGCATTTTCATAAGAGGACCGCGGGGAGAACTCGGAACAATGAACTTGTGACAAGTAAAATGCTAAAACAATTTTTTTTCTTCGTCTATTACTGTACTATAAAAAGGCACTTTAAAAAAACGCGCTTGAAACAAAACGCATTGGATTCATTCGTCTAAGCGCAGAATAAATTAACAAACTAGGTCTTGCTTAAAGTGATTTACAGTTATTAAATCGACTAGTGAATGTGACATTTGATTAGAACGCCGCGGGAATAATGAATGACTATGAACTTGCGTCAGTTAGAAAGAATCGAGAATGTTTTAAGCCATTGTTCTTTTGCTGTTTGGAATTAAGAATTTTATTTGATTTGGGGAACATAGAAATAGACGAGCAAATTAAATACGATTGCACGGATTATAGCTTTCTAAATGGAAACAGTTTCAATATATCTTTTATTATTTTATTTGCGACAGTTTGAAATTAATTTTCTTTCAGGATCACTTTCAAATATTCAAACTCGGGGAGCGAAAAAAAGATTAAACTTCTGAAGTGATATTGAAGACTCAATAACACTCTTTCTAATCATTTTTATTTGACAAAACGTACCCTCCTTTTGTAGAATAATTTAAAATTAATTTCTTTTTTTTTAAACCATCTATTTCCTTTTCCCAATATCAGAGCATCAGAGCATTCCAATAAAATTAAATAATGAAGAGGAAGAAAGTTCTTTAAGAACAATTATGTTTAAATGGCGGAAAATAAAATATTTCCTGTTTTGTTATTTGAATTAATATACAGTTTAGAAGTTTATAAATCGGAACAGGTTGAAATTCCTTTCTTGCAATTGCAATAAATTTTGAAAAAAGTTTTTAAATTTAATTCATTTGATTTATTGTAAAAGAGGAAAAAGGTTTAATATATTAAAACATTATTTCATCGATGGTGTAATAGGGTGATTTCTTTTTCTCATAATGAAATGTTTTGGAAATTCCTTTTGCGATTGACTTGATAATATTGGGTAAAACATTGGGGTAAAAATGGGAGGGCAAAAGGGGTATGCCTATCCAGGACGTCTATATCAGGAGTAGCCATGAATAAAAAATACATTCATTTCACTTTATAACTACGCTGAGGAAGAGGATAGATGAAAAGATACTATGCTGCTAGTATTTCTGAGTCTTGTTACACAGAAACTGAATTTCAGTCTGCCGTGAAACTGAAACATTTATATGCTACAGGATATTACAACAGTTCATTTTTAAACTTTTAAGGTAGGTCAAACATGTGGAAGTGAATATTAATATATATATATATATATTCAAAAACGCTGAAGGGGGGGGGTTACTCTCTGTCAGTGAATTAAATAAAAGTATACATCAGATAAAATGTACGACATTGATTTAATGAGATAAAGCTTTAGTTATACTATTGTAAATTTGTATCGCTTTATTTAAATTTTTTGTAAAAAATAATATCTGGAGAATTTGTACTTTTCTTTCGATTGATGTTCTGACAACAAGTGATCAAAAGCGCCGCTTTCAAAGCGTTCTGTTTAAGCTTCTGTTCCAGTATTTTCTTCTGATAGTTTTCTGACTAAATAAATGCATGTAAACATTTTTTTTTTCGAAGAAATATGTAGACATTTGCTTTTATCGGTTCCTATAAATCATATAACTATGAATAGGAGGGGGGGGGGTATAGAAGCCTTTGATGTCAATCTCAGTAGGTACTGCCAGTACGAATTAGTTTTCTGTTTATATCATTTTAAAACCGATTATGAAGAGGAGTGAGAAAAAATATATACTTTGCCTGAGGCACCATATGGTTTTCGTTTCAGGGTCCCGAAATTAGCATTTCCCTAAGGGGTGGTACGCAGAAAGATGAGCGATTATTGTGCCTCCCGATTCCGTGAATAATCTGAACTCACCTTATTGTTAAAATGTAAGCATTTCCTTTTATCTTTCCTCTCACCGTTTTTTACTTTTTTTTTTGACCAAATAAAATATCCTGACGCGTAGGCAAAAGGCTGAGGCTTTCAGAATCCGAGAATGAACAGTACTCACTTGGCCGCTGATTCCTTTACCCATGTATTATTGAATCGGGATATCCATGTCTTATTTCAATCGAGATTATTAATAACGACTATTCAAAATGTACCGTCCTAATCATGCAATTGGTTTAACGAAAAACAAATTTGTGCCTATGTAAAAGGTTCCGCGTTAAGTGGAAGCATCAACTGATACCGAGGTTTTCATCACCATATCCGTCAGTAATATTTTTCCGAGCAATCTCTAATAGTAATTCTAATAATAACACTGTCTGTATAATTCGAGATCTCAAAACTTTTAGTGCATATAGAAATGATATATATTGTTGACAGCATTTTTAAAGGTTAGATTTTAAATGAAATATAATTAAAATATTGATCATAAATGACATATGAGATATATTTAAACTTCAAAAAGTTCTATAGGTTATCATGACTGAAGGGTTCAGACTTGGTCAAACGATTAAAAAATTTTAGTTCCAACAATACACAATATTTTTTTTTTTAAGAACGTTGAAAATTTTTCTCAAATCATGTTCAGTATTATTCCATTTATTTTATTGAGCAGTATGGTCTATTTTCCAATGAAAAACAAACTCTTTGTTTTCTGTCTGAAATAGCAGGATGTAACTGAGTATCCAGGGTTATTCTTGGGACAAGGTTAAGGGATCTCGGATACGCTTGTTGACAGTTATCAAATGAAGACCACGTTTGAAGAACTGCGTGTTTCTATTCAAATTATTCATAACTGACTATATATAATTGTTAGAACCATTTCTCTTTTATATAAATAGTTAATGAGGAGCACATCTATTAAATGCAACTTCTTTTCCAGCGCATTTATCTTATTTCTAATCGGCATTTTTAAAGAAGAATAACAGGAAGTTTTCCTAAATGAAGAGACCCGTTTTGTAGAGGGGAAAAGCCTCTTTTATTTACCGAAAACACTTCCCTTGTAAACATTTTTGGGGAGCGAAACCTCATGTTTGCATGTCATGTCTCGGTGTCTTTGCACCGATGGTTCTTATCTATAGTTCTTTGTAACAATTTGTCAGATTTCTTTAAGGAAACTTCCTTCAATTTTCAGGCTATTCTTATTTAGTATTTACGACAATATTTTTTTCCCCACAAAATTAACATATACTATCTGGAATTCGACCACGTAGGTTATATTATATTATTACACATAGAAAATATTATTTTATTTCATCATGATTTTATAAAATTGATTCATAGTTGAAGTCCTTTAATTTGAAGTTCTCTGTCAAATTAAATCTATGAAATTTCTCTCGATTTTCAGAATACTCTTTTTTTAATATTTACGGAGATACCTTCTAAAAAAGTGAATACATGTACGTATATATTTAATAGGGATTCTTGAATGAAAATATCTAAAAGTTTGTCGCTTGGATTTTCGTTCCTGTTTTCTCATGATATCTTTTTCCAGAAAACTGAGTAAACTAAATAATATTTTATTTCCTTTGAGGTTGCGTAAATTTCGGGGAAAATATTTATTCATAATTTATGAAATACGAATTTAGACTTAGACTTTTAGACATGAAGGAAGTAATCTTTGTAAAATCTTGATTTTAAGAAATAAGTTTTAATTGCTTCTTTATTTATAGTTAATAATATGTAAAGAAGTGTGCCCAAAAGTTCTTGTGAGGAACAGAGTTTCGAACTTTAGCAATGAAGAAAACAAAATCATTGAAATTGCAGTTAAAAAATCAAAACACATTATTTACATATCCGATATGTGCTAGATATTCACTTTATTCATTGTTCAATAGTTAAACTGTTACTGATAGACAGATACTTCACCTTACAAGAATGATCCAAAATTCATAGATAATTTAAATTATTTACGGTGTCTGAATCAATAAATGTGTTGCTGAAAAAGTTATGAAGTCGACATTTTTATTCAGACCTCCCGTCATTTTAGTTAGGTTTGGTATACTGTTCTTGGCACACTAATATTTAAAGCAACGAAGTTTTACTCTTATGTGATCAAATCTGACCAAAGTATGAAATTGTGAATATCCATTTTTAGACGATTTCAGACTAGTTCAATGGCCACTTGCAGAAAGACCAGTAAATCGGGAATAGAGGGAAGTTATTTCTATTACTTTCTTTCAGCAATTTCTCCTTAATTTATATTTGGAAGGAATTTTCTTTTTTCTGTTTGTCGATATTTTTTTCGATCCGTTTTTGATGATTATTTTTTATTTGAGTATTAGTGAATTTTTTTAACTCGTGGAATTCCGATCCTTTTCTGTCTATTTTAGATTTTACTATATATTTACATCTAAAGTGTGCAATAAATTATAACATTTCTTAAGCAATCTGTTACTGTGCGCGAGATCTACTAGGGTTTTCGTTTGGTAATCTATGAAAATCAGATCTCAGATATTGTTAACAGGATAACAGCCCGTCTAAACTGGTACATAATCTATTTGGATATAGATTTGCATTTCTGGTGATAAAACCATATGGCAAATTTCATCTACCTAGATAGTTGCATTTTTGAATTGTCAGGATTACAGAAGTTCCAAAATAGATTTTTCGGATTCAGGGAGTTCTAAAGAATGCAGGTTGTCTTTCTCTTTATATATGAGAAACTGAAAATGACTCATTGTAATCCATTGTTGTAACATAATTCGCTGTGAGCTAATGATAAAATCTTGTCTTCAAGATTCAAGGATCACAGTTCAAGTCCCAATTACACTGACATGTGCACGAGTACGTAATATTTGAATAATATATCCCTTTACCATTCACAACTGTGCATGCATTTTTACAACAGTGGCACATGGATTAGCAAATGCTTCTGAATATAACCATCTAATTACCGACATTTCCGGCATCGATGGGGATTCTTGCGATGAATTGGTGATACCAGCCATCTCTGCATTCTTAAACTGGAGATTGTAGGCACAGCTTTAAATGACTGACATTTAACTCAAATACACACCCTCTAGTTCATTAAGACTCTTATCGTGGCTCAGTAGTTAAATTCGAAACCATTAGAGATAGATATATACTTAGAGTAGAAAAAATGCTTTGACTAGCAAAAGGAATTATATTTTGTACTTCATTCAATAAAATAACGGTAAAAAAATCGCGTAATCTACACTTTTATATATTTCCCCGGTCCTACAAGTCATTCTTAGTGAAATAATTTTGGGATACAACATTTTTTAAAAACGTTAAGCTCTACTTCTATGAAATCTGACCAAGTTATAAAGCTTAGACTTTATTCCAATCAACGGTTGTCTCAAAGAAATACTATTGGCGGATTGAATAGACACTACAGTGATATGCATTCAGGATTTATTTTCGCAGAATCTATTCGGTTTATTTTACAATTTCTTTTCTCTTGAAATGTTTCAGGAGCATGTTTGCGTTTTGTTTGAGACCATGGACAAACAGAACAGGTTTCGTATTTTACCTCCCTTTCTTTCAGTATATATAAATTACTAGCCGATCTTGGAAGCAATATGAAACCCGTGCATTTAAAATAACCACATAATTCATTTTTTTTTATCTTGGAAACGAATCACATCTCCATTGATTCATTAAGTTCATTCTCATTACGGAATATTCTTCATTGCTCTCACCGATCACGTCACTTTCCGGAGAAACCCGTATTTCTGATTTTCCAACCTACCTTAGATGCGATGTAAAAAATAGGTTTTTAAAGTGAGCAAGTAATTTTTGCTTCACCTCAAGTGTTCAGTTCATACTCAGTGTGTTATTTTCTCATTTACACTGATAGCCTGCTATTTTTTAGCAGGTATGGGGCTTGCACATTTAGGCGCTATAAAAGGTGGAAAATTACGAAGTGAAACTTTTTACAGGTTGATTTCTCATTTACAAGTGCCACTTTACCTTATAACAACTTTTGATTTACTCATGGTAACTTGTGTTTGTATGGTATTTTATTTTAATGCGCTTTATATTATTATTCTTGTGTCCAACTCCTTTTATTATATTTTTAGATAGTTAATATTATATATTTGTGAAGTTTGTATGAGTGATGGTGTGTTTACTATGTGTATCAAAAATTTGATTGCTTCAATAGGTTTTAGAACCGCTACATGCCAATATTACCAAATATTTCATCGTATGTTTTCCTTCCGTTGTTTAAAACTATTAATCAAGGTTCTATTTATCGTTATAGTATATATTTTTTGTATTGTATTAATGATTTTTTAAAAATTTATTACATTCCATCAAATTTTTATGTTATTAGATAACAAAGCACTTTAAGAAAGTAAGTAGGCAGCAAATACAATAAAACGGAAAGATTTTATTTCTGTTTTTTCATTTTTTTTATCAGCATGGCTCAATCCAGCTGCTGATATAATACAAGTGAAATAGTTGTACTGTTTTGACGATGTAATCCGCTGTTCCTTTTACTTATAGAATAAGAAAGTGAAATCACAGCAGCGGGTAATTATAAGTTGGATGGCGCACATAGTTGCGCTTTTTATTTACTGTAACATCACGTAACTGGACTCCATTCAGTGGTGGATTTAAGCATTTTGCAGTGCACATCATAAGGTTCCTCTTTTCCTAAGCTGAACAATTTATTTCCATATTTCAACACATTTTTAAATTAACCAACATGCTTATCATTTATTTTCGGTTAATGTTTGTGATACTGATTGTTTTTGTTCCTATATTTATTACGACTCATGAATTCACAGCGTCATGAGTTTTTATTCATTATTTAAGTAGACCTTCGATGTTTATAAATAATGTAATAACTAAGACAATATGATGAAACTGATTATTTATAATTGACAAAGTTGTCGTATAATTTTAATATTTCAAAATTTATAGGCAATTTCAAAATTGAATTTTTACAAATTCATTTATTTAATTATCAACGAAGCTAAAAATAGCTTTTCATTCAATCTATCTGCTGCCCTCCTTCGCTCGAAGAGCCTCAGGTTGCTGTTTAATCTGAAATCTGCCATTAACTACATTTGAGAAGTTCAGGTGTTAGATAAATATAACAGGTGCAAGGCTACTGAAATAAAACGGTTTAAATAACTATTATAATTTGACACCTACAATATTTTATTGAAGGAATCATGAACATCAATTTATGAATAAAAGATTTTATTAAAATGAAATACAACTAGTATTTCCATTAAATGGGCTGGTCGCTAAAGGCGGCTGGTAATAACAGTCTGGGTTCATAGGTACGTGGAAAGGAAAATACAATACAGGTTGTACAGATTTTTCGATAAGTCTTTTTGATCTATCTAAGAAATGGAATAGCCTTTATGAGAAAAGTTTTTATTTTTGGCGATATGTATAGAAAAATGGAATAAGGTTTGATGATATTTTTAGATAAGTCATTTGATGAAAGTACTAAAGGAGTGGAAGCAGTTTTGTGATTTTTTTTAAAAAAATCTATTCATAGCCAAATCCAACTAAAAGCGTCATGAAATTTGAAGGCTTTTTGGATAGGTCATTTGATAGCAATGCTAGAGATATATACAAAACCAGAAAGAGCATCTCATGAATACTACAAATCAATGAAGGGCGCTTTGTAAAATACAGTACGGGGGAATGGATCTTGGAAGGGGCGCTCCTTCAAAAGGAAGCCGCGTCCAATCAGAAGTCCTGGAGGAAAGTAGGTGGGGCTAAATCCGAATCCCCCTACATTATATTATGGTCCGCAATCAGGTGCAACTCGAAACAATAGAGTCCGAGTCCTCAGTGTAACCACTTTAATGGGGGCACTTTAAAACAATGGAGAAAGAGTCCTGTAGAATCCCTTTTCTCTCCTCCAATGTTTGCTTCGAGCTTCATCGATGCTATATTTGTTCTTAAATGGGAAAATTAAATGTAAAAAAAAAAAAAAAAGGCACAGGCAGATGCTGTAGGGAGAAAATTAGAGCTAGAGGAGGAAAATCTCTTCTTTTCTTTTAAAGTTGTGATAAAAGCATTTTGTTAGAGGCTTCAAATAAAAAGAAAATCGTTTCCGGTTGGAGGATTCGAATTGAAGAATAGTGAGTGGTGACTTTCATTTATTTTCTTTCTCCTGCGAATCGGGAGGAAAATATTTAAATGAAAATCGAAACTGGTGCTATTAAAAGAGTTTAAAAGACCCTCTCCCGAAGAATGGCGACTTAAAATGCGGTTTTTCGATTGGCTTTCATTTATTCATTATTATTATTTTAAGTCTGGGAAACACCAAACATTATTCTTTGCCACCGAATGCTTTCGCTCTTTTTATTGGCACGAAAGTTTCATGCCAAACTATTTAAATAAAATTGTCCGTTTTTGATATTTCGTAATACATATTTCTTAAATTAGAGTTACTACGCTATTTAATGTGTTTTTCTATAATATAAAGAAAGGCTTGAAAGATCATCTGGTTTCTCAAATGAAACAAAATTTGGAAAAGTAGTTTCTTGTACCAAAAAAGAAATAAAAGTGTGCTTTTAATGTATTTTCTGAAGAATCCATATTACAACTCTAGAATAAATTTGATTTTTTGTTAAGTACACTTAAACATGAAAAATCTGATATACTCATGCACACTCGCAGTCTATCAAGTGCCCTTACTGCTTCAAACAAAGTATCGAAAAGTGGTTTCTTGCGCAGAGAAGAAACAAAAACAGTTTTCTAGAGCCTTTTTTGAACGATTCATCTTATGTTATTTCTATATTATCAAATAAAATATGAATATTTGTAAAATACATAAAAATATGTTGAACTCATACACATTCATAGTTATACAAGTTTTGTTACTGCTTAAAAGAAAACCTCGGTGAATGGATGATTGTATAAAAAGAAACAAAAAAGAGTTTTATTTTATGATGTATACATGTTGTAATGATTATAGTAGGAAAATTAAAGCAAAAATAAATGTCTGCAACGTTCACTTAAATGAGAAAAAAAATTATTAAATGTACTCAAAATAAATTACATAAGTAAAATTAAAAACAAGGAATATAAGAAAAAAAGATATGAAATTATTAGTGTTTCATGATCTTGTAACTCAATAGGTATTATTTCATTATTTAAAAATTAGTAATAATGCAGGAATTACAAATATTATTTTCGCAAATTCTTTTTAGTTATTTTTCTTGATAATGTTTTCATTATTAAAAAGTGTTTTTGCATTGCCACCATTTTATTCCAATAAATGTTCCGAATTTTTACTACGTGAGTATATATTATTTGATATCCTCGTTGTTTTCTTTTTTAATTTTTGTAATAAAATATTTTATGAAGCATCGTCATGAAAAATTAAGGTAGTTTTTATTTATTTATTTATTTTTTAATCTAAAAGTATTTTGATGCCATAGTGATATTTTAATGTCCGAAATTTCACACCACAGCAACACAAGGATGTTTGGCCATGGCAGATTTAACGTGCACATATCTCTTTTGGATTTAGAACTAGATTTCATTCCAGCCTTCTACTACCTCAATGCGAGGACTGTATCTCATGAATTTCAAAAATACATCTATCGAAAGTTTTAATCTTTATAATTGTCTTGTCATTTTTTTTGTCAATAATTATTTGGTTGCCTACTGCATCTGTAAAATTATCAGGGAGGACTCGGTCAATATCCATGCTGTACGGAACGAAAAATAGTAAAATTGAATTATTTGAAATGAAATACTTTGTTCCTTACATATTTACTGAATAATGTAGTGATTTCATACTTCAAAATGGTAGTAAAAATCGTAGGGTTTTTTTTTTCAGTAGAATTAGATCTATACCTTCATTGATCCCTTCATTAAACTTAATTCCACGCAGCTGATGCTTTTTCCTGATCCCAAGGATATTTGGAATTTACAGCGCCAGGATCATTAATTGATCTTGCTGCGCTAAACATAAGTTAAAATTAAACCTATCAGGTAAATTCGCATTTACAAAGAAACGTGAGTTAAAATTAAATGGTTAATCAAATCAGAAAGCAAATGAGGCAAATGATGCTCATTAAATCTTTCCTTACTATCATTCAAATTAGAGCTCCGTCCCGAAAATTTACTCCCTTATTTGCTTTCTGGACGCTAATATAAGCAAATGAAACTGAACTAAACTTGAAAGCTTTAACGACAATGAAATAATCTCAAAACAAAACATTTATTTCCATGCCACGCCGCTCTCTACAAAAATTACTTCAAAACGGCATACAGCTATCGAATAATACTTTCTTTGAGATCCACCCTCATTTTCCCAATACTCCTCAACTTGCACCCAAAATCTTGTACATAAGTTACAAAACTCACAACTCGACAGTTTTCGATATTGCATTCTGTCACACTTTTACATCTTTGAAAGGAATATATCCGAATTCAGCAGCTTGTGGGAAATATACATGTATCTGTCGCCAGTGTGACATCTAAAAGATCTTTCCTTGCCGAAATTCGCAATAATAAAAAAAAGAGCGGAAAAGAATCAAGAATCTATAAAACTATTCTTTTAAGAATAAAATCTATATAATATTTGAAGTGCAAAGTTGGAGGTTGACGGTCTGCGGTTTCGTAGATACTACATTTCGGACTGGCGTTCAAGTTGAAAGCGACTAAGAGCAGACGCCTGTCGACTTGTTTCTTCACACCTGGCTTCAACCCAGGCGAGAAATTTAAAAGCCGCTCTTGCCATCGACCCTTAATGGAGACACTGCTCGGCTATCCGGCAGACACTGTCAGGAAAGATGCCGTCGATTATTGTTCTTCTGGACACACGGGGGATGTCCTCATATCAAATCTAATAAAAAAAAAGTCGCTCTCGGTAAGAATGAAATCGATTCTAAAAAGCAGTGAAGCAGCGGAGCTGGGGAAATTGAAATACATTGCGAAATGAGTTTAAATGGGATTAAGTACTTAAATTTGCTCTTTGAAAAAGCCTCTTTGGGGTAAGTGGGTAAATAACATGCTCTAGTCCTGGGAAGGGGAAATATAAATAAATATCGAGAATATGAGTTTTTATCCTTGGAATGTACAGATTTTTTTAAACCTGTATTTTCTTGAACTGTAATAGTTGAAGGGAGAGAATGGAAATTACGCATATGTTGTAGGCTCTTCTGAATACTAAACAGCGATATTTCAAGTTTAATTGCGAAGAGATATATTGCACTTCTCTGCCTTTGAACTCTGATAAAATTCTCATGGAACAAACTGCGTAATTTTGTTCATATTAATGATTGCACTTTTGCTGATAAGCCAAAATAAACAGTGATCAATCTATTGTTGCCGCTGAAAAAATAATTTGTCTAAGGAACTTTAAATTATAAAAATATTAATAATAAATAACATCAAAGAGCTTAAAAGAAAGAATGGAAATTACGCGTATGTTGTCAATTGCCTTAATTTAAATACTTATTGAACAGCATTTAGGCTGCTGCAATTTCGAAATCAAATTTCTCCTTATGTCCGCTAAATCGGCGTCTTCGAAACAAACATGTCCATTCTAGACGGCGTAAAATTCTCCACTTTGTCTATCTTTTTTAGAAAAATATTTTGTAACCAATAAATTATACTGTTACTCCGATGTCTATTCTATGAAACAGAATTGGGTTTTTCCCCATCACACATTTATTATGTTTTATTTCATTATTATTGCTTTGTTATTACTACTAAGGATATTTTGTCTAAGCAAAAATTTATGAGATAAAGCAATTTCATAAATCTCCTGTCTAGGAGACTTACGAAATAGAGATGACTGTAAAGCTTTGAATTTCATTAACAAATTTAAAGCATGACATTTCATTTAGCCTTCATTTTTAAGCCTTTTCATTAATTCGAAGGCCCTCACATTTACCAAAGTATTTAATTACACAGATTAAATAGCGTATTTAATGAGCCTTCTTTTAATGTGAGGAAATCCTTATCACGTTTTAAAATTGAATATGTATGTGTATAACTGCTGTAAAAATAACTAACTGCTATGTATTTGTAGATCAGTATCTTGTGCATGGATTCTGATACACATATGAAAAGCTGTTCTTTAAATTAAAATTATTGGAAGTAAAAAAAAAATCTGTTGAGCAATAATTTAGTAGAATAAATTCTTTCTTTTTCTTTGTTTCACTAATCATATATAAAATAAAAAATAATATATTCAACTAAAAAATTGTATCATGTTATCGATTTAGCTTAATCCTAAAGAGATTAAGCTAAATCAGAACTAACGAAACAAATTACTATATTCAAATTTGGACTAATACTTTTCAAATAGTGTTAGTACAAAGTGTAAGTAGAAATTACACTATTTATAATCTAAAGATTCTGCAAATCATCCAACTTGTTGCACTTTATTACTGACTTTGGGTCAAATATTTGTTTGCGAAGATTTTTAAAAAAGTAGAGAGTCAAGTTACCAGCAGACTACGGATAAAAGTTTTTCGTGAAGATAACATATGATTGCGCATAGAAACCAGTTTAAATTTAAAATATTACGATAAAATCGCTCACATTGTTGTGTCGATTATTACTCCCTCCCTTTAATTTTTTAATTATTTTGTATATAAAAAAAATAAAAAATAGCTTGCTTACCTTAGCATGGTATGTTCAAGTGAAGATTCATATGTGGTTCCAAAAAAAAAAAACATTTATTCCACCATTCTTTTATGAACACTGTATTGAAAATCTAATTTCTTTCTTAAAGCAAAACTCTGTCAAGTGAATTTTGCGCCTCATTAAAAATTTTTGACAAACATTCAACATGAAATTCTTAATATTTTTTTCAGATTGTGTGACAATTGCAAACATGTATGAAGCTTAAAATAATTGGGTAGGAAAAGGTGATAAATTATTTATTCTCTTAATGGAACTCATACATATCAATAAAATATTGCTAGATAAACATTCCATCCTGAAACCCCACGAAGCTACACATCATTCTCCAATTTTTCACGTCATACTAATTTGAAGAAATGTCATCCCTGATATAGTATGAGCTAGAGATACTTATGCTCTGAATTATCTGAATCTAATTGTGCAATGAATTTGAAACAGACTACACTCGGTCACAGTATCATTGTAATCTTTACCATTATTTAATATTCCAACTACATATTTCGCAACTCTCGCTGGCTAGTTTATCGCTTACGACGTTGACAAATAATATACTATTATGGTGTTTCTTATAATTAACAAATAATTTCATTTCAAAAATATTTGGAATTATTAGCATACTTTGCAGCAAAACGGTGACTTCAAAAATTCGAAACTAAAGAATTAAAGATAAATTTTTGTTTTATTTACTTTTTAGCATCTATTTATATAATTCATTATGTCAAACAGCAGATAAACAAAATTATTAAACACCAGGTATTAGGTATAATTGCTAATACTTTTATACTATGCTGGAATATCAAGAAAAAGTACAAATAATGTTTTTAGACAGAAAGTAAATATTTCTGATAACATTGGTACTAAAAATCTCATTCGAACACTTTTATTTGAGTTTTCTCTACTAAAGAATTAAAAGTTTTGTCAGCCACATGTCAGTGTTCGAATGGGCGTTTTCTTTTTAACTGAGGACAGGTTCCCTTTCGGAGGAAGGAGTATAGTTGGCCAGAATTCGGAAGAGGGTGGAAAGGAGGCTATCGGAAATAAAGACGATCACAAGTGCGAATGAAAGCGTGAAGTGGCCTTCCGTAAATCTTCCTTCTGCTGTTAGCGTTGAAAGCTAAGATTTATCTATGTTACACAGACGGAGATAAAAGGGAAGGAACAACCTTACTAAAGGAAGGTAAATGAAAGAAATCTTCATCCTTACAAGCTGATAAAAATTGTTTCCTTCCAAGCTTTCCGATAAAAGAAATAATTTAGTTATAGGAAAAATTGCAACAACTGTGGTATGTCTGGTATTAAACCTTAATTTGACATTATTTTTGTTGGTTTCCTTTGAAAGGCAATAAACTGTTTTTATTAACCTCAGTACGAATTTAATTGCGTGGTTGTTTAAAAATAATTGAGACTTGTCGAGAAAGATTTTTCACCTGTATGTCTTATTGGAAATAACTAATGTGATCAAATGCATGAGATTCATAGAGATAGCTTAACATTTTGATTATTTCTTCCGGACTGGAATGAAAAGTTGAACTTGCTTTGAACTTAAATTAAATGTTCCAGATTGTTCGGCATTTTACATATGAAATGACAAGTTCTTGGGAGTTAAGGATAGTAATTATTAGTTCTTAAGACTTTTAATTGTGAATTATAAGTTCTTGATTCTTAAAGCCATTTATGAACAATATAATAAAGAATAAAGTACTAGATTTCATCTGGTTTCATCTAGAAAGGAAGTTAAAAATAAAGTAAAATCAAATTTTTATTCACGATTTTTGTAATGTCCGTAATTAACCTGAAGAGTTTCGATTTTCGTTTCTCAGTACCAGAATTTTAAAATGTTAGGGATATGAACTTAGTATCCCAGTTTTTTTAACCTAATAGAGAATAATTTATATTAAAAATTATCCAGATATAATTTTTTTAAAGGTTTTGAAGATTTATGCTTTTTACTGGGTATAGAATACTTATTCAAATGGGACCATTGTCTTAAAGGAAGAAAAGTAAAATCTATAGCAAATTTATTTATGCTTTTTTGTATCTACTAATTTCTAAGAATTTTTTTAATAATTAACTATTATTATTAATGGTGATGATCATGTCGTGTCCGCGTTACCACGGAAAGGGGATTGCAATAGCTTCAGAGGATAAAGACCCTTGAGCATCCGAGGGCAGAAGTATTATTATTGTTTATGACTTTTGACGACTTAGTTATACAATAAATTTTATTCTGTATCTTTCCCGGTGAAAAGCAAGACATCTGGTGCCTTTAATGAAAATAATTCTTTCGAGGAATTAAAAAAAAGCAAACTTATTTTCACATTTATATACAATTTATTATTTTATTGAAAAATCAATTTTTTGCGGATGTGCAATAAAAATTCAAAAATTGTTTTGTGTGGCAATATACAAAAAAAAAAAAAAAATCAAGTTTTTAGTTAAGTGTTTTTGTTTATCGGTAATTTCGTTTATAAATAAAACGAATATTTTCAGTTAACAGAAGTAAGTATTTAATTGGTGAAAAATGTGCAGTAAGTATATTTATGCGAGATCAAATAATCACATATCCGTACCACTTTGTTGTACTTACTTATATACAATACAGTAATCAGTACACAAAATGCATTATCAAAAGAGACATTTGATATCACGATACTGAAAAATTATATCAATCGTGTGTGAATAATATAAAATAATTAAAATATCACTTCTTGTGATTATATATATATATATAATATATAGTAGGAAAAAAAGTCATGGCCACAAATTTGATCGACTGAGAATAACATCCTTAGTATTCTTCCTACATGCCTACTTAATTATTATAATAATGATTATTTATTTCTTTTTCACAATTTCCACCATAATCAAATATGTATTACTGTTATTTATATAACTGATATTCACATTTTGGAAATCTTATTCTTTCTCAGAGAAACGAAAGATTCAAAGACACATAAAAAATATAGCTTAACTTTATATTTAAAAATATATTCTTAAGAAAATCTTCCTTTTTAAAGTATTTATTTTTTAAGATTTTTATTTCTTTTACTTATAAAGAGATAAATATTAAATAAGTGAAATGATCTGATTTGATCTGCTTGAAATATGGAGCAAAATGCTACATCATATAAAATTATCTTTTCAATTGAAAAAGATACTAAGGAAACTTAATTAAATAATAGTTCTGTATTTTATTCTTTTATACCCCGACAATTTAATATTAAATTAGGCAGCCTTTAACAATTATTTATTTCAACAAGCAATTGTAAATGAGTTATAGATAGTAATTAATATCAGTAAAACAACAATAAATAAAAGTGAAAATACACATTTTTTTTAGTCAGTTATTATCTTTGATTAAATTAGCGTTTCTATTTCATCGGTGAATTCTACAATCAAATGCTCTTCTGAAACAATTATTTACCAAAAGTATAAAAGCTTTTAATAGAAAATGCGGTTATTTTGATTAAAGTAGTAAATTAAGCTAAATTTCAAGTCAATCAAAATAACGAATTCGAACAATACTTATTAGTGAAAGCTTGAAAACCGTATAAAATTCTAACAAATGCTCCTGTTCCTTTAAAAAGGAGTGATTGACACGCTAATTGCTTTAGGTATTAAAACTATTTTTACCGTCGATACAGCTGCGTCTTTTATAAATGATTTACTACTTTTATTTTTATTGTTTCCCCAATCTGTCTGCGTTTCTTTTTCAAACAAAAAACGTCGGCAAATACGGTATTTCATCTGGAATCGAAATTGGCGATAATGCCTGCAGAGACTAATTCGAGAGGCATTTGAATTGGAATGTATTGGGGGACGTTACAGATTCCGCAATTTTTATCCTTTTTTTTTTTTTTTTTCGTTCTTTTCCAATAGAAATAGAAAACATCTTAGGTGTCATGACAACGGAAAACCGTTCTCCACCTATTATTTTTTTTCTGCCAGTCTTTTCAGGAAAATGGTAGAAACAAAATAAAGCGGCGAGACATTTGCATAGTGAAAAAATATTGTTGACTCTAGAAAGCTGTCAATTGTCGGTCACCGCGGAAACGGCAATTAACCAGTGGTATGTATTTTCTTCTTTACATGCTAACTCAATTAACTCACGGGGGAGAAAGTCTTTCTGCTATTAATTAACATCTGCTCTTAAATGTTTTCGTTCGAGTAATTAACTCAAATTCACAATGCCGTATAAATTCTGCTACAGTCGTAATCTATTCATTGGAACGTAATTTTTTGCAGGAGGAACTGCTGGCAAATGATGTTATTATTTTTTTTTTCGGTTAAAGTTTTGTGTCATTGCATGGAATTCAATTTAGAAAAAAAAAATCACTCGATCGAAAACTCTGAATTAATTGTCTTTTTATTGCTTGTGTTCTTGTTGGTAATTTTTAAAACATTCTTTGTTTTATTTTCAGACGGCTTATATAGCGATGCAAGCAAGCTTCAAGCAACGTCAGTTAATGACAAAATTATTTTCTTAGAAAATGAGTGAACTGTGTATATAATGTTTCATTTGGTGGTAATTTCTTACGCATCAGAGATAAAATGTTTGTTAGGGTAATTAGATGTGTGGTACTTGATTATATAAATTTACATATGGATCCAAACATTAATTGAATTACTTATC
The DNA here is from genome assembly GCA_026543865.1 of Argiope aurantia. NCBI lineage: Eukaryota > Metazoa > Arthropoda > Arachnida > Araneae > Araneidae > Argiope > Argiope aurantia. Next base: position 106,040 of record JAPMOR010018771.1, on the reverse strand, counting down.
CCCCTTTAGTGCATGTTTTCTCTTTGACTTATTGCCGAACATTTAGGTTTTAGAAATTTTGCTTCGCAAAGTTTTAACTGTTGTGCTCTCTTGGATAATTGCATTGAATTGTAATAATAAATCGTAAATAATAGAAAAGGAGGAAACTATAGATATGAAGTTTCATCTCATGGAATTTCTTAGATAACAGGAATTTCTTAGATAACAGAGATGAGATCGTTGTAGGGTAATTAGATATGTGGTATTTGATTATATGTATTTATATATGGATGGAGACATTAATTTAATTGCTTTTCTCCGCTATTTGAATGTTTTCTGTTTAACTCATTGCTAGATTTCTATGATCTTCTTTTGCAAAAATATTCAGGTATTGTGCTTTTTTTTTGTTAATAACGTAAAATTTAACAGCGTTTATAATAATTATATAATATAGCGTTTACTAGAAAATTAGTCAATGTTGACTCATTATTGATGATGCCTTACTACTCATGAGAATCAAGGATGTTAATAAATGTTTCGGGTTTCTAATGCAAGTTTATCTATTAATTTCTGAATCCATTTGTTATTTTGATTGGTATCGAGAACTCTTCAAACTTAATTGTATTTAATTTTCCAAGGGATGTAAACATACTGAATAATTGTTTCCTGGTATTTCTCAAATGTCAAAAATTTTAAGAAAACTTTTTTGAGTCTCACATTTTACTTTGATTTTATGTGCTTTTCAAAACTTCAAAAATAGTCATTTTCGTTTCCAATTGACAATTTTTGAAGCAATCACGAGCATATTTAGTATCTTTTGAATTTGCAAAAGCTGTTATTTCTTCTATTCATTTATTATTTAATTTTTGTTAATGTTCAGATTTTTCTTTTAAAGGTAATTATTATCCAAAGGTGTGGGTTTTATATACTGGAAGTTGGATTTATATCCTTTTTTTATACCAGAGTTGTAAACTTATCCCAAATTTATGCAACACAGTAGAATTGAACGGATTTTGACATAAATTCAAGACAATTAACTTACGACATCGCAACCGAATTTTAAAATCGACACTATTTTGTTTGGCAAAATAATGAAAATTTTACCCGTGCCAAATAATATAGTGCATGGACGTTTATTATTTCTTTGATAGATTTCTGTAGTATTTTCAAGAAGATTTTTTTTATAAACTATAAATTGAGGACTTTGGAAGTGCTAAAGCGAAAATGTTAGAGATGGCAAAGAAATGTTTCCATTAACGACCTCTTTACAATCTCTTTTGAAGTGCATAAGGAGCAACCAGACAGTTTTCACTTTTACCATTTTATAAAACGTATTGCTCATTTGACACTTAAATGGAAAAATATTTTTTTTTTAACTTTTACATCTTTTACCATTTATATTCATCAGTTTTTAGGCATGGAACGAAATATACAGATTTTAAGACTTCACGTTTTTTGTAAAACAAGAGTTCGATTTGTTTGTCATTAAAGAAATGAGATTTTTGTTTTTTTTACGGTTAATGACTTTCTCTTCACATTTAGGAAAAATTTCTACTGGTTCTTTTTGGAATTTTTATTTATCTTACCATTTTAAGCTTTAGTGTTGCCGCTTTGTACTATATCTGAGAAAGCTTTCTTCCAGTCTGTGCCTTTTATAAAATGTCTTCAATAGTTATTTTGTTTTCTTTTCAGAATAAATATTTTTGGTGTATTTTTCTGCTAGATGGCATTGCCGACAACTCTTTGACAAATACTTGCTTTCAGTTTGTCTGTGCATTCGAAAAAAAATCCTTCAAATGTTGTCAAGCTCTTGCTGATATTTTCATTTAAGCTGTATTTCATTTAATTTTATGGAAAAAATTTTGGTTTGCACCTTATTTCATGAAGATATTTCTCCATTTCATATTGTTATATCAGTTTCGATGCTTTGTTGGCATATTTGTGTTCATAAGAAGAAACTATGTCATCAGTGCTTTTCTACGAGAAGACAGTGCCGACAGGCCTTTGGCAAACATTTGCTTGCAGCCAGACTGAATCTGTGAATCAACAGGAAGACCCGACATCTCTGTCTCAATGAGAACTCTGTTCTTCATGATGGACAACTCATTGTTTCGTTCTTAAATACTTTCGTTAATAATCGTCGAGTGTGTGACTGCAGGTGTTGAAACTTCTCTCACGGGTCTCTTCGCTCCAAAAAATATCACCAACTCCTCTCCACCAATGAGAAGTTTGCATAGTCCCAGAATAAACTGGGATGGCAGCCAGTGAGGTTGAAAAATGAAGATTAAGAGAGAGGATAGGACCTCTCTTTTCGAATAGGTCTCCCAAAATAACTTCTCCTAAGACAATCCCTTTGTGAGGGGTGCATAAACTTTGCTTAACGTCTTGTCTGTTGGGTACGAAAACGTGTTGCCATGGAATGATCGTTCGTCAACTTTGCACGCTGAGTCGACGACTACATAAATTTCGGTTTTGTTGTTTATTTAAAAAGATATTGTGGCTGCGGTGGCGGTTAATGCCTTAAAGTAATCGAGGTGATTATTATAGGTGGAGAGGTTCCAAAAGTAACGGATGGGAGAGTCTTCCATCAACATATTTTGCCACCGTTTCAAGTCATGCTGCCAGAGGGATTTTCTTTTAAGAGGTATCTCTATTTCCGGTCCAGAATTACCCTGCATAAATACTCGGCTTATCTGGTGTCACAAATTTAGCCTACTCATTTCAAATGAAGGGTTCCCCGACCCAATGAGAGAAAACGAAATATTTCTTATGACTCCAACATAAAACTTTTCTTGTTTCAACTTGACAATTATGTGTTTACTTTCAGAAGTGCAACTCATTTCTTTAATAAAGAAACTCTTTTCCAATTAGTAAGGTGAGCATTTTCTCATGTCACTTCCAAGAGAAGATTCTTTACTGATCTTTAAATATGAGTTCAGTTTAATTTTCTTTTCTGTTTGCTACTGAATTCAAAAATATTTTTCAGATGTTGCATTAAAACGTCATATAAAATCGGTATACGTAACAGAATAAATTAAAAAAAATTTTTTCTCTGCTCTTTGTTATTGGGACGAAGGATATGATTAAAAGGAACTACGAAAGCCAATTATTTTCATATTCAAACAATAACATTTAAGTGATAAACAAGAAACTAAATAATCAACTCATTAAAAAAGTTTTTCCCTTTCTCTCAGCCCTCCAACAGAAGGGTTTTTTTTTTTTTTCCCTTCATAAATCTTTATTTTGATTTGAAGTCTACAAATAGATTCAATAATTTGATAGGAAGCGAATTATTTCTTAAATATGACCCTATAACTGTATAATACAACACTTTAATAGTAAAAACTAGCTACATTAGCTGACGAGGATCGGAGATTGCATTAAAAAATCGGTTTAATTACATCCCGCCTTAAATTGTTGATATGCAACTGAAGATTTCAAGCTAAATTGTAAGAAAATTATGAACTAAATCGTTCTAAGAAGTATTTATGAAAATGTAAAATAATGATAATTAATGTTTTCAAAGTAAATTAGAATGCTTTTTGTTGATGATGTGGGAAAAATTACCGCGCTTATTTCTTAAAATGAAATTATGAAATCTTGGCAGGCGTGGAAATACGAGACTTATGACTCATGCATCATCATGTGACCACTGCTCAAAATTTCAAGATTTTTTTCGAAACCGTAAAAAAAAATGTTTAATCTAACTGACTAAAGAAAAACAAAACTGCTAAAATAATTTTTTTCATAAAAATTAAAAATTAATGTTTCTTAAAAATTAATTCATTAAATTTAATAAAAATTACTGTCATTCAATAGAAATTAAAATCTCATTGTAATTTTTATTTAAATACAAAAAAATATTTTCAGTACCATTTTAATCTGATTTTGTGAGAATTAAATTTCTGAGACACAATCCAAAAATTTAGTGAGAACTTGAGTTGATTGAATGCGGTTTTGAGAATAATTTTTACATAAACTTTTAAGGATTTCAAAAAAGGATAACTGCATTAATTTTCTAACTAATAATTCTTGTTATTTTCTTCTTGTCTTGTCATTTTTCTGCATATATATTTCACTGAAATTTCAAATATTTTTTTTACTTAAATTTTATTTAAAATTTAGAAGATTTCAGTGAATCATGCCGGTTAGCTGTTAGAATTGCATACAATGGAGAATAATTTTAAAAAATTAATTTTACAGGCAGGAATGAAAGTGTATGAGAAAATTGACAAAATGAAAGAAAAAATCTAAGCTTAATAATTGGCCAATATTAGATTAGAATATTAAAACTTCTTTTTCCTTGCTGTATATCTATTTTAAATTGTATTTGAAATCTAAAATTATAGAAAGCTACAGCATGCCATAATGAAATCCTTAGCTAAATTATACGAAAAGAAAGTTAATTAATTTGATTTATTCATTCTCAGTTATACGAATCATTTTCCTGAATTGTTAGAAACTGTTTGGAATAAGACCACTAAAGGTATTCATGAACCAGTAATATTTAAATTGTGCAGAAATGGTTGTGACTGTATTTGTATCAAGGCTGGAGATATTTTATTTATAAAAAGTGAATGTTAAATTAATTAGGCATAGCATTTATTCAAGTTTATGAACTTTTGCCATTTGGTTGGCAGCTTCCGTATGGCTGTGGCGAGCCATTTCGTGTGTGACCTGGTGTACAATCTGTAGATAATAGCCGGTAATGCTCTGCGACATTGCAGTCGTTGATTTCTCACGGCGTCGCTCATTTTATCCAGGTCCTGATGACAGTGCAAGCATACGCAATGTTGTAGGTCGTCCTGTTGTTGCAGTTTCTTGTTCACTGCTGAATTTGGCAACCATCGCATTAACAGTACTAGTCACCGACACCATACAACGATGGGTAAATCCTTCTATTTATAAATACCACACAACCAATTACTGTCTGTGACAATCACTTTCCATTTTTGCTGTCTATGCTAACAATAACGACGATTAGAAAAATAACCTATGACCTTAGTCATTCTCCAGCTGATAACGCCATTTCTAGTTTTCGTATAGATCACGATTCCTTATATCTTTTCATCCGGCGTTTCATTGTCTTGTAGAAAAGGCATGCATCAATTACTTCTGTACGGCCGTAGTATTTACATTACATTAAAATCAGTGGCTTAGCGTTATAACAAATATCCATTAAAATTAAAATTTTACGACACATCTTTGCTTAATAAAAATGGTACATGGAAAACTGGAATTGTATTCTACTTGCCCATTGTAAATATTCGAGGACTATAAATAAAGAGGATTATAAAGGCTTAAAGCTAAAATGTTAGTAAATCACAAAAAAGAAACTGTTTACACTAGTCACTGGAATGTTCACACTAATGACCTCTCTACAGATTTTTTAAAAACTAAGTTAAGGATTACCAAGCACCGTTCATTCTTATCGCATTATAAAGTTCATTCTTATCGCATTGACATTTTAACGTGATAAATGATGCTTGAATTTTTGGGGAAAAGTGGGAGAAATATTGTTTCTCTTTTAGTCTTCATTTTTTAAAGACCTTTATTATGACACATAAGGCGCAAGCTGAACATTGATTAATTCTTCATGAGGAGGATTTTTTCTATTTTCTTTTTTCCTATTTTAAATTTTAACTTTATGCGGATGAATTACAAGTTAATTGATTTAAGCATTGAAAAGGATCACAATCTGCAAAGGTTTTGAAATATTTTTAATATTTGATGCTAATCATTTGCATTTTGGAAAATTTTAATGGTGCAATTTCTAAATTGCTTTTATACATAATGCTACAAAATCCGGAACATGTTTGAAACTTCTTGAGAATATGAGAGCAAAATCCAACTATTATAGCTTTCACTGATGAATCGTCTGTTTCAGTATCATGAGAGATTGTTTCATTGTTCAGTTATGATGTGCAGAAAAACCATAGACTTACCTTTCTTGCTCTAAATTAAACATTTGACGTTCTGAACTAAAAAATATATCCTCTTCTTAAAGTTTGAAATTTAAAAAAATCTACTTAAAAGAAACCTGTGAAGAAAAATGCTTTTACATAAAGAAGATAAATTATACAGGGTGTTTCGAAAATATCGTTATTCTACAGTATCAATTGTGTAGTCTAGAAATTAATTATCTTATACATAACATAAAGCTCGAAGTTAAGTTACTAAATACATTCAACTGAATATATTTAGTATTGATACATTTAAAACACATTGTATAATTAAAAATATGGAAAATCTACGTTTTACATTTGTATCAAATGAAATGTCAAAATTTAGAATTAAATTCTTCAGTAAGTATCCCAATATTCGACAATATGAAATACTAACGTGCTTCTAATAGCAACACCTAAAGTTAAGAAAATCGAAAGCATCTCTCTAATCATTTGCTATGCGCAGAAAATCTCAGTCTATTAGTGTACCCTAATGCCGGACAATCTGAACAATAAAACGTTACTGTTCCAAAATTCTAAAGTTAAGAAAATTAAAGTGAAAGAACCTTTGAAGTACTGCACATTGAATACGGGCCTGTCCCTACTTAGCAACGGCCTGTAATTCAACAGTCCTCCGTGGCGGAACATCTTTGGAGGAAAACGAAAAGGATGAGGAAAGATGTGAATTAGGGAGAAGGGGAGACAAATAGAGCTGTTTAAAAGCCAAACAACCCAAAGAGATATTATGAAACACGGGCGGGGGGGGGGAGCAAGATGAATGGCGGCTGCGTGCCATTCCAGAGAATCGAGCACAGCTGCTAGGCGCTAATCATCGACACCAGGTGCGGTATTTCGCGACTAACGGCGAAAGGATGCATCTCCTTCCTTTACCCGTTTTTTGCTACCCTATTTGCGAATAATGCATCAGAAGTTCGCTCGACAAATCGTTGACGGATTCAGTAAACGGTTTTTCAAGAAAGAACATTTATCATATCCACCTTAGAAGGGGTGAGGTTTGTAATTCTTGGATGAGGGGGTGTCTGGCTGATGCTTAATTTTCCTTTACATCAGAGCTGTCACAAGTTCACTCTATTTGTCTTTAATTAATTGCGGGTTTTTTTTTTTTTTTTTTGATTTTTGCTTATTTCTTGGGGTTGATTCACCTCAAACAGTTTGTTCGGCTCCTTATTCCATTCAAAGAAATGAGATTAAGAGAATCTTAAATATTTGATATTTCATAAATTTAATTTTACATGTAAAGAGCACCGTTTCCGAGACTAAGTGATTCTAAAGACAATTAAACTTTTTATAACTTATTTTATATGCCACGCAGTGTGATATAATTGATAACACTGCGTGATCAATTATATAAAAACTAAAAATGTGTTATCATATAAAAGCTAAAAATGTGCTATGAATGTGTTGTCATATAAAAGCTAAAACGTTGCTACATGTTTCAAGAAATGCAAACTTGCAGTGTCATCCGCTAATATCTAGTTTATCTATGTGCAGTTGAAAAGCTCAAAAACTATTACATATAAAAAGTACAAATTTATCAAGCTTTATATAGACTACGATTTCTTAGGTACGAAAGCATTAATGCGCAATTCGTATCTAACTTTACTAATTTTTGATTTCTGTGAAAAAGCATCTAAGTGTGAGAGATTATTATCGAGATATTATCCTTTTTTGCTTTGTTTTATTCTTTATATTGAGCAACTAATTCCATGGTTGAATTATTCAATGCAACATCAAAGATTATCTGGTAGTAACACTTTTGTAAAAGCCATAAAATACTTGGAAAGTCGGCCCGTGCATTTGGTGATAAGTAATAACTCGTAGTAAGGGAATAAGAGTGAAAAAAAAAAACCCTTCTCATAAAATTGAATTCAAGTATTTCTGCATTATGTTTTAAAACGCTTAATATTTTAATGTGTTGAATTTTTCACTTTTAATTGCCAATACAAAAGGTGTAAAGAATATTTTGAATTCTACGGAATATTTTAACATTCTTTGAATCGTCGCCGATTTAGAATTACTAAATATATCTTTTAATAGACGTTATAACCTTTAAAGCCGGATATTTATAAATTAATAGATCTAATTAATGTAGCGTTACATGAAACTCAAAACAAAAGAGCAGTTGCCACTTCTTGAAAAATTCTTGATGCCATTTATTAATTGTGACTATTTTTTCTTCATGTTTTTCTTTTAAATTTTTATCTTATTCTTGTTTTTCATTGACGCGACAGTCCTGAATGGCCCTTGCCTTCCTCAAAATTCCATTCCATTCCATACTTTTCTGTTCTTGAGATAAGGTTTTCCAATTTGTTACTTTAATAGTTTTCAAGCCTTTTTCCAAGCAGTCAATCCACCTAAATTTTGATCTCCCTCATCTTCAAGTTAAAATATTTATCACATATGTTCTTTTCTGTTAACCAACGACGAACTATTAGGCTTCCAACTTTTCATTTTCAATATTATAAAGCTAGCATAATATCCAGTGAACCAAACGGAGGGCGGAAATAGCCGCAAAAGGGATTAGGCCTTCTCCGGTGGGCCATTGTTATGCCAATGCCCAGTAAACCAATTTTAAATAAATTGAATGCTTGATCGAATCGTAAAAAGCGTAGGAAAGTACTAAAAATTCAAAAAACTAATATTTATTTATGGGAAATGGTTTTTGTGTATTGAAATCATTTTCATGTTCTTTTATTGTAGAACGTAGCGAGTTCTACTAGCTTCAATACTTATTGATAAATATCCGAATGGTTGCCCACATTCATTATGATATTTTACATTTAATGGCAAAATCATACCGATAGCGTAATTACTCAATTTCAGTTCAGTCCAAAACGCATTTTTGACACTTCACCAAGTTTTTCTCTGTCTAGATCGAGTTCGCTCCACTGACATAAAATTCTTAATATAGTCAAAGCTGTTCGTTCTACAAATTATTCATTTTAATTTTTACAATGGCATAATACCAATCAATTTAACATATGGAACCAACACGTATGCAGAATATGAAGGAAATGCATATCCCCACCTGGAACACCATGATTATTCATCGAGTGTTAAGTCTGTGAGATAACTTATCAGCATGTGAATTAATTGAAAGTTTTCTGATGTAAGTAAACCAATTCGTCAATGATATATCAAAATGCCATAAGTGATCAAATATTTTATTGCTGCAAGACACTTAAATAGATTAATTCCATTCCATTTGGTCTCAAATTGTTGTAGGGTGATGATGTGTAATTGTTGTATATTGTCATAAAATGGCCTATGCCATTAGTGATTCCATTTGTCTTAAAATTTTGTATCCATTACTGTATAAGGTTTTTTACTTACAACAAAGATATAACCTTGTAAATATAAAATAAATATTGATGTATTTCAATTTTTCGTTCAGCATCAACAAATTAACTCAATATTTAAGAATAAGACTTCTTGCTTTGAAATGTAGTATAGAGCTACAAAAACCGAAAGTATTATTCAGACTTTACCGCTGCATATTCGAAACCGGAATAGGTAGAGAATTTCATTGAAATTTCTTTTATAGGGAAGTTAAAATAAAATAGTTTTAAACTATACAGAAAAGCTCGTAATGCAACATTAGCACAATTTTACTCGACCGTATTTAAAGTTAAAGAATTGAGAATATTGATGACATCTTTTGATTAAAGAATTGATTATACTTGAGGTAACAGTTTTAATTTGTAATTTATCTACTATTTTCATAAAAGAACATTAATAATTTTATAAAAAAAAAACTTTGTTCACATAAAGGTGCATGTGCTTTGTATTTGTGAAAGAGCAGACTATGAAATATATTTAATTTAATTTAAGTAATTTACTCAAAATGAAAAAGAAATTTACGGGCCGGGATAAGTTTGAAAAATCGGGTCTATACAACTAGTTCAACAGAAAATTGCATATTTGTGATAATAATGAATTTTCAAAGAGAAACAAAATCGCCCATTTCTCAAGTATATATAAAAAATAAAAATTACATAAAAATAATCGATGATAATTGATGATGAATTATTTTCAATAACAACAACATTTCTTTTTATCAAGACGTGATTTTTCGTTCAAAAATGTAATTAACGGCTTTGATATTATCTTGGCAGAAACAATCTTATGTTCAATGCTGCTTGTGTATTCCTTAAAGTTTATACAAGATATAAAACAATAATAAATTTATATGCAATTCAGTTTAATGTTTGAATCGAAACATCTCTTTAGTTCTATAAAAAAAAATTAAGACATTCAATGCTGTTAACTGCTGTGAATTTAGAAATAAAAAATCTGAATGTATCATTTAAAACATTTTTGAAACGTAACGATTCTGTAATTCACTTGTGGAAAGCGAGTTTTAAAACATTAAATAATAAAATAATTATATTTTGCTTAAATTCTTGTGTGCTTGTTTTTTGCTACGAAGATCAATGACAATTTTTTTTAAGTCAACAATCTTTGCTTCTCTAGAAAGAAAAATAGTCGTGGAAACTTAAGTGGCGAATTGAGAAGCGAAACTGATGAGTATACCGTATGTGCGTGTCGGCTCTTTCACATTAAATCTTAGTTACTTCCCCATCCCGGGGGATGTGCCACCCACATTTCAACCCCCTCTCCAAGTAGAGGATCCTTTACACGTGGGGAAATGGGCTCGAAGCGATGAAATCGGATTAAAGCCGAAGATCGTTGCTTGTGCTGTTTGTAAACTGTTGCTGCTGCTGTGTTTATTCTTTCCCTTTTTTCAAGCACTGCTACAAACAAAAGGAAAGCCGTTGAATTTGTTGTTTTGGAAATAGAGAATCGATAGCACGACTCGTGTTTCGATTTGGAAATGGTAAAAACACTGTTTTCTTTAACAATCCATGTCAACTGTCGATCGGAATGATACGCACAAGAAAAAGGGCGGGATATTTTATTTCCTGTCGGAACAAAAACTCTTGTTCCGACAAGTACTAGTGCTTGTGGCAATAATGCAGGCTAGACTATATATATATATGCGTGTGTGTGTGTACTGTGTATTTTAACGGAATATATGATTTGTTCTAAGTTTCTTTTCTCGTTTCTTCAACTGCACCCCGAAAATCCATATGAAAAATGACGAAGCATAGAGAATTGTCACGGATAACAGAGCCAGCGGGAATTTTCAATCTTCAGCTTTCTCAAATATTCACACTAAATTGCATTTTTGTATTTTGTAAAATTTGTTTGTTCGTAAAATGATGAAGAGGATTGATTGTATATTTCGGATATCATTCTTTTGATAAATTGGATTCAACATTTGGTATTAATCGAAAATTCTTGTGTCAAGAACACGTACCTAATTTCATTTATCATGCTTGCGCTTTTTTAACTGTTATGTTCTCATGAACGTGGACGGATATATAAATAGACTTCCTAACGATGGATTTCATCTAAGATTTGGTGCTGGTCTGCAGTTTTGGAATAATCACTTTACAGAAAAGTTTAGTTTGTTCGGTCTTCAAATATAGTGTTCGAACAGACATACATATGATTCTAAGAATGGATTTCTTGGATTCAGGGAGATATATATATAAAAAAAGAAATGGAAAATTTATCAAAATCTCGAGGGAGATTTTTTTGACGGTTATATTATTTTTTATTTGCATTCTTCTTCGAAAAAATAAAAAATAACTTTTGCACGTTCCCTCTTCTCTTTCTTAATGTTTCCTTCTGCAACAGATAATATAAATACGTTTCTTTATATTTAAGGATTCATTTTGTTTTATTATTATTTATAATTCACCAAACACAATAGACGGAAGAAATATTCGTGGCAAGTTTCGTAACGAAGTCTTGCCAACAAACCATGAATAATATTTTTATCTTAAAATAGAGGTTCATATCGTAATTTCTTTCTTGGTAACTGTTGTTGGAATTGGTGCTGATTCTCTTTGCTTTAATAATGCCAAATTTGTGAAATATGATATTAATTTCATGTAGGTTATTACTCAGTTTTTAAATTTAAATTTTCTTAATGAATTCTCTAAGAATCATTCAATACATTATTAAATGTAAGCTAAAACATTTGATCATTACGTTATTTTGATTTTCAGCTACACAGCAATTATTTGTTGATTCTGAAGATTAAGAATTTATGCTACTACTAGTTAATATCCCCGTCATTGGTCGGGATTAAATAATACGATTTAGATAAATATAAAATAAAAAAATAGTGATAGAGTATTTCAACGTCTTACCGTTGCCTATTTAAGTAAATTTTTTCATGTTTACAATTAGTCTGTGTTAAATTTTTTTTTATTTAATGAAATTTTATTGAATTTATTTTTTATTGAATCAGTTGAGTGAAAAATAGCACCGAAAATCACATTTCTGAAGAAGATGGATTCATTCACATTTAATTTCTAATTTTCTTTTTATCCTTTATGAAATGAATAGTCACTAAAGTCGATATTCAATTAAGTATAGAGAAATTTCTCAGTAGTTAAAATATTTCATGCATCTCAAAATTTTCCTGGCTGGTGCGTTTACACATTTGTGAAGTGTGACAGTAAGTTCAATCACTGCAGACATCTGCCGTGATATCGCAGTCTTCGGATTTCCAAAGTTTGCTATTTTCTTTTTTGCGATCTCAGTGTTTTACCTTTAAAGTGATTTACATGATTAAGTTTATGATTTATTAAAGTGATTCAATAAAACTAAACTAAGTGGCAAGACAGCCCATGTGGGCAAGGCCTACAGTGCCCACATCTGCTTTCTTGACCGAGGGCCCTGGGGTGCAAGACATATATCTCGGTTTGGTGGTCAGCCTAACGTGGAAACCACAGAGTTTAGTTCCCAAACATGTTTGATCCTCAGTTTATCGATCCACTGAAGGGATGAAAGGCTGAGACTACCTTGTCCAGACCGAGGATTGAACCTTGGACCTGTGCGTTGCGAACGCCACCAGACTTAAAGTAATTCAATGCCACTCAATACTTTGAAACTTTATTTGATTTTTCACAGACATTGACTATGGATGTCAATAATATTGTTTCAATTTTATAAACAAATAGCTGATATACCCTACATTTCAGGGAGTTTAAACATTTTCGTGTATAATATTTTTAATGTAAAAAGTAATTTTACATAATATAATACGCAAAAATATGCATAATCTTTTTATTATACCATACTACTTGATTGACTGCCCTTGGGGCTTGGGTACTTATAAGTGCTAAAAAAGGAAGGGAATATTAGTTGTTTCTCTCAGTTGTTTTAGGCACCGTTAAATAACTAATTAAAAAAATTCAAAAGATATGAAACTAAAATTTTAAAAAATGGTGGTGGAGTACATCAGACTCTTACTGTAGTTAAAAAAAATCGTCTGCATTAAATTTTAAAAGAACTCATGAAAATTGAAGAAATGATTGCACAGAAGGGAATTTGGTATCGTTTCAAAGGTAAAATTTCGAATTTGAAATGGTATAAAATATATTTGCTTTTTGTAATTGCTTTCGAAGTTAATGTGGAAAAAGGGTAAAATTTTGGTGAATTTCTTAAGAACTGAATATTTAATTAATCTTCGTATTTTGAAAAGTTTAAAGCGCTTTTTCTCTTCTCTTAAACTATAAGCTTGAGAATTTTAGTTGAATTCATTTATTTAGGAGTAGACGCATACCTACCTGTGCATACCTACATACATATCCCCTATGACTTTTATTTCTTTTAACCCTTTCGAGACGGATTGCTCACTTTGTGCAACGAACATCGTTGTAATTCAATATCGCCAAATAAATAAATAATCCGTTTCGAATCATTAAAATAAGAGATTGCAACGTTTGAAACTCAGAAACATTCTCTAATCGTATCTTTGGAATTATGCTTCACACATCAGAAAAGTTCAGAAACAGCTGAAGCAGAATTAACTTTGGACTTTTTTTCTTTGCTGCATTTGTTCTAAAATAATTCTTATTTGATAAAAAGAACTGCAAAACGGTAGATTCTTTACACTGACGTATCAGGAATGTAATGAAGCGCCTTGCACTTCTTAAAGCGTCACAATCGTAAATATTTGCGTCAAATGCTTGCCGTCTGCAACCGAAAATCTGAAAAAGAGAACGTGGGTTACTCAGTGATAATAGACTTCCGAGATTGGCTCTTTTGGTGGCTCCAATTTAATAAAAGTTATATGTTGGTTTTCAATTTTTTGAGGTAGCCATTGGCTGGCGAGATAAAGGAACATGCAATAGCAACTACAGTCAACTGAAGGCTAAAATTCGAATGTTCGAATACTCTAAAATAATCTCGTTTAGAAAATGAATAGACCAGGTAGTTGTTTTATCTAATGCATATGTAGTAGGTAAAGCAATTGGGCTGGGTTCTTCCGTAATCCTCTCCAGTGGAAGGTCAGGGAACTCTTTCTAACTTCTTTCTTTTAAAAACTTCTCAAAGACTGAGAAAAATGAAAATTCTCCTCCTATCGATATTTTCTGGAGATAGTCCGTCTCATATACTATTCTAAGTCATATACTTGCAAACTTTCCTACAGGCCATGACTCAGAATTTGTAGGCTTAGTCTTTATACTGAGTGAGTGAAATCAATCTTCACGTCAGTAAGCATAATTCGACTTTTTAAAAATTTCTGCTTTATTTTTATGCAATAAATCCATGAATTTATATTTTTCTGATCGGATGTAGTGAAATCAAGAATGACGGACAGCAAAAAGAAGAAAAAAAATGGAAATTAGCGCAAAATTCCATCTGTCATAGGAATTTCTTAGTCCCTAAATACTGAAATGATAATTAATCTTGCGTTAGATTCTTAAGTGATGTCAAGCTGAGATATTTTTTACTATCAGTTACCTTAATAACACTTTCCTACAGAGAGCAAGAATGAATGTTTTCTCACGTGCTGTGGAACCAATGGTTATCAATTTTCCCATTTCTAACATGTGGTGTCAGGGGAAAGCAAGTTGTCGACAGTCTCCGATAGCAAGTTGTCTTTGACGAAGGTATCTAATTGTAGAACGCCTCGAAGGTCAACAGAGTTTACTGAGAAGGGTCATCTGCTGATAAACTGCGGGAACATAAACCTCTCAATACCTACGTGTCATGTTACCATAAGAGGCTGCCTTTTCCTGTAAAAGTGGCACGTGTTTTACCAACAAACAGGAATGGCCATTCTTTTGCCCCTCACCGGTTTGTTTGTACTTTCTTTGAAATGCGATGAGATGACAGAATTATCTTTTTAATGGAATTGTAGTTTTCGATGTAGTTTCTCCTGCATTTTATGAGAGGAGAAACTTTGGATGTGGAAAGATCTATAAGCGTTTCTAAGAAAAAAAAGTTTTTACTGAAGTTATTTAGTGAACTGGTGATTATACAATGCAGAGCTTACCGGTTCACAAACATCCTGAAAAAAAATTCATGCTATTTTAAAAGAATAATTAAGAAAATCAAGGAGTTTTAAATATATTTTAAAAATTAACGAAATAACATTTTTCGACTAAATTTCTTTTTAATTTATATCGAATTGATATGTAACCAGATTTTCAAAATATCCATACTGGACACTTTTGATATTAGTGGAGAGCGTTTCTAAGAAAGAAAGTATGCACTAAAGTTATTTAATTAATTGAGGATTATATAATGCTGAGTTTCTTAGCAGTGCATTGCAAAATCGCAGGTCTTTGGTAAAGACTTTGTTATAGGTTCACAAAAATCTTAAAAGAAAAAAAATCGCATGTTATTCTAGACGAATAATTAGGATATTAGTGGAGAGACGTCAAGCCGGGTGTGTCCCAATTAATTCGGATTTTTGGTCACTTTTAATCTAGTTTAGAATTTTACAATTTTTTTTTTTTTAGTATCACTATACACTTACAAATAAAAAAAAGGAGACAATACGGAAAATTTTATTCTAATTCAAAATAAATCCGCATTTTTTTTCCTTTTTTCTTTTTTTTTTTTTTTTCTTAAATGAGCGGTCAGATATTGGGCTGTTCTGAACGATCCTTTGCTTTCTTACATAAAATAAAATGATATTCTTCATTTTGGTTATTTTTTCAACGGGTAATTTTCTGCTTTTGAAATAATAAGAAATTTAAATTTTTATTAATGGAAATAATAATGCATAAAAAATAAATATTAAGTAAATAATGAAATTTAATTTTTTTTAATATTGAAAATAAATAATGTGGCTATGCTTCACTAAATTAATCATATGATTTTTTTATTAGATACTTTCAAGTCAATAAACTTTGTAGATTAAAATGCTGTCATTTTAGAAGAAATTGATTACAAATATTGATTAACTTTTGGAAAATAATTCAAAGTTAAATTTTTAAATAAGATAATTAAAAAATAATTATTATCGCATATTTTCAGTTAATTATTGACTCTAAAGATATAGGAATTCAGAAAAATCGTTTACATTATTTCTGTCTGAAAAAAATTTATAGCCGAATTCATTTTTTATAATGCATCATAAGATTCAAATTATCTAATATTTGTATAAGTTTCAAATTGTATAAATATTAGATTGCATTATTTAAAGCGTTTTCGCCGTTCTTATTCTTGAGCAAAAACTTTTTTTTTCATTCATATTTAATGCAATTTGTTTTAAAATCATCACCTCTTCAATAGATTATACATTTTATTATATATCTCTTCTGAAGTTTGCTTAAATATTTTCAAATTATTTAGGAAATTAGCATAAAACTTTAGAAATAAGTTCGAGTAAAAGTCTAAAATATCTCAAACAAATGTTAGTTTAAAAAATATTACAATTGGAGACAATATTTATTTTGGATCTTAGTTTTTTTATCAAGAAAAGGTTGTCGTGATTTCATTATCCCATGAAGCTGAATATTTTTTTCAAAATGACTTTTCTATGCCTATGGGGGAAAAATTATATATAATCCTGCACCAAAGAAAATAAAGGTTGGGTCGGTTCCCTTAGCAGGCAGGGAATTTTTTCTATCGTTTACTTGGGGGCCCTACATAAATATAAATTTTGACAAAATATCGTTTTCAAAACCTATCTGTTCAATTAACACTGAATTGGAGAAGAATTGCATTCATTCATATGAAGGAAAAAAAAATAGTCATCATTTCGGAATAACTATGTTCAAACAGAAAATGAAGGAAATAGTAGAAATTCAACGGAAAATCTTTAATAATCAGAAAATATACATTTTCAAAAGATAGATTTTTATTGAAGTTTCAAACTTAAAAAAAATCGAAGTAACAAAAATCAAATTAAAAGAAGTTCGTCGAATCTCACCTAACTAAAAAGCAATTTTATTTTCGTCTGTTTAAAAAAAAAACATAATTTTATTTTATTATTGCAGACTTCAAATTCGCAGTAACAAAATAAATTTGTTTTCTCAAAATATCATGATTTTCTCAATTAGAGGGCAATTGAATTGTTTTTTAATACTTAGATTTTTATCTAAAGCACTTATCCAGATAAATTAAATTTAATATTTATTCCCAGATAATAAATAACCGAGTATTAATTGTGTTTGCATTTAACTTTCATGTTTGAGCATTTCGAACTCTAACAACACGCAGTGCATTTTCGTTTGGAAAATATTATTGTAATTCTGAAAATTATTTTTTAAAAAGTAATAAAAGGCAAGCTCTAATGTAGCTTTTAAAATACTCTCTCAGCAAATTTTTATTAAGTCAAATTAAATATCCTTTGCTATTTTTGCTGATATTTTTATTTTTATTTATCAGTTTGTCGTAACCAGATAAAATATTCTTTCCATACCTATATCAAAAAAATTTAATTTATCATATGCTACAATTTAAGCTATATTTCCAGCGTTTTCTCCGCTTGTCAATAAACTGGTGTTATTCATTACTTTGAAACTTAATCTATATTATTTATTCGTCACTCTCTGAAGATTTGGGGTTTGATCACTGACGAAACTGGCAAAAATTATTTAAAAATTGTGTCACGTGCATAAAAGTAATGAAACATTGTCATTCATGAAATTTAAAAATATTAAACAGAAATATGTCAATAAATTGGTTCTATTTCATGATCTTAGGGAGAAAAAAAGTTTTCGTACGCTGGTTGTATTGGTCTTGAAATGTTCTTAGATTTTTAGTTAACATTCTTTTGTTTTGCAGACGCGCCCCATAACTGTGTAATAGAAGCGGCATCGTGATTTCAAAAGTGGTACATGAAATACGGCGGAGTCAAAGGAAAGGGTCACTTGTTTTATGGCTGTAAAAACAAACGCTGCAGAAGGCGGCACCGGAATCCAACACGCCCTCCTATGCCGACGTCATTAATCACTCTTATGTTTCCGCTGCCCTGAAAAAGTCGCATTTGGTGGCAGGGTACCTAAAGCAAATTGTAAACTACGGATGCTCACAATCGTAATTTTTAGTGAGGTTAGAATGTCTTAATAACCATTCACGATTCGAATAATTTGCGTGCTATATTTGCAGTTGGAATTTCGAGTATTTCGCATTTATGTAGTAAAATCTATGTCGTAGTCGGTTTAAAGATGCGTTGTATGATATTATTTAATCCGTAGATTGTTATCTATTTAAACTAGTCGGTGTAGTCTCCCTGAAACTTTCTCGCGTAATCTCCAATAAATCCCTCTACCACCCACATAAAATTGAAGACCTTCGGTAGGACTACGAATACATGGCATTGGTGAACGTTACCTATGATAGATCTTTGGCGTGAATCTAGCATTTTAACTAAATCTATCATGAAAATGTATATTTTGGGCGCTTTTTTAAGAATCGATGAACCAAAATTAGACTCTGAACTATAGTTGTACTCACAAGATAAAATACCGAATTGCATTGATTTAAATATATTACTATTGAGTTAATTATCGTGTTTAAATGCATGTGAAAATACGAACTGACAGACGGTCAACCGTTTGATTGATTTGATTCAAAATTTGATAAGAACCTATATTTTAGAAGCCAAACATGTGTACCAAATTTTATCTAAGCTTTCTGCAGTTATAGAGTTTACTTTTAATTGAAGATCCATCCTTTCTGGGAATGGATTTCGTACAAAATGTGATCAAAAGCTACAAATTTGGTCATAAATTCATATACCAAATTTCGCTCTAGTTCAAAGCGTTTTTGAGTTATCGTGCTCACAAACAGGCGTATATAATGACACAATTGTGTTTTGCGGAATCAAGGAGAGATGCGTCAAAATCGCGAGTCACTGTATCTCGTACATGAGAAAGTAAAAATTTCTCAGAGGAATTTAAACTTCGTGCATTTCGAAAATAGGTGGCGTTCGATGACGATTGCAATAATTTCCTGCATTTTCTAAAAACTTTAAATATTTCAGAGAAAATAAAAAAAAAACATTTTTAAAAACAATTATATTTTTTAGTAAAATTAACGCAGAATCAAACATACCGAATTTTATAATTATTTAAAATCTGACCATGTGCATAAATTTATAAGATATAATGTAGTACTGATTTTAATTGTAATTTGAGCTGACGGTTTCTTTTTATTTCTGTTTGGCAAATATATTTATTTCAAATAATATGTATTTATCGATTTCTCATGTTCCGCTTTTAACGAAATATTGCAATGTGAAAAGAGGCAGATATTTTTCTATCCATCAGAATGCATTTCTTGAAAAACTGAAGCCAAAACGCCAGATAAGACAATTTAAAGGTTCTAAACTGTTTTAATTATAAAGGTTCTTTCTCGATCTTTATTTCTTTGATTTACCCCAAGGTTTTTTTAAGTTTTCTAGTGTGAATTTTTACTTGAAATAGAACAGTGCTTAAACTTAGATTACCTCCTCCCCTCGTCTCTAAGATAATTCAAACTCGGGTCCTTCAAAATATTGAAATGCTCCGTGTTCATTACGGGAGAATATATAAAAGAGGACCCAGTGTAACTCATCGTAACATCGGACACCCATTGAGAGTTCACAGAAAATCTCCTTGCCCTTCTAACTCATCTGAACGAGCATCTCTAACGAACGAAAGTCGTGTTACAGGTATTCAAAAGACAGAGGAAATTTCGCACTGATACCTTGGCGTTTTGGGCGCCAGCCATAGTTTCATTGAATGACGTTGGGGGCCTTTCAGTACTGAATAGAGTTAATAAAATTCAAAATAAGTCTAATATATTATGCTGCAAGAAATTAGAAGTTGCAAGATGTTTTTAAAAAAGATACATCGTAATTGTTACCAAGTACTTATAATTTAAACTCAACAATGCTATGATTGGTCTTGACTTTTGAAATGCTTGCCTAGAACTTTTTCTATAATGTCGATAATTTACGATTCAATTTTTCAGAAATTTTATATGTTTCGTAAATTAAGTGGTCCTCACTGACAACCTATGCTTCTGTTTTGTTCATCAGCATGCGTTTAAAAGATTAGAAATTATCGTTATTTAAACATTTTTCTTTTAATTCGCTCACATTTCTTAAATTAATTAAATTTATCCTTAAGAATTTATTTTAATAAATGCTAAAGCACAGATTTTGTATCTGTGTATATATTTTGTCACGAAAGTTTGAATACTGAAGAAGACATTGAAAATGTAAAACGTTTCAGGTGTTCTGAATTAAATTTTAGTTAATAATTATGTTAGCATCCCATTTTTATGTTACAGTAGAGTTTTTTTCAGGTAGCATTTGTTGATTTGAAATTTCTCTCTTATGTTCTTATTCAATTCTTTACAGCTGTTGAATTCTTTGTTTTTTACTAGCGACGATATTTATAACTGACTTAAAGAGATTGAATTAAATAACTTATTATGAGGTCTGAAAACAAAAATTAGACCAATACAATATTGAAATGGAATTTTTTTTTCTTTTTTTTCCTGACCATAATAAATGAAAAAACTTCTGGCTACGCTATTGAAGTAATTAATAAATGGCTCACTTTTAGTGTTTGTAAAATGAAGTCTAACTCAGGTTAACGTAAATTGTGGTTCTGTATGCGTCGTATATAATCTACACCTATTTGAGAATTTTTGCCTTTGATACCAAGGTAAAAAGTATTTTTAATAGTTAATAACTAATAGTATTTTAAAGTCTTTTATTTAAATTGACTTGTTTCTATTCACAACGGTGAGGTTTTGTAACAGATTTTTGCCTTGCTTTCTCCTAAGGTAGAGTTTTGAAATTTTGCAGACTTCCGCATTCTTGATGACAATACGACATTTTAATCTTTTTAGATTTTTTAATAATCGTTTAATATAATTAAATTTTAAATCCATAATCGTGGCTTCATGTGGCTTTAAATTTAAGAAAAAAATTGATTTTTCAAATTTTTTTAATATTTATGATAAAGAGTTTGTACTTGAAGTCTAAAAGAAGAGGAGAATATTCCACTTTTTGATATATATTCTTATTATATATTCCACTTTTTTATACTGATGATAGTTTAGATATTAAAAATTATTTTAAATATCTAATTGGATTTGGTTCATCGTTATATGGACACTATGTTACTTTTAATTTTGTCGCCTAACATATGAACTAGTCAAATACTTAATTTAGCTGATAGATATCAGTTCCGTGTTTCTTAATTAAAAATCTTAATAATTTCTCATAATTTTGAATAAAGCGAACTAATTTCTTTTTCTTTGCAAGTTTCAAAATTCATTTCTTTATTTTTTTTAAAAAATCATCGTGTTATATCTGATTTGTTTATCGTAGAATTAAAATTAAAACTAGATTTTTAATTGTCATAAAATTTTACTATCTCAGCACTCCTGTATAGTTTGTTGCCTTTAAAAATTGTCGACTGGATCTCATTTGTCAGTTTAGTCGTTTCTGAACCTCGTCCAAACCTAAAATCTTTTTTTCTTAAAAACTGAAACTGATCTTTTAGTTTCTTGATAGCAATTCCGGTGGTAAAAACATTTTCTTTTTCTTAAGCTCTTTGTTGTTGCAGTAATAGATTCTTTTACCTTTAACACGCATGAATTCCCCAGGGGGGGACAGAAAGAAAAAACTGTGCAACCCGGTTTTCTGAGGAAAAGGTTTACCTGAATTGAAGTACGCATCCTTTGTAAACTAAATTAAGCCCTGGAAACTTTTCTCGAACGTTGTGTGTTACTCTACACCGAACATTTTCACTTGTACTAAACGAAGCGGCAAGTACACGTACGTAGCTGGTTTGCGAGACTCATATGACAATTACACGAATGCCTGTGGAAAGTAGCAAAAATATTAATAAAAAGAAAATTCCCTCACAATATTTATTTAATAAATTTTAGTCAATGTGTTTGGTATAAATGGTTTTCTAAGTGATTTGTATGGACAGAAATGGTATTGCAGTAATAATATCTTTTTAAATTTTTTGAGCAACTCCTACATTTAATTCCGCAACCTTTTCAGAGAGCCTTAAATAAGCCAAAGTAGTGTTCGGTTTTCGAAGCTGCAAGAGAGCTACTGTGGGTTGCGCCTCATAAAATTTTTTGAGCAACTCCAACATTTAATTCCGCAATCTTTTTAGAGAA
The DNA here is from genome assembly GCA_026543865.1 of Argiope aurantia. Lineage (NCBI taxonomy): Eukaryota > Metazoa > Arthropoda > Arachnida > Araneae > Araneidae > Argiope > Argiope aurantia. The sequence goes on along the minus strand of JAPMOR010018771.1, from coordinate 83,640 downwards.
CCTTAAATAAGTCAGTGTTCGGTTTTCGAAGCTGCAAGAAAGCTATTGTGGGTTGCGCCTCATAATTTTGAAGCATAATCAAGTGCCGAGAGTGGTACGTGAATGAAATTCTCATTCTCCAAAATTTCATACCTTACTTACCTAAGAATCATAGATCCTAGATGGCAGATTTAACGTGCAGCATACCCATATATATATGCTGGGATTTTTGGAGAAGTCTTGTCTTGAACTTATGATTCTTCTCTCATGCAAAAAAGCACCAGTTCGGTAAGCAGAATTTGTTTCAAAAAACAAAATATCTTTAAAACAAGCTGGAGTGGTCTCCGCTAAACTTCCTTGTACACTCTATAATAAATGTATTAGCCGTATACCATTGGAAAAAAATCTTTACGAAACAGCCCGTAAAGTTCCATCTTTGGATATTAACCACAGAAATGCGGTCAATAAACAAATACTAGAAAACTGGATGATTATTTTGGACTCCTTTTTCCCTATCGATTTAAACCCAAAATTTGACTCAAAACTACAATGATGGTTACAAAATCGCCTACCAAAATTCATATATTTAAATCTTTCCGTCTTTGAGTTAGAGCGTTTACATGGTTGTGAAAGACTGACATACGTTCAACCCTTTCAGGGATTTAGTTCCAAATTTGTTACATACTTGCATTTTAGATGCTAAATCTGTATATAAAATTTTATCCATGAAGCTCTTTTCGTTTTATAGTTTACTTGTACTCAGACAGCCGGACTGATAGGTTTCTTGATTGGACTTCTTTCAAAATTTTACAGAAATCTACAAATTTCAGAAAAGAACATATAGCAAATTTCATCTGTCTAGCTCAAAGCATTTTTTATTTATCATATTCACAGACAGATATAAAGTCAAATATTTGTTTTTAAAACATAGGGAAGTCTAAAACGTGGAGATTCGTCGCAATCTCGAGTTCGAATATTTTGACAATTACAATATTTTCTTCGTTTTCAAGAAAGTAAAAAGAAAGCCATGAAATCCATTTAGAAAAAGGAACTCTAAATTATAAAAAAGATTACGCTGGTGCAATGAGTATGAAGCATATTCAGTTTTGGTACATTGACCAGATTTTTTGAATTTTAGTCCAGCATGCTAAGAAATCCGTGCGCGAAGATACGTATACTGCTAGTAATGACATTTGTTGGGAGAGTCTGGGGTTACACCTTTAATCTCTATTTCATAGTTTTCTGGAAAAAAGATACATAACGCAATAGTCTAACAGAAATAATGTAGTGCAGAATTATGAAAGTAGAGATACTTCTAAGGAAGGAGTACTGGCTAAATCCAAAAAGTATGTAATTAAACAAATAAAATAAAAATTTAGAAACAAAATATTTAACATTAAAAAAATTAAAAATCAGAAAATATTTTTAAAGAGAGCATATGCAATACTATTACATATGTATGTTGCATATACAAAAGTTATATCTAATTAATCCTTTTAAATCTGAATATTTCCTTAGTAATTAAAGAGTAGGACAGTTCAGAACATTTCATTCAGACCAGGGTCAATTTTCAAATCGGGTATCTAAAGTCGAAAATCGGGCCTGCCCCATATAATCAGTGACATTTCGACATTTTATATCAGAAGCCAAGAATTCAAATTTAGATTTCATTTTTTGCAAATTAAATTTGGTTGGTATTTTTAAAATGTACTATTTACTTAAAAGTAAAATTCAAGATAATCTGTAGCAATGAAAATTCTTGACTTTTCCGATTAATCTGGGATTTCTTGTGAACTAATCAAGATTTTCACCTTAATAAGTTAATATTAAAACAACTTTCATGTACTTAGCATAAAATTATCATTGCTGCTGATTGTAAACTAAGAATATGTGAGTTTCATTCTTTAGCATATAAAAAGGTAATCATAGTAAGGAGGATAGTTAAATACTTATTGTTAATAAAACAATGCAAGTAAAAATGAGTGAAAGAACTGCAAAGTATATTAAATAGTGTTAAATGTGTAATAATTATAATCTGAAACGATTCATTAGGTTTCAAATGTTGTAAACTGTTACTCGGTTTGATGCAAAATTACCCATTGAAGACTTTTGTAAATTTTTAAGAACAATTTTAGTTTTCATCCTCCTTTAATTCCAACAACTGAACTTAAGCTCTTTCCATACTTGTTTTCATTTCAAAGAATGATGTTCTTTGGCAGATGTCCCAAAACAAGCAAACTCGTTACAAAAAGTAATTGTTTGTTTTTCGATTACACTTGTAGCAATTATTTTTGCAAACCAAGCGAACACGCGTCAGAACTGAATAACAGCTTCAAGTAACAACTGATGTCATTTCGTATCATAAGATAAGATTTGTGTGTACCCGCTGATACTTGTTAGAATGGAGTGGAACGGTAAAGCACTCGCTATGAATGATTGTAGGCGATTTAGCATTCTTCAAAAAGTATTCTCCCCGCAGGTTTCTAAAATAAGATTTGGCAACTAATCTTGTTTTGGATCATTAAATTTGTTTATTTTTTTAAAAAAAATTATTGAAGATATGTAATCAAGCAAATCAGCGCCTTTTTTTTTTTTTTTTTTTTTTAATCTTTAGAAATAGGAAGGAAGCTGACGTTCAAGTCGAAGATTCAAAAACCAATTATACAGATTCTTATAAAAAAAAATATTCTTTCTAAAATACATATCTTCTGTTACTTTACATTTAGAATTCGGTCTTAAAAATATGAATAAAAGTGGTGTTTTTAAATATCTGTTATATGAATTTTTTGTCCCCTTTTATCGGTACTGGCAACTTTTTGGTGCCTTCTTTGTTTTAGTTATCGACGACAAGTTTACAAGTTTAATAATTTTTACAAGGTTTATTCAAGTATACAACAAGTGGTTTAATATTTGCTTAGCTAAAATACAATATGAACCCAAACTAACCAGATGAAGATTGTCACATACTTTGGACAATGTGTCTTATTTCAGATTGAATTCATGTTTACCAAGTTAAAAAATAAACTCATATGTTCATAAAGACAAACAATAAGTGTCGCTTATTTTAGACAATGTGATTTATTTTCGGAATATAAACAGGAAACTAGAAATAGTGCAAACATAATTGATTGTCAAGATAGTTGAGACATCACCCTCTTATCAGACTGAAAATGAATGTTTCGCTTGGAACGATCTTTGTTGATGTAAACCAATACAAATGCTTCATTCATTTCTTATCACTTTTGTAGCAAACTACTTTTTCGCTTTGCCGAAAATTGTATTTACAGAAGGCAGTATTGATGGATAAATAGTCTTTTCCAAATGAAGCCACCCTGTTTTTGATACACCGAGTGTGTTTGCAACATTGTATCTTTCTGCCGTAAATGAGAGTGTAATTTTGCTGTCGATACATTGAAAAAAACACGCAGAAGCCCATCTGTCATCGACTATATTTGCGTTAAATTGATACAAAGTTGCAGTGTAGGAAGAAAAATGACTATCATCTTGTCTGGATATAAACTACCGTGTGTGTGTTCCTTATCACATTTCTCTTTATTGAGCTATTGAAAGAAATTACGATTCACAATTTTCCCCCTCAATGAAGAAGATGCTATTTCACCCTCATCGTATGCTATATTCCCAGCCGTAAAATCGGGGTAGGTGGGGATGGTACCACTGTAAGCTGAACAAAATTATTAATTATTGAAACCGCCTACCTTTCTCTTCAAAATTAACTGATTCTGAATGAGCAGGAACTACTGATAAAACCTCTACAAATGTTCAAAGACAGGGTATTTCTTACGATCTTAAGAAATGTGCATGATATAGAAATGCTTCAATTTTTCTCAAAAATGTATAAGGCAATTTGTTATTTCTTTCTAAAAACTGCACTCTTATTTCATGTATGTTCGCTTCTTCACAAAAATTTAGTATTTTTATAATGCTTTAGAATATCCTTCTCAGAGTCTAATCTTTAATTATTCGCTGCAATTTTACTCATTTAGCTCTGAGACAATATAAATTTAAGAGCCAACAATTTTAATCGCGACATTCTGCTTATAGTGGATCGATAAAAATATTTGGCAGGAGTAATTAAACTGATATTTTAATTTTAGGACGAGTTATGAAAACCCGAAGCATTTTACTCGTCTAATAATAATAAGTTTATGGAGTAAAATTGTTTTCCTCGAGATTATTTAGATTTATCATAATTATTTAGGAAACTTAATATTTCTATATGTAACTGAGAAGATATAGCTTAAAGTTAATTGAGTTTTTTAAATTCAAAAATCGTAGTTCCCAAAGTTCAACATCCGTTTTTTTTTTTTTTTTTTTTTTTTTTTCCTCCTCTGCAGGTGGCTATTTCTATGTGATCGCTTGTATTGAATCGAGCAATTTTTACTTCAACTGGAACGCTCTCCGTTTTCTGGTAAATCATCCAAAGAGCCCAATTCCGACCGACAAGCTTCCTGTTTGCCATGAGCTCCCTGAACAGTCTTGACATTGAGCAAAGGTAACGAGTCGTAGCCGTGAATCTTGCCACATCTTCTCCACCATTGAGGGAATGCAGATAGTTCTTAATAGAAAAGGGAAATGTCTTGGGAAAGGTCAAGTCACAATCCTCCCTACGATGAATGTCCTTTTGTTTGGGATCAGCTACTCACTTGAGGACAGTGCGGATACTCTTTCAGATTGGGTGACTGCGTGCAATTCCAACATTGCATGCCGTACGGTACCTCTTAACTTGAATGAAGGCATCGGTAAAATGTTAGCTTGAAGTCTGCCGGTGAAGAATTGCTATCTAGATTGGCTTCTATTATTTTGTGCATGCAAAATATGCATTGCGTTTACTTTTAATTGCCTTTAAATGAAATTTTAATCTAGTATTCTACTTAATTTATTTCTAAATTAATTTAAAAAGTTTGCTAATTTCATTTTTACTATTTAAAGTCATTCGTAATTTAAATGAAAAAAGGAATGATAAATATGAAATAATAAATGAAACTTTCATTCATTATTGCGTATTTATCATGTACGTCTGCACCACAAAACAATTTATTAAATAAGTTGTTCTTCTATTCTTTTTATTGTCAAGCTAGTTGCACTATCTGTATTCTTGCCACTTTTAGAATATTTCAGTAAATGCATCAACTAGTTTTCCTCTAACTTCACATTTCATTTACAAATTTAACAACTTTATCCAGTGTTCTGAACAATATATCTAAAATCGCTTGGGAATATCTTGAAAACTACAATAAGAATACCACGAAATATATCTGTAATAATATACCTCCAAATATATCTGTAAAAACTTTTCAAGTGTATTTTTCAACAACTTGAAATTTTGAAGAAAAAAAAAAGTTAATATATGTTTACCCCAGGGTGCCAAAACTCTCAGCCAAGTGCCAGGAAAATCATACAAATATAAATACGGGCGTCAAGCAAAACATTATTATTATTTCCCATACTAGTATGTAATGAATGTACTAGTGATGTTTAAACATCCTCATATACAAAAGAATTTCAGAGTCTTCGGGTTCTATTATTTCAACCAATCAACCATTAAAGACTGGTCACCCCTGAGGAATCCATAATCTGTATCTGACATTAAAGTAAATACATTCAAATAAATTTGTTTACGCATATTTAAATGAACTCCACGTTTTAGGTTTATTACATGCGATATTAAAAATAAGATAAAATTTTAAAACGTATGAGGCTTTGTTAACTGATTTTATAAGTCCGTGTGGACATGTAAAAATGCTCTTCGATGTGCATTCTTAATTATAGCATTTTTTTCGCGCAGGTGCTAGAGGCGCTCATTTCGTGTCTTGAAAGCCTTGAACGTATGTATTAGGTGTACAATTCGATAATCAGCAGATGGCGAATCTACGAAATTGAATAGGGGAAGTATCTCCAAAATAGCATTGTGACGGGACCTCACACTGTCAAAAAAAAAAAAAAAATATGCTGTATAATAAATCTGAACTTTCTTCAGAAATCTAGATTCTCAGGTTTAATTGATCTTTTAAATTCTGTTATTGATTTCTTGTTATTTTTCATATTAATTTATTAGCGCCTACTTTTTCGAATACTGTTTAAAGCATTCATTTACGGAAACTGTGTTTAGAAATTGGTTTGAATGATAATATCTAAATGTCTTTTGTTATATTGAAATTTTTAAGGAGAAATTTACATTTCTTAAAAGCAGTTATTTGGTATGTTTTTAGAATAATCTTTTGATTTGTTGATGATTTAAATAATTTTGAAGGTGTAGAAATTAAATTTAAGCTTCAACTTTTTAAACAACAGCTTATGATTATTAGTATTCATTATCTCTTTTGAAATGATCGGCAACCTGTTTTTTTCCCCCACCGGATTTGAGCAATAGATTAGAATTATTGTTCAAGGGGAAACTATTACCAAGTATCCGAGACCGTGCTATTTCTCCATCAACCCCAAAAGTAATGGTGCAAATTTAGTAAGACATTTACTTCTGTCAACCGCAATTACAAATGATAGAGACATTCCTTTTCAAATGTGTCCTGCTGTATGACATCCGCCTCTTCGGATAATGATTAGACATTTCCTGGCATGCTTATAAGCATGGCTAATCTTTCGACTTCCCTGTTTGTTTCTTACGACCGCAAACAACGCAGGAGCTCCGCTTGTTTACCGACATGTGTCATTGCTAGGACCCCCTCGCGCCTAATTGAAAGCAGGGTTACTGTCCTATATTTGTTAGAGAAAAAGAATCCCAGATTTGGTAGAGCTATATATGGAAGAAACCATTCCAAGCGGTTTGAATTGAACTAGCTGAAAATATGTTCTATATGAATTGTTGATGACTAAATGTGTCTGGAAGGAAATCTCGAACGAAAGAGAAATTTCATATTTTCCGTATGGTTGCAGAAAATCTGATAGTAGTTGATTTCATTTATTTGTTGTGCTGAGTTGCTATACATGAATTCACTATAATATCGATGCGTTTAAAAAATTAAAGAAATTTTGTAACTCTCGTAGAAAGAATACACCTCAAAAGTATAATACTTAGAATGCTTTGAGGAAACATAAACAATTAAAATATTATTATAGAAAGAATCAATAATGTACATCAACATTTAGAAATCAAACTAACGCCTTAATTTTAATTCAGGCATGAAAATAAAATTTTTATAAATATATGATTATGACAACTTTCATCTGCTCTCTGTATCGCACTTTTATGGGTTTCATCTTTTTATTTGGGGTGAGGGGAGTTGAAGTATATGAAACATAATGTTTATAACGCAAGCCCAAATACAATTAATGAATTGAATACAGCCACTGGAAGAGAATGCATCCTAATGCTAATTTGTAATAGTTTTGCCATCCCGTCAAGCGGCTTTCTCAACTACTCTTCGCAATTCGAATACTCCCCATCCCTGATAAATGACAGTTCTGTATTTATAAAAATTAGTTTGGGTGGCGGAATATGCTATTAATTGCTTGTGTTTGGTTTGTTTTGGTTAGGTTTACATTTTTGGGGACAACAGACTTGGGGAAAACTCCTTAAATCGTGCAGCTCTTTTACTGAAAAATTTCTCCTGTAGATTTAATTTTTTATAACACGGATAAGTCAATCAATCAATCTTCCTGCAAAAATAAACTCGGAAACGCTCTTGCTTTCAGTTTCTTTAACTGTATTTGTAAATTATGAAATAATTTTTCCTATCACCTCGGCCAAAAAGACAGAAAGTACTGAATTTTTAAAATAAAGGATTTATTTCTAACGTAGTTGGAAATGTTTTCTCGAAATAATTAAGTTTAATTCAATTACAATTACGCCCCGCTTTGAAAGGAAGAAGTTTCGAACGAACCTAATAATTTTGAACTGTGGTCCGATGATGTTACATTCATTAATGTTACTGCTATAGTTTAATAATTCTTAAAATGAATATAGTCTTAATATTATTAATATTAAATTTTCTGCCTTTTGGAATCTTTTGATAAGTTTTAAGGGTTTATAACAGTTGCTTCCTTTCTAGTTTTTTATTATTTATCAGAGTCAATCGATTAAATGGAATTCGGAAGTTTATTTTCCATGAAAATTATTTTATCAAGCGTGGGTCATTCCACTGGAATAGGACATCTCAAATATGGATTTGACAAATTGCCCAAAATAGAAAGAAAGTTCTCGCTTATCTGGTGGGTATAAAAATGGTGATACTGCTGATGGCAGATCATATTTTTACATATGACCTTGACTGACGGCGCATGACTCGCTTCTAATGGGGCTATTCTGCATCGAACATCAACCCCGATGTTATTTGAAATGGCGACTCTATCACGCAGTTCATTTCGGCAGGATGGGGATTAATCTTAATGGTTATCAGGTATAGATCTTCCAAAGGAGAGGGGGGAGAACCACGAGTACGTGGATGAGAAGTCGTCGATAAACAAGTAGGTTCTTGCTTATTTTGATGATATAGTAATAGTGTGGGGTTGAATTGTCTCCACTCCAATAATGGGACGTACTTCCTGCGGGAGAGGTATGTCCGTGGCTGGTGATGACCTTTTGGATCCCCCCTCTTTAGTTTCCGAGTTACTTTTTTAACATCTATCATTCAATTTAAACCTGATGCTTTGACAGGACAGATGAAATTTTTCTGTGCTTATGATTATTGATTATTAGTATACGAGAAATGAATCAGGAGTTTGAAATTCAGATCGTATGTCTATTTTTCATGAAGGATCCCTCCGATTTGAAATCTCGATTTTCGCAGCCTTTATTTACGTTTTTTCAGTTGTCAATAATCAGACATTTTTGTAACCTTGTATTATCATATTTGAAATTTTTCCTTAAATTATTTAAAATAACAGGGATTTTTTTATCCCTAATTTTTACAGTATTTCCCACGATTACTCTAGTTAGCAGATAATAAAAATAAAGTTTTTAAGATATGCATTTGTTAGCAGTTAGTAAATTTGAAATATTTAAATAAGTTTTCAATAATTTTTTCATCAAAAATAATTTTTTTAAATCAAAAGTAATAAGTAAAAATAATGATGCTGATAGAAGTACTCTGAGTAAATTGGAATTTTAATTATAATATGTTCTTGTTATTAATGAATATTGAGAGATTTTCTTACTTATGATATTTATTGTAGCTTAATTATTCATAGTATTATTTTCAACGGTCCATATTTTATAATTTTGTTTTAACCTAAAAATGTTTGCTAAAAATTTTTCTATTTTTTTTTATACACAGAGAAGTGCGTGTTTAACGTAGAAAATTCAACTTAAATCAATGTTACTGTGTAACTAATCATTCAACTCATAGACTACTAACTAAAACAGGTATAATTTTTAATTGCCTATTTATTTCAAAAATAGACTTAACTTAAAAGAAGTATTATAATATTTCAAATTAAGAAAACCGGTAAAATTCATTTTATCGTGAATAACCTCAACAGCAGCATCTCGATTTCGCAGAGTTGGCAGATCAGTATTTTTTTAGACGAATTTTTAGTTATCTAGAGTTTAAAAAATATTTTATTTCTTAACATTTTCTACTTCACTTCTTGTAATACATTTTATAGTTGATTGTTTCAAATTATTATGTAATCTTGTAATCAAACTAATTACAAATTCGCAACCAGAGGAAGCCGCTCGTAAAAAAAAATTTCAATTAAAATAATCGATTATTTGTTAATTAAGTTCCACTTATTTAAAAAGTTTTATTTTCAGCGAAAAATCGCAATTGTGCAAGATATCAGGTCTCCTTATATATAAGAAAATGAAGGAGGGGGGGGGGGAATCCTTTTTTAAAAACATAAAATTTACAAACTAATAAAAGTTTACCAAAACGTGTGAAAATAAGCATATTTTTTTATTCAAAAAACATGTAGTTATTATTTTTTTTCCCCCTACAAATATAACTTTAATGCTAATAATTCATCTCATATTGGTCACGAGAGCCCATTATTCTGTTTAAACTGGAGACGAAAACGATGGGGTACTCAGAGGATTTAAATAGACATTGAGGATGACAAACATTTAATGCTTCTTCCATCTTCAATGAGGAAAAGGGGATAAAACTATGTGAAAACTTCTAACGTCCCATCACGTCTAAGTGCTACAAATAACGGCTAGGCACGATCCCGTCCGGGAAATCTATTTTTACGCCGACTAGCTATTCAACTTGGGCTGCCAGACACGTATTCCGACCATAGCGTGAAGCAAACAATCAATTTCCTCCTCTTAGATTCCTCTAGCTAGACAATAAATTAAAACTTGAAGACTGAAGAACTATTTACAGTCCTTCGTGTAACTGGAACTTACATTATGTGGTGTTTTGCGAGACTCTGTGGCATGTAAAGGTATTCCACTGATGTTTCATATTGGTTATGGTGCTGAAGAAAGGTTTGTCCCTTTCTGGTTTTATACCATAGATTTATTTGTCGTTACTATCGATTAGACATCCCCTTGACGTTTTTATTAGATCTTTTTCGTTTGGATGATTAAAAGAAGAATTTGGATCAAATTATAGCTCTTTAAATGAACAACCCTGGGAAGGATCACTGTTTAAAGCTATTGCAAATGATCTATTTAATATGCGATGAAAATTCTTGGTTCTCTGCATAGATAGTAAGTGGGCATGAACCATTTTGGCTATAAGTAAAGCAAGCAGATATCCGTATAGCTAAATAATAATGCTCATAATTCTTCACTGAAAGTATTTAGGATGGAAAATAAAAGACTAAAATATAGCTCATTTAATGAACAATATTTACGAAAATATATTCTTGAAGCTATTGTCAATTGTCTGTTTTGTCTGCTGTAGAAATTCTTGGTTTTAGAATAAAGAAAATATATATTATGCATCCATTTGCTCTGGAAGACAAAGCAAGCAGATGTACCATTACTTTGAAGTTATTATGATCATAACATTTTATATTTTCATCGAAAATATTTAGACCTTGTTTATTGAGATTTTATTGTTTGCTTTTATTCCTATGAAAAACCAAGTCAAAATGACAGTTGTTGAAATGCTAAAAAATGCGCAGAATATTGATATTTATCGGTATCATTTCAAATATTAAAAAAACAAAAATCTTCATTGCAATAATCAAAGCAAAATAATAATAATAATAATAATAATAATAATAATAATAATAATAATCTCGCATATCAGATTTTGAACAATTTCTTATATTTAACAATTCAGTGTCGGCGAGATTAACTTTCAGAAACGTTTGAACGGAAAAATCAAGGGTAAATACTAAACATTTAGGTTATATAATATTTGTATTTAAATTAAAAATGTTTACAGAAAAATTATTACAGAGGAAAAAAGAAAAGAGTCGACATATATCCAGTTAAAAAATCGCCCTTTAGTAAAACTCCATTCTTTTTTTTTATACTATATTATTACTATGATCATTATTATTTTTGGTATACTTTTAATTCTTGAGTCGATAACAGGTCCTGAAGGGTTTAAATAATATTTAGATATCAAAAACATTAGTACCGAAAGCATCTGCCAACTTCTTCAATATAAAGAAAATAAAAAATAATTCAGAAAGGCCTCTTTAGTCAGAACATTTTATTAAAATTTTACGTTACTAAACCATTTTTATATATCATTAGTCAATATTTCTTTGTCCTTGCTTTTTATGATTTATTGGTATACTGCTGGAGGATGCTAAGGGGGCTCGAAATATATTTTCATTCGTATATGGAATCGTGAGTGAAAATAATTTAAGAAACCTTATAGAATTTAGCAAACGTGTGAATCTAAGTTTATTTTTATCCTCTTTCTTCGTATTCTTGCTGGAGTCAGACACGGAAGCATTTATTGCAATATACGCATCTTCCCTTTCAGAACTGGCGTGTGGAAGAGAGGAAATTTAGTAATTTCCTTCCAGTGAAACGGAATCATCAAGAAGCAGGGAACTTTGGTTCCGGAAAATTCCGAAGCGGACCACCCCAAAGCACCAAACAGGATTCGTTACGCAAACAAAAAATATTATTTTACAGCCCCGTGATAGCGCACGCCGGAACAAATAAGACGAATTATTCTCCATACCTCCCCCCCCCCTTCTTCCAACAATTCCCCCCTACCTTTGGCTTTAACACTTATTCCTGGGTTGAACAATTTCTTTTTCAATGTTCTGAATTTTGTTCTCCGAGTAGACAAAGTATTTCGACTTCGTATTTTGTTTATTTTTCAGAGATGCAGAAATGAAATGTTATAAAAATGAAAATCGTTGAACATATCATATTTTCATTGTAAGATTTTGATTACGATTTTAATTTGATTGGGGTTTATTGATGTCTATGTATCAAAATATTGTATGTTAAATTTTTCAAGGCATTTTAGCGATGCAAGATGCTAGTTTAAGTTGCATACATTTGCTTTCAAATTATTGGACGTAATTGTTCTATGTTGTCGCAAAATGCCATATATTTTTAGTGGCTTCAATCTCTGCATCAAAATTTTGTATATTTTGTTGCGTGGAGGTTTTGACTTACGACATTTTTATACAGCAAAGAAGAAAAGCTTGTTCTATGTTATAATTGTTCTATGTTGTCGCAAAATGCCATATATTTTTAGTGGCTTCAATCTCTGCATGAAAATTTTGTATATTTTGTTGCGTGGAGGTTTTGACTTACGACATTTTTATACAGCAAAGAAGAAAAGCTTTTCTTTGGCCGTTATTGACAAATATTTCTTAATAGGTATCTTCTTGGAGAATGAGGTAGAAAATCTGGAAAATTTTTGTTTAGGTCAAAAACCACTTTCATTTTTTTTATCCTGTTAACTTAAGATATGAAAATATGCATGATACTAGAAATTGGTATTTCATTATTTCGATTTTGTAAGAAACTATATTAATACTTCTCTTTCACTAAAGGTTTGTTAAGTTATAATTTTTTTTTAACGTAGTCGTTTATTAAAATTTTAAGGTCTGAAAACTTTGAGAACGAAAAAAAAACTTAGATTAAAGTATTTCATAAAAAATTCTAAGAAAAATATGTTTCTGTTAATCATTAATGTTTAGATCTCAGTTATCCACTTAAATTTATTTAATGAATTGCATATCATAAGCTAACAGAACAATGGGACATTTATAAAAAGTACTCTCATTTTTGCGTGCTTCAGTCTGCTTTGCTACATTCTTTGCAAATGGCTGGATTCTTTTCAAATAGCTTAAGTTGATCTTAAAACATATTTCAGTCCAAAAAGGTTCGCTAATTTAAAAATTTATACGAGATTTTGAGTTAGAATAAATCAGAAATTTGCTTATAAATGTTCTAAGCAATTTTTCTAGATGAAAATGTCTCAAATAATTTTAAATAGTCGATGAATCCAATCGCTTTATGATCAGAAAGGATTTATTTTTATAAATAAAAAGTGTGTAGATAAATATCATGACACATACCAAGAAATGTATTTCAAAAATATTAAAACACAGTTATTAAAAATAGTTTCGCAGTTTAACTTTTAAAGGTCTCTACATTAATTTAATTCATTTTGGTATTTAACATGGTAATGTATATGGACTGTCCCACAATTTTTTCTCAGTTTTACAGACAGACGTTTTCGCTTATTTGAAGAAGCGATGAATGCGAGAGTCTGCAATTAATACTTTTGCTTCTAGACACATACATACACATACACACACCAGGGAATTTTGAATTTAAAAATCTGCAGAATTTCTTGGAACAATAATAATTAACACAATCATTTAACTAATAACGATGTAAATTCAGACATTTATTGAAAATGTTGGAAAATTCATAATGCAATATTAAGCAGAATTTATAATTTTGCTTTCTATTAACAATTTTGAAATTCCATACCAAAAGGAGTAGTTTTTCTCGTTGTAACATTGATGAAACGATAAAGATTTCGGCCACATTTATCTTGGTGATTGTGAACCTGATATATATATTCACATATATTCTCCAACACATATATTCTCCTGTGCATAGAAACATTCTAAATCCTGCTGGGGTTCAAGGTATAGTATAGAAATTGCAAGAGAAACTTTATATATCATATTAAAATACAAAAATATCTTCTATGGATTTAAAAAATGATTAGACAATTAATATAATAATGGCATGTAAAAAACATAAAAAGAGACGAATTCATCAATGTGTTGCACAAATTTTCAGTCTTGTACTCTATTTTGGAACATCAATCAAAGTACGAAATTTGGATTACCAAAATTTAAATACCATAATTAAGTCCCTGGAAAGAAAGAACTGGAATCTGCTGCTTACCGCTCCGACATCAACGCGTTCAAGATTGATTACAATTTGATATTCTAATCGAGTAATGCAGTGCATCAACTTCAAAAGAATGCAGAATATATTTGAAGACTTAGGGAAAGTATATTTGAATTTTATTTTGTACTATTATCAAATTTTCATTTCGTCAAAAAGTCATTGTAAAAGTCATACTGTATTTCAATGATTATTGATTATCATTGCCTGAGTGAATTTTTATCGTTTTTCTGGGAACATTCACAGTGGAATAATAAGTGGTGGGCGAGGGTGTTACAGATGTCCCATGTGATAGTATAAAAAGTCTTACTATATTTCAATGGCTATCGATTTTCTGTGTAATCAAGTTTCCATTTTGCCTAAAAGTCATATTGTATTTCAATGATTATCGATTATCATTGTCAGAGTGAATTTTTATCATTTTTCTGGAAACATTCACAATGGACTAACAAGAGATAGGCAAGGGTGTTACAGATGTCCCATGTGATCGTATAAGAAGTATCCATGATGACAATATTTTTGCATTTATTTTACATTTTTAAAGCCATACATTGACGAATAAATCTGGGGCGGGGGGGGGGGAATCACGACTATTTTCCTGTCAATATTTACCTTTGATATTTATCATTCATTCATTCATTCATTTCACTCCATATTTTGCATCCATCTCGAATCACATTTACTAGAATTTACAGAGGCTGATGCTTAGTTCAAATTGACTCAAAATTGAACTGACTTCATACACTTTAAATCAAAGAATAAAGCAGAAGTGAAACATAACTGGAATGAAATTTAATTTACTCAATAATTATCTATAAAAATTTATTTTAATTTTTTCGTAATAAATCTAGATTTTCGCTTTAAAATGTATCTAAAAGAAAAAAAAAAAGCTCTTAAGATTTTTAAGATTTACTGAAGAACAACAGATCTTTGTTCATCATATATATTTTTGTCATTTTCATGTAACATACCATTAATATTCACAAATATATCTCAAGTGCAGTTTATTTTCGTATTTCTTATTAAGATTAAAGCATAAAATTCACTTCTCAATGATGTATCATAATTTGGGGTTCCTTTCGTCAGTTGGCATAATCTCAAAAGGAATTTCACTTCGCGTGTATTTCTTTGGGTGGAAAAAAAATACTTTTTTTTTTCGTCGTTGCGAAATTAATAGATAAATTATTCGCTGTAAAATTTGAATTATTTGGTAATTCAGTTATAATTTTTCAATCAAGTTACCTCTTAAGTGAGTATTCTTGGAACTGTTTTTTTTTTTTTCAGCACATTTCAATAACAATTCCCTGTAATGTCAACTATATTTATTGAGAAACTTGGTGGAATTGGTGAAAATAAACAAACAAACAAAAAGAAATACGTTGTATATATACCTAATTATGATAATCAACTATATATACACTACTGTATATAGTCAAATCAAGATGCTGTTTTAAAAGGCCTTTTATTTAGCCATTTCGGGGAATTTTATTAATAAATCTGTTTATTACCAGATCTTCCATATTCTTTACTTATTATAATATCTACACTATTCACAAGAACTGAACTATAAAGGTTATAAATGGTGTTTTTCTTCTTATTGAAGAAAGTTGGGGACCTTCCAAGTTTCCTTACCATAAGTTGCTTTTTTTTCGAAATAAATTGTTTATCTTTTGAAACCAAAAACTCCTTCTGATAACAATATATAACAGATAATCGTCTTGTGACAGGTAATTAAGGAACGCTTCTAAGATTATAGGAAAAAAATTCTCCATTATGCACCCATTTATTTCCATTCCATTAGATGCATTTTATTTCTGTTGTTCTGGATTTTATTACATTACTTTAATTCAAAACTTGTGCATTTATTGCTCATATGGTTAATTTAAGTGACAATAAAATTTGCAGGTGGGGTGCTAATATATTGTTAAAAAATTCAATGAAAAAGAAGTGTTTTGACTTAAAAAAAAATTATTATTTGTAAAAAAAGTGAAACAACGAATTCTAAGCACATAAATCTACTGTTTAATGAGTCATAATTCTGTGTTTTAGTCTCTTACAGTAAATAAAAATAGTTCTAAAATATTTTATTTTATATCTGTATTCGTATTCAGAAATTTGCTTTCACTTTATTGCTAAATGTATGCATCTTCTATTTCACATTCTATTTTACCCCTATTTGGATGAAATAAACGCTTTCCATGTCAATGCATGATACCTCCGTATCATGCATTGACAATGCTTACATACGGAGGTATTCCGTATCTAAGAATTGTCAATGCATTCATAATTTCTGTACTTTTTTGTCTAGATATAGATTTTCAGCATTAAATCTTTCACTGCAACATTGACGCAATTTTTTCTTCCTTTTGTATCTTGTTGAATCGCTTTAAAACACGATTAAGAAATGAAATAAACACTGCAATATTGATTACAATAAAATAATATTCAATCAAATAATATACTTTTTACACTTGAAATTTAATAGAATGAATTTGATAGATCGAAATTTAAACGTAGCTCAGAACTGCATAGTAATGCAATGTTAACTCGCTTCCTTGTCTGTCTGTTTATCTATTCGATAGTCGATTAAAACCTTTCATTACCGACAGATGACGCTATGCCAAATCGTAAGCACGTCGGAAGTGAAACTTGTTTTATAATCCTTAAAAAAAGTTTCACGCATACAGTACAAAATAACAGAAAATAATTATTGAAATAAAAAAAGCATATATCATATTTTTAAAACATATAAAAGTATAAAATAATTTATCCTAGCCCCCTACAGATTTATAATCCCATACAGATTACCTCGAATTTTTTGTGTGATTTTTTTTTGTTTTTTTAAATTCACAATCATAAATTTTCAGGATATTCTGTACCGGGTTATATGAATTTGTATGGGGTTATAAATTCGTATGGAGCTGGGAGAAATTATTTTATATTTCTTAGTCCGTTTTAAAAGTGCGGTATATTAAATAGTTTTAGTTAGATATTTATTTTTAAATATTAAGCATACATGGAATCATGGTGCAAAGATTTATGGTAATAAGCTTTTGTTCTATATATTTTCGGTAGGCACAAGTACCCTAACTTTAGAATCGCTGTGTTATGTATAGCTACAGGAAATGCATATAAAACCTGACACTAATGAGTATAAAAAACACATTAATGAATGTAAAAAAAAGTGGCAAACGTTTCGTTAGGAAAGCGAAACATTCTTTAGCATTGAAGCGAGGTCTTAATCATTCATTGTTCTTACTCAGTTACTTGCTTTAATTTTAGAATCGCATTGAGGGAAAAAAATACACGCACATTTTTTCCCCCTAGATTTTCCGTTGGTAACACAGCACATTAAAGCAAGTTAGAGTATGATGTTTCATTTAAATTCGTTTGGTGAAACAAAAAAACTCGTTGAGATCTAAACAGATATATATTAAATATTATCATATGTTTTAAAAAAATCATTCCAAGATTTAAAAACATATCCTATTAAAGAAAAGAATATATCGGGCATCTTTTCGGATGTCATTATGTAAAAGATTTTTTTTTTAAATAAAATAAAGTCACTTTGAATGATTATTTTAGTGTAAGTGAAAATTTAATATAATTTCTATTTAACTCTAGCATTTACACCATTTGTTAAAAATTCACCGTATTATAATACTTCTTTTCCATTGTCATATTTATATTTCCAAACAGAATGCAGTGATTTGTATCAAACTACCTGCAATGCTACTGAACAATTGACTGCCACTTAGTCTTGACATTTTTATTTTCTAAATATATTATTTCAGATCACTCATTATAATCAAATTCCTTATATTGGATAAGTTCATTTTTAGAAATTAGAATGGTTTTCTTTTATTAATTCCGAATGGTTACATGCAAGCACTAAATCCCATTCACGTGTTTCTGAAACAAATTAAAAAATTTTTTTATAACTTATCATATCAAATTTTTACTGAATTGCTGATTTCTCTTAGAAAAAAAAAAGGCACAAGATGCCGTAAGGTATTGCGGCCATTCTTATTTCAAACTAAAACTGTGATGGCTGAAGTATCGTTGAAAAGCGCATTGTTATTAGTAATGTCTCTCTTCTTTTAAAATTTAAAATAAAATTGTTTTCATATACAGATTTAAAATTTCGAAATACATCTTTTTTTTTTCCTAGTAAGACTGCTGAGTTAATTCGGTTATGTTCAAATTTTTCTCAGTCAATTCCTCTCTATTTATACTAATACAGCAAAAATAGCAACGAGAAAAAGCCACAATTTCGTTATTTTTATGCGGAGAAGTTTTCTAAAGGTCATAAAAAGTAACGATCAAAAGGTTTCAAAACAATGGTATTAAACACAAAGAGATAGAACTTAGTAAAAATTTAAACAAAAGAGTTTTTGACTTTGATGGAATGATAAAATGCAGGTATTACTACCACTATTGGTCTTATTTCTTTACAATTAGATATATGAAATCACATGATTCGTACAAAAGATACTATTTTGTGAATATCCGTCACTTATTATTGAATAGATTCCAAGATGCAGTGCATTTTGTTTTTTTCAAAATAGCAGATTTTTTTCTGGTAAAAATTTTAACTGGGCCTGGAATTGGTAAGTGGCTGTATTACCCTCAGATACCTTATTCCCTTAACTAATTTTTGTTACTCTGATTGAAAATAAAATCGGTCCATATTTACATGAGGCACTTGGAGTTAGCCCTTTTGCTGAAGATACAGTGATTTCTATGGGCAAGTATGTTTGTCTTTCCCTATTATAGTCTTAGAATAAACATTGCATATCAATAACAATCACCCTCTGTTCAAACCTATTAGGATATATTTGAAACGGTTTCGTTTAAATAGCGGTTGAAAAAAACATTCGGCGGGTGAAGAGTTATTACTAAATTACATGAGCAATTATATCTGTCACGTGATTATCGTCAGATGAACTCCATTCTAAAAAAAATTGTTTTTCGTGTGATAAAATTTAATATTAATATGAAACCAGTAAATAGATTTTAAAGTAACTGACCTCTCGGAAATATTTATAATTTTGAATATTTCTCGTTTAAATTCAAATACGGACGAGATATCGATGTTTTACATTCCATTCTCTTCCAGTTTCACATCTTCTAATATTTTATGGATTCTACTGACAACATTAAAATATGAACCGAAAAAAATAAAAATTAACAAAGTTGCTAAGTTTGAGAGAACATTTTTATGTTCCGTCAGCTGGATTCAAAATTCAAGATTATGGTTATTTATCTTCTTGGAATGAACAAAAATTCCCCGACAAATCTTTCTATATAGAATTTCCTTTCGCTCCTAAATACAAGTACCACCCGCATACGATAAATGTGTTAACACTATTCTCATCCCACCCACCCCCTTTTTTTTTTACATCCTGCATGACCAGGGATTATCGGGTTGGGGAACTGTAAGGTAATCCTTTTTTTCGCGTCACGTTTACAAATTCTGTCGCTCTTTCGTTATCTTAACCGTTCTTTATCTCATTTGACCTTTCCATAATGAGGAGTTGAGATGGAAGTGAGTATTCTTCCATAAACACAGGTTTCTCGTTTATCTGTCTGCATGTAATTCTTTCCTCAGAAATGCCCATGAGAATGCATTTATTATGGCTTTGTATGTGATAGTTACTCAAACGAAAAGTAAAAATATGTTCTTCCTAGAAGGAATGTGTAGGTTAAAATGCTCGAGACCCGATAAAAGTATTAGAATTCTTGCGATGTGAAGACCGGAAAAATACAAGTGATGCTAAAAAAATGTGTTTCGTTTCTAAGTCTCTGGCGCTCAGCTGTTTATATGCAGTATTTACTAAGAGGTCCGAACAAAGTGAATATTTATTTTTATGCAATGCTATCACTGTATAATAGAGGGCAATTGAATTTCCTATGTGTATCAAATATAAGCTGAAATCAAAGATGTTTTGATGAGAAGCATGATGACATCTTAATGTAAATTCCGAAAATATGTGTTTCGGTATATTCTGAAAAGAATCATGACAATTTTAATTCAATGTTATCGGAATTTAGAAATATTTTTAGTTTACAGTTTGTAAATCATCAAACTGTAAGCTAAGAATTTTATTCCTTTTTTAACACAAGTATTATAAAACTCTCTCTCTCTTTTAATTTCTCTTGAAAGATGAGATTAAAGAGTGAGATGATGAAATTTGAAAAGAAGATAATGAATTTTTTTCTTTTTTTCTTTTTCTTTTCTTATTTTTTCATATATTTAAAAGATTTAATTTTATAAACAGAGGATTCAATTTAAATTCTGTATTATCAAGATGTAGTGAAGTATCATTTATATATTTTCATTTATACGCCGTTTCTCCGCTGTCCCAATTCATTTGTAACCATTGCAAATGATAAAGTGTTTCATTAATATAACCTAAAGCTACGTCACGCCATTTTTCCTGCTTTATCGAGATCAGTTTCGAGGATTATGAGAATTGAGATTCTGATGTCACGACTTCAAAATTGATAAATTAATTGAGTACAAATTATATAGTACGAATTTAAGCGATGATAGAACATGAAGAAATTATGGCACTTTCATTTAAAGACGCAATGGGTTCATTTGAAAAATTTCGGACTTTTTGATCTAAACAGTAGTGAAAAAACATTCAATGAACTTAATTCGATTCATAATGATGTATTTTATACAGGCAATCAGCACAACTGATAGTGGTTAAAGACTTTTATTAATTAAATATCTGTTGCCTGTAAATGAATCATATAAAGTAAGAAATGTAATATTAATACTCGAAATATGCAATAAAGATGAAATTTTCTCAGTTTTATGTTAAATGTTTGATTTTAGAATAATTACTGCGTTACAATATACTAGTGCTATCCTAGAAAACTTTAAAATCATTGTTTTAAATAAATTTGCTTTAGTAAGATTAAAATTATAATAATCAAAGATGTGTATTAAAATTTCTTTTACACGTCTTTTCATGCATACGTTTTTTACGTCACTCGCTTGGGAGATCCTATGAAATATGGTTCACTGTATCTATAAAACCTAAATTAAAATATTTAATATAGGTAAAGGAGACAAATTTTTATTTACCGAATAAAACTATTGCATTTGTTGTACAGAAATTCTAAACATTCGTTAAAAATTTATTTAGAGAAAGATTCTATATTTGTCAACTTCTCAGCCTTTTACGATTTTTGTTTGGGCTTCTATATTAAAAAAAAAATATATTGGCTCATTATGCTGAAACAAGCACAGGTAGACATTTGCTACCTGTGTTTGAGAAACCCCAAAATGTATAAACATAAAACAAAAATTAAGTCTTTTAAAATCGAGAACCATACATTAAGAAGATTTGTTACACTACATTAGTTTATAAGATTCATTTTTTTTGTTTATATTATCATCTATAACTAGGCCGTAATCGGTAACAGAAAAATCATGTGTTTGCGAGTCTCACAGATCAGCCGTAACGGCCGGAGTTTAAATTCAAGTCAGATCTGAATGCTATCTGTAGACTTCTTTCTCTAAACAGAATCTTTCTTTTTTTTTTTTTTACTTTTCAAAATCAAAATTTGCGAGACTTAGTCCTGAAGGCAAAGAATGTAAAAAAGGTGTGCAGCCTGGGGAAAAAAAATCCACAAATTCTGAACTACTTATCCGAAAGAAGAAATGAATTCCATCAGTCACTTTTTCATGACCTCTTCGTAACCAGAAATTGGATTAAACGTAATCCAAGGAATCAGCAAAGCACAATGCCAACTAGTTGAGCAATTCCATTCAATAAAGTATATTAGGGAGCGATAGAAAGGGAAGAAGAAAAAAAGGAGGAAAAAAATCTGTCAAAAAAGCGGCCACGTCAGAAAATATTTAGGAAATGTTACCAAACTTTCTTTTAGTCCCAACTGAGTCTGTACTCGATGGTAAATGAAATCTTGCCGCCAGCCGTATTAACAGTTGACGATTACTCCGCTCCCCGCATTTTTATTGTTCACTTTCTCCGATTTTCTCTCTGTTAGATTCGCTTTTTTTTTTTCCTCTTCCCCTTTGCGCTTTTTTCTTATTTATTTTTTTCCACTTCCGACTTTTGGCGTGACATTTAATTTCGCTCTTTAGAAGAATATGACCACTCTCTCTTCCCAAAGGGTGAGAATTTTTTATCATTATCTTATTATTATTACTTTTTTTAACTTTCGTCATTTTTCTCCTCTTTACGCTTAGTCCTGAAAGAGAACTGTTACGGGTTTTTATGGCGTAATTTTAATGCTCTCAGCTCTTTTTTTCTTTTTTTATACCCAACTATCCGACGGTGTTTTAGTAGATTGCGTACATTTTTAAAGGCGCTCTTTTTTGCCCAGACATGTATAAGCAATGCCAGTGCGAGTGGGGAAAAAATTTCAGGCTTCATTGTTTGATGCGTATTAATGTTCAACGTCTGACACTTATTAATCAACTTTGAAATGAGATTCATGGTAATTTTCAGGTCCATAATAATTTTCACAGCCTTGGAAATGTGTTTTTAATTTGGTGCATTTATTTTAATATCGCCATATTAATGCATTTAGTCCATGTAAATAGTGTTTTCGCGCTTGACAACATTTTGTTCGCCTTTTATATTACATCATAAAAAGAATTGCTCTGGTGAATTGATTATTGAATCAATGTAATTTGATATTTCTTTGAAAGAATACTTTACTAACCTACGTGTTTGATAATTAATTAAATATCAAATTTGAATTATTACAATAATATTTTCTTTCTTCTTTGTTGCACTACGTCACCAGAAAGGTAACTGGATAAAAATCAGAATAAATTTCAATATTTCTACACGGCTACCGTATTTTCTAAAAATAATTGTAGGATATTTCATTTTATATTACATCATAAAAAGGAATTGATTTGGTGAATTGATTATTGAATCAAAGTAATTTGATTTTTCTTTGAAAGAATACTTTACTTTTATATCTAGGTGTTTGATAGTTAATTACATATTCCATTTCAATTACTAGAAAAATATTTTCCTTGTTACTCTAAATTAGTGGAAAGATAACTTGATAAAAATCGGAATAAGTTTTAATATGGATGTCACACTTTCTGTGGATAATTTAGGATATCTCATTGCAACTATAATTCAACTCATCATGGGAATTTCTTCATAAATTAGGGAATGATAACAAATATATTTTGATTTTCTATAATCACCTTCCAATTATTTATTTTAATTATCATAAATTATATAATTTTCTGTGGTATTTTATTTTTCATCTGCACGATTCGAACCATAAGATAGCTAATTAAGAATTAGCAAAAAACAAAAAAGTAAATAAATAATATATTTCTGGATTTGTTGCAATATTTTTTCTTACCGGTATATACAAGAGTGTTTTAGATCCCTTTTTCCATTTAAAAAAGATTTGTTTTATCTTAAAGACGCTTTCTTTATTTGACAATTTTCTTGTTTGTATTTTATAATATGAACAGATTTAATAAAATATTTCAATGTCTCGTATATGTGTGCATGTATTTAAAAAAAATAAGAATATTCTAACCATATAATATATTATTCCGCTAAAATCTGTTTTATTTAGGCATCAAATGGTTTGGAGATACTGTTAAAAAGCCATTTAATTCTGAGAAATTTTGGAACATGGGTGTATAATCTGGAATTCTAACTAAAATTAGTTTCTTTTTCGGCAAAACCCAAACATATAAATTGATAATTAAAGTTAAATAAGCATTCAGAAACAGTGAAATAGTTTAGTATTTAAAATTTTGAAAAGGGCATACATAGATTTAAAAAAGTTTTAAGTGATTTATTTACGTCATTGCTTTTAACATTTTTTCTTCCGGAGGATTCATCAACATCCGTCGTATTTTGGGGACCATATTTTTTTTGATAAATTTGATAAAGAGCATATTTTATAAATTAATTTATAGAAAAATTAAATCTGATTCTTCTTATTTCAATGTGAATTATTTTTTGATAATGTGTGCTGTTTCAATTCACAACAAAGAGTGAAAAATTAGACTGTCCTGATTAATCTGGAACATTTAGTCATGTAATACCTATAGCAAAAGTTGTACGTTTAAAATTTCATTTTATAAGTAATTAAATCTGATTAGGTTTTAGTTTATTAATAAAATTTATGTTAAACTCGTGAGTTGTTTTTTTTTAATCCAAGACAGTCAAAAGTCTGGGTTGTTGCATTTATTCCTAGACATCTAGTTAGCTCAATACTTATGTTTCTTGGAGGTTTTGCTATGAATTCGAGCGAACACAGCTAAATGTAGAACTTAATAAAAAACACAGTGACAGATTTATGAGTTTTTGAAACAAAAAGAGATGGATTATCAACTACTTTTCAGAGATCAGATTGATTTAACTTAAAAAAAAAAGGATAAGAGACATGAGATTGTGAATGGCTTAGGAATGATAATTCTACTGTAGAGTTCAGCTTAAAAATAATATATAATACGTTGATTCTGTTTTAATTACATTGATTATATTTAATTAAGAAAAAACGAAATACGTTACAATAGGGAATTTTTAAGAATCTAATATTTATTTTTATTCATTATTTCTGCAACTATTTGTACAAATCTTGTTTTCAAAATGGCCCCGAGTATCAGTAAATGATAAATGATCGTCACTTAATAATGGCGGAGATTATATTTTGGGGTATCGTCTCTTTTTGTTCTTCGATCTTTTAAGGTGTAGATATAAAGCCCTTCATTGTGGCTTATTTTCATCATTACATTCATCTCATTTTAATATTTATACGGGCAAATTTTAAGTCACAAATATTACAACAAATTGAAATAAACAAAACATTTATTTGCACATCACCTTCAAGACAGTTAGTTTCAGTATTTCGTGTATAAAAAAGACATATTTTAAAATAATATTAAACAAAATGTTAAAAATAAATTACACAGCTATTGAATGCGTTCTATATGCTGAAATACTAAGTTTGTCTGAGGTGTTTTCTTGTGAGCCAGTTATCCAACTCTAAATATAAATAATTAATTAATTAAAATAAAATAAATAACATTTAAACCACATTAATCCGTAAGCGAATTTGTACATATGAAGAAAATCATTAAAACAGAATTCTGAAAACCACATGATGTAATTTGAATATGATCGAATACATGGTTCTTGTAAATCAAATAAAAGCACAAAGTTAGATTACCCTGAGAATAAGATTTTTAAAAATTGGGCTTTTCTTAAAGCTGAGGAGCTTAAGCAGTTGCCTAATTTGTCTATTTTATAATCCGAACTTATGAATAGATTGCATTCTTCAATAAATTAAATGTTCAAATTTTTTATAACATTTCAGAAACTTATACATTTTTTTCTACATTATCTTTCTTCCCCCCCCCCTTTTTTGTGAGAAAATGTGACGTTTACAATGTGAGATTGGCCTGTTTCTTTAAAGTTGTTTTCATATAAGACAAATAAGATATCCCATGTTCCAAGTAGTTTGGAGCTGCTATAAAGAATTCTAATTTTTTGAAGATAAGTTTACCTATAATATATAGATTGTGCAATATTCATCTTTTGAATGGTTCTAAGTCACAAATCAGTGGTGTCGGAAGGGTTGTTAAAGTAATTATTTTTTCGCCCCTTCGTCATACTTGCATAGATGGATTATAAAGTGATGTTTTGTTTTCAGAATGCCTTTCAATTTTAGTGCCCACAACCTGCTATACTCCCCCTTACTTTGTCATTGATTCAATAATAAAAATACCCTAAAATAAAAAAGGAACTGAATTTCGTTGTTTTTTTGTACTAATAAAATTTTTTAAGTAATATTGGACAAGAATATGTGCGCTTCCGAGTAGATAAAAATTATGCTCTAATCTGTTTAACTTCAAATACCAAATAAATTTTACCTTATTTATAGATGGACTGTTGAAGAAAATTAAAATTAATAATAACTTTTTTCGACAAATCAACTTGTACCGTAATGATTGCATGTTAAATTTTTAGACAGGCAGTAACTGAAATTTTGCCATTCTTTGCCTTTGTTCATGAAAATTTCGCATGTATTTGTATTGGCATTAGAAGTTTGTTTGATCGATATGATGTGCAGTTTTGAAAATTTTTGAAGGGATGCTATTTTGATAACATAAGGTATAAAAAATAGATTTAAAAAACAGCTTTTGAAAGTAAATTTGGGAAAATCTCGTCATACATACACTGTCTTAATTTATGAATTTTGCATATTATCTTTATTTTCTATTTGCAGCTGTCGTCAGTCAAAATATTGTTGAATTATTTTCTTTAAGCTTATTTATAAAAGTAAAAGTTTCAGTGAAATAAAATGAAAGTCCTTTAAAATAAAAGAGTTTTCTGTGAAAATTTCTTTTGTTAGTTTTATTTTGATAAATGAATACTAGCAAATTATTCATATTTTCAAAGAATATTTTAGATTTCATCATTTCAAAAAAAAATTTATGACGCAGCAAATAGAAACCAAGATAAATAAAAGACGCTCTTACATGAAAAATAATGGTTTATTTTTTTCTGATCAAATATAGGCGTGAGCAATTAATCAAATATTTCCGAACTGTTTCTGATTGAAAAATTCTTTAGACTTTCCTCAAACATTCAGGACTTTCATTTGAACTTAAAAACAAATTTTATTTTAGTTTTAGTTTTTTAACACGTATAAAAATTTGTTTTGACTGAAGCTATAAAGTTTATGGAGATTTTATTTACGGTATTTTGGCTGTCCAAATAGTTTTATATCTTTCATCTGTTGGCTATCTTTCATCTTATCAAATTAATGTACATTTAAAGAGGCTTATGTGAAACTTTAGAAAAAGAAAACCTGTAATCTATTTAGTACTGTTAATAAATCATCTCTTGATTAAATTTCTAAATGATGCCATCTGTTATGGATAGCACACCCTCTAAAATGAACACTGTCATGAAAACATTTATTTTATTAATTAGATATTTTGAAATAAAAATTGTTTCACAAATTAAAAGATAAATTTTATGATTTCCGTTCCTAAAACCGGTCTGTATATCTTTCTGTTGTCAGTTACCTTCGCCATATAGTATTTCAATGAGTTTGTGTAATGAGAAATAAGGGTGCAAACCACACAAATAAATGATTAATTACTATATAACAATGAGAATCGTTATTTATTTGAAGTATTCAAATGGTTTCAATCTTGGTAGGCTTAAGAGTTCTGAAGGCGTAATTATTAAAAAATGGAGGAAGTAATCTGTAGTTAAAATTGTGGAACTTGGATAATTTTCAATTTAATTCTATCTTACACTTTCTTTGATATATCTGTTCCAAAAAACGCATCTGTTTTGGAAATTCTTATCGTGCATTCAATTGAAAATAGATATCATCTGTTAGACTTCTGAGCTCGGTTTTTTGATTTGGAAAGATTTATTGCATCTTAAAGGTGTCCCAAAATTAACGCAAGATTAGAATTTGAAGCTATGATTTGTCCATTCATGAGTGAAGTGCTGAAGTGAAAAAAAAAAAAAACATTTGAAAGCTGATATTTTAAGGTTAATAAAAAGGGAGCGTTACACGATAGAACAACGTGTTAACGCAAGATTTGAATTAAATAAAAAGCACCGTTTTTTTTCTTTAATTTGTTATATTTTTATTGAGTCGTAAGGTACACAGGATAGGGTTATGTATGGACTAACACATAGGGTAAATATAGCATCCACGGCTTTGGTGGAGGATACGCACTCTTTTGTCAAAACTCTCCATGGTCATTTTGCTTAAATGTGGCTGAATGTCGTTGATGCAGCTTTGAATTTCCTCCTTCAATGCACTCGTGCTTGTGCGCTTGTTGGTATAGACATTTGACTTCGAATAAACCCGTAAAAAGAAATACAATGATGTTAAATTACACGATCTAGGGGGCCAATTCTAATTTTTCCGAACTGTAGCCGCCAGAGTTTCATTGTTTTTGAAATAATGTACAGCAATAAAACACGTTGTACTATTGTGTAACGCTCCGTTTTTACTAACCCTAAACTATCAACTGTCAAATGGTTTTTAAATAGGGTTGCCAACACTTTACTGCACGAATGGTGGGAAATTCAAATATTTCGTTAATTTCAGGACACTCTTTACAATCATATTAATAATTGAATCCTTTTAATTAAATATTAAAGAAGTTCCATATCATTGTATAATAATAATATATTTTTTCCTTCACTTTGTGATAAATGATATGATAAATATTAAAACTTTTCAAATTAGTTTCGAGTTGAAGGAATAATTAGGCTATGGATGGAAATAATTCCTTTTATTGTACTTCAAAGCTGAAATATTATTTTATAAATTAATAACATAAATTGTAAAATTTAGAAAATAATAATTTCTATAATAATTTTCGTAAGATTAATAATATCTGATGGAAAACTTACATGCATCTGTCTAATATAATGGCATCCTTCAGAAGTTTAGTAGTTATTTTTTTATCTATCATAAAATTTCAGATTTTTACTGGATATATATATATATATATATATATATATATATATATATATATGTACTATGCAAGATTTCTAGAAGGAAAAATGTCTGACAAAAGACGGACAGCCATTAATTCAAACTTTAAGCTTCAGAATCACAGTACAGTATTCATTCTTCTGGTTATTTAATAATATATTCATAAAATAGAAATTACATATAATGAAATAAGATTCATTTATCATTTTTTTTGTACAGATTGCTTCGTACTTTAAATTCCTTTATGGAACTACAATTTCATTAAATTTCTATTTTTTTATAGTTTGATATTCTTTTGTTTTGAGAAAATAAAATCTAAAAAACTTTGTATTATCTAAAATTATTATAATCTGCATATATATATATGCATATTATTAAATCATTTCTTTATAAACATTTTTACTTAATTTGACTTTTTTCATGTTTGTAAAGATAAAATTTTGCAGTCGATTTTTCATCCACTTCATGCTCTGCTAGAACTTTCAAATATTGAGCATTTGTGTGCCGCCAATGATATTATTACACTGTTTTAGCATTTTCTGAATTTTATCGTCAACTTATTGATTAATTTGACACAATTTTGGTTCCATACTCCTGATGCAATCTAGTAGAAAATAGTATAAAATATATTCTACTAGATGGTTTCGACAAGTTTGCATAATATTTTAACTGTGACTTCCTGTTTGAATCCAAATACAACCTAATATGTCTCCGATCTTGCATTTTGTTTGAATCTGGTTTTCCAAGCGTGTTTGTCCTTTATGTGTAAACATCTATAATTTAACTATAATCATTTGTATCACTCATCTGTATAAATAAGATATTTAAACAGATAATAGATACAAATGATTTGTTCATTTTCCATTCAATTTTTCATCTTCTTCTTTTTGCCAAAATAAAAACTGTTTTTCAGTTCAACATATGCTTCCCTATCTCTCCCAAAAACACAATGTATTACTGAGTGATATAGAATCTTCAAATGGATAAATATCTGCAAAATAATAATTAAAGACAAAGATTATTTCAACTTTTTAAAGTCTTGTATGTATAGTGAAAGAAGTGTGTTTTTAAGAATTGTTTTAATCTATTTTTTGATCATTTATTTTTTAATTTCAGCTGCTAAGAACCACTGACGGTACAGGACAGGAAATCTTCAGTTTGGACTTCAGCTAATATATCACTTGTCTTGTATCCTTTTCATTCTTTATTTTTCATTCAATAATTCCATAATCACTTTTTATATATATCTAGATTACATTGCATTAAATACAAAATTAAACTAAGAGACTTATAACTGTCATCCTTAAACATGCATTATTAAAAATTAACTCTAAAACGACTTTTTTTTTAATATAAAGTGCAGAAAGTAATGCGGCTGTTGTTATTTGAAATCTAAATTGTGGTGGCTGCAATAATGTTAAACCAGTTGGAGAGGTCTCTTCGAAGCTTTCTCTCCTATTCTTTATTGCATGCATTTGTGGTAATAAATCGCATGCCATCGACGAACAGTAGTTGTGAAAGAGCGTTTTTGGCGATTCTTTTCAGAGGGGGTCGCAATTAACCGCTGGGGTGTTGTTATTACTCGTTTAAAAAAACAAATATGTATTTTAGAGGTCCCATTTCCCAATTAATTGACACAAATGCTTGACATAAGGCTACAGTTGAAGTTACAAGCTCACATACTAAATTTTATTTATTTGAGTCATTGCGTTTATGAATTGTCGCATTTTCATGCTTGTAAAATTGCAGACTGAAAGACTGTAAACCCTTTGGCAGATGTGATTCAAAATTTGACGGAGATCTACACTTTAGTTGCTAAAACTGTGAACCGAATGTAATTGACATGTTACGCTTTTGAATTATCTCATTAATATGCTTGAAAAAGGACAGACCCACAAATGGTTAACCCCTTGACAGATTTGGTTCCAAATTTTATCTATATTATAGAAGTTAAATCTGCACACCAAATTTTATTCAACTAACTCTCATCGTTTTGTAGTTATCCTGTTAACTTATATTCGGAAAGTCGGACAAACAGACTTCCTCCGAATGGATTTTATTAATAACAGATATAATTTGATAAAAATGAACAAATTTGGTGTAAAGACAATATGTCAAATTTCCTTTCTCTAATTCAGGCCAGTTTTCAATTATGTTCACGGATAGACGGATTATTCCAATAATGTAGTTTTCGGTCTCAGTGAAGTCTGAGACATGGAGATTTGTCAAAATCTCTAAATCGAATTTTTTGATTATTACAATGTTTTCTTGCTCTCTGTATATGAGAGAGTAAAAACCTGCATGAATAATCTCCCCGAAACTTTCTCGCATACTCCTAATAAAAGTTTAACCTCCCTCACCCGCATAAAATATGGACCTTAGGCAAGATCATGAACATCAGTAGAGTTCAGATTTTTATTTTCAGAATCTCGTAAGTCATAATTTTGTACATCTGTACTTCGCAGTATAGTTTTTTTAAAAAAATGAAAATGAATGCATATTTATTTTGGACACATTTTTGTCAGCTGGCTGAAATCAAAATTTGACATAGAATTATAATTGCTGCTACAAAATCACGTACTGAGTTTCATATATTTAAGTCACTGTGTTTTTGAATTTGCGCGTGTATATTTTTATGAAAGTACAGACCAATGGACGGTCAATGTCTTGACGGATTTGCTTCTAAATTTAACAAATATTTACACTGTAAATCCTTGACGAATTTAGAACCAAATCTTGACCGTCCATTGATTTATACTTTTTTAGTACTTTTTTTTATCTGGCTCTGTACGTTTTATAATTTTCGTGTTTTACATATACTCGAGTAATTATTAATTTATTTATTAAATTATCTGATAACCGAATGTTTTATTCGAATGCTATGCACATCGTTTTTACAAAATTAGAATTAAGTACCATATTTATTTTAAAAAATCGAAAGAAATCGAAAAAATGAAATATTTACTGTTAAGAAGACATTTACAACAATTAACTGAAAGATTTCTGCGTCAATTTTAAATGAACTATTAGTATTTTCTTTCATAACTTTTTGAAAAAGTTGATATCACGTGATAAAATTTTATTCTGAAAGTCATTTTGATGTTTCGATGTACCTTTTTACTGTATTTAACTCCATAAATTTTAGTTTCTAAAAAAGATTATAAGATCATTTCGTGTTTCCACGTAAAAGGCGAATTGAATATTTTGGCAAACAAAATAATGCTCAAAAAAGTGTTTTTCGTTGTCTTATTTTAACTGTAAGTGTCATCTAAATTGAATGAAATGGCATTAAAAAGTTTCAAAATACTTGGAGACAAGAATCGGATGAACTATTTTTTTTTCTTTTACTATTTCTATCATTTTATACTTTTATATAATTTCAGGAATATAGTTTTTTCTGAACTTGAAATTCTCAAAAGTAGCAGAAATTTGGAAAATCATTGCAAGAACATTGAAATGCAAAATAACTACTATCTGTAATTATTTTAACAATAATTTTAACAATTTAATATAATCTGGATTAAAAAAAGGGGAGAGGAGGGAAAAGCTGAATTAAACAAAATTTTAGAAAATAACCGTATTACTTAAGTAAAAGAAATATAGAAAGAAAACCTATTAATAAGGTAAAAACATCCCAAAGATTTTTTTAAATATTTTTCTTAACTTCTGAAAAAATAATTAGATAAAAATTGATTGAAATTGTTTGATTTGTGAGATTAATATCGCATTTCTGATCTTTAGATAAATGCTTTTATATTACGCTTATCCAAGCTTTCCTTCCCGCTGTATTTGCCTATTCTTAAGTGAAATTCTGAAATGTTTTATACAATTTTAATATATTTTATAGGTAAGTTTTGATCACTTTTTTCAGAAGAAGCAATCATTAAAATTTATCTTACTTATAAACCTCATTTTCAAACTTCGAAATGTCTAATATATAAAAAAAATTACAAAAGTTTTAACAAGGAATTCTATAATTAGGACAGAGGATTCGAATAGAATTTCGGCAGTAGCTCCAGCATTTTTTTTTTTTTTTCAAAAAAGATATTTTCCCAAAGAAAACTTCTATATATGATCATTAATTCAACAAATTCCCAGGGTTTGTGAAAACGTTCCTACATGAAAAAAGAGGCCGTTTCTCATTTTCATGCTTTAGACATCAAACTATCACGACTTAATTGCGTATCTCGCTGTAAAAAGTTATCATGTTTCCTACGGAGGGGAATAGGGGAACATATTTCGCTCCCCAAGTAAGAAAAATGTCTTCATTATGTCGGCATAACTCTATGTAGGTATTGCAACAGTTTTATATGTACTTACTTTGATGATAGACATTTAATATTATGTCCTTATTTGTCAAAGAAGCGGCTACTTCTTTTGTCCTGTTTCTGTGGACTTGAAACACACTACATAAAGCTACTTTGTCACTAGATAAAAGCGTCCAGATTCCTAGGACTGGTCATCATACTTTCGATTTTATATTCTTTTCTCCGATTTTGCTTCAAAAGGTCCGAATTCTTTTTAAAGAGTTTTTTTTTTTAATTTTATCTTTTGATATTGTTTTTTAAGGAAAATTGTTAATTTTATTTTAAACCAAACAGAGGGTTTTCTCGTCAAATTTCTCTTACACACTTCGGAGTGTTTTATGTTAAGCTTCGTTGTTTAGTGAAGAAAATCGTGTATACACTTTGGATATCTTTCTTTTGGTAATGAGAATTGATATAGCTCTATTTGTTCTATTGATATAGTAAAATTTGATATAGATCTATTCATTTTAAGATCAAAGCCACGCACCAAATTTCATTGACTTAATTTGTTATGTTTCCGAATTGTGTTTACATTCAGATTAAAAACATAGAGGCAATCTACCCATTTATAGATTTAATCCTAAATTAGACGTAGTTCTACAGTTTTGATGTAAAAATTATATAACTAAATTCCCTCATCCGGTTTGTGGCATTTTCAATTATCGAGCTCACAAAACCGCGTATAGTCAAAGCGGCAAGCAGTAAAACCATTTTCTAATTTAGGTCTCATTGTAATTCAGATTTGCAATTATAATAAAAAAAAACTACCTTCCAACTTTTATCTATTTAGCTCGTTGAGATTATTTCATCATCATATTCACAGATACACATAATTTCAAATAAGCTTGTTTTTCAAATTCTAGAAAATCTAAAAAGAGGAGATTCATGAAAATTTAGAGGTGGAATCTTTTGAGCTTACAGTAATTTTCTCCACCTTGTATGAGAAAGTAAAGTATTTGTTTCTACAGAATTTACCTTTTCTATTTCTACCATGCATTAAACAGCTACGCAATTTCGGTGAAAAATCCCAATTCTATATCGTAATGACATTAAATGTTGTTAAATTCAGTGTTTATGCATGTACTAACATTCTTGTAAACCAGGGATTTATAAACTATTGTTCATGATCTCGAATGGATTTTCGAAAATTCCAATAAGACATTAAATATTTAGATTCTACAGGAGGAAAAATAATTAAGAAAACCAACTTCACGCTAAAGGCATATTTAAAGTATATAAATATTTTTATTTTACTTTCATTGTGATTAATAAATCCTTTTTATAATCGAACTTCGAGGCAGCCATAGAATTTTTTCTTACGGGAGAGTAATAGTACTTCACAAGTAGAGCACATTTTAAAAATCCTACTTTAAATGTTGGTGAGCATATATGGATTAAACGAGACTGTTCCGATTTGATATCTGACACTCTTTTTATATCTAAGGTATCATTAATTGAAATTTAGAAAATCAAATCCGCTTTTCAATATAACATCAATGCATTCTATACAGCTTCTGTTTCTGAAAGAAAAGGATGGTTGATGGACGTAGAACAGTTTTCAAATTTATTACCACGAAAATGTAAACAATCGTAGTAATAATTCTGCGAATAAACGAAACATGGTTTAATGTTTCACTCTTTATTGCTAATTCGACTGAACTGCAACGAAAACATAATCAACTTCAAAGGGACCCGTCTCAATTGCCTACCTATCATTAACGTAACAGATTTCCCGACAGTTATACAAACATTCCCACCAAAACGACTCATTTCTCCTTTTTTATGTTGCTTACACAAAAATATCGCAGAGAGATGCATAACTTTCGTAAACGAGGATCGGGTTTCCGGTTTGGAAGGGGGAGAATTTTCCCCCGAATCCAAAGAAAAATTCTATTCGTTTCAAAAGCTAATAATTTTTAATGAGTTGACAGCATTTTGAGTGGGTATGACAACATATTGAAAGAGAACTTAATCATTAGCATCAATTTAAATGAAGACTGAATACGTAACGAAGAACTGCGTGGATAGTAAGGGGATGCCCAGGACAGTGGGACCAGAACCTCTGACCCGGTTGGGTCGTCGGCAGGTCTTTGAGATGGCGCAGGAAGTGGCGACACTAACAGATAACAAATTTGATGGTGGGTTACATAGCAGCAGCAATTAAGACAAGAGGAGGAGTCCAAAGGCCATTCATCTTCAGAAGGATGGCAGCACAGCTGGGTTTGGGGGCACACGTGTTTTTTCTAGGACGACCCCCTCGTAAATCTGCGAAGTCAATACTAGACAGCGCGGTTTTTTTTTCTGGTGGACCACCATCGCTATAACAAGATCTTGACAGCATTTCGGCAATTAAACCTCCCTCAAATTCGTTCATCAACGCAACTTTTACGGCGGGAAAAACGCCGTAAAAGCAAAAATGTTTATGCAACACTTTTTTTTCTCTTCCTAGTCCGATCCTTCTTGCGAACTTACTCAAAAAATGAGAATCTTTGTTTTGGCTGAAATATGCGTGGGATTGAGACGACACGACCAATATGAAAAGGATTTCGCAATTAATAATGAATTATTAGGATGGCTCCACGGACGGGAGGGTTAGTAGTGGAGGTACTTTAATATTCAGCGGCATATTAGATTTCGAATGGCTGAATCACACTACATCAAAAGATGCCGGGTTGGTTTCTTTTCTCTTTTTATTTTGCCTTCCGAGCATCATAAATTTTTCAAACATTACAGAGGTTTGATTTAGCCGTCCGGTAACCCGACTCGATGGTTTGCTGTAATTTATGTTTATTTTTTATGATATGCTTGTGTGAAGTTGCAAGCTGTAAAAAGAAGTTCCTGGCTCGAATAAAGTAATAAACTGCTTTTTTAAATTAGCTAGAAAATGTGTTGACTTTATAGATGTTTATTTTTACGTCTTGATGCTCGAGTTAATCATTGGTTTCTCTATTTCTGTCTGAGAATAAGGATGAAAAAAGTTAGTTGAAATATGTTTCCCAAAATATCCTTTTACAAGAATAATTTGTTTTTTGACTATAAACTTTCAAGAACGTTTTATTTGTATTTGTGATTAAGTTGCTAACATTTCGAGACAAAAACATTTCTAATTCGTTATTATTATTATTATGTCTTGGCATCTTGATTAGTTAAGAAATTTTCTGAGAAAGTTCTTACTCATCATTTTTTAGAACCCGAGATAAAATCAGAATTATTAATTTTGACATTTTAATGTTTTAAATATGAGACTTGAGTTCTAAAGATAATTACAGGGTTCGGATATTTTCCATTGAAAGAATAATTTAATATCATTTTATCATTCATGCTTACAAACCATGTATTTTTTTTAGTTGATTAAATGAACTCTCTGTCCAAGAAGAAGAAAGAATAAATTTATTTAATGGAATCAATTGACATGATGTAATGAGAAACTATGTGGCATGTTATCTACCACCTAACTGCTTGTTGTTATTGACTAAGCACTACTAATTACTCGTTGGTACCTAAAATTAAATTTGCAGGGTACATTTGGCGCATGTCACATGAGTAAACATTGGCATTTTTGGATTCTTTCATACGTATTCTTAATTGCTCATATAATTACGTTGTTAGAGTTATTCCTAATTCAACTGCTGAATTTAAATTTACCATTTATTTTTCTAAATGGATTCGATTTGCGTGTTTATTACATAATTTTGGTGAGTATATATAAATAATAAGAATTTTTCATTATTATTAGCCAATTAAGCAACCAAATTGTTAGGATTTTTGCATCTATACCTGAAACTATAAGAATGTAATGTCATATACATAATTAACCCCTTACGGTAAATTGACGAGTCTAGCTCGTTATCGATTTTTCATTCCATACCTCACAATAACGAACTACTCTCGTCATATAACTAAAGTTCCTGTGGAATTTGATTGCAATGAATTTAGTTCAAAATTACAATTAAAATAAACCTGGCAATATTGTTTGCTATTTTATTACTAGTGTAAATATCGTAGGCCATTATCACTTTAAATAATAAGTTGGAATTATTAGGTACAAGCCACAGCCACATTTTGTTAGTCAGTCAGATTTCATTCCTGAAAACATTAAATGTGAGCTCGATAAATATATATTTTTTTAATTAAAGAATAGATAAAGGTAGTGCAGACTTCGAAGTTCAAGGTAGTGGAGCGATTTGGAAGAATCAGAATTCTGCAACTTCGAAGAAAAGAAAACTGTCCAAGTTCCCTGTGTCCTTGCTACACGAATGAAATCGGAAGTGAGACTCCCAAGCAGTATAAGCAATGCAAGATCAATTTGCACACGCCAGAATGTCTTGTAAAGTTCAACAAACTTGAAGACTATTAAGTATACCTTATTTAATTTTGAATTTTTTGAATGTTTGCCGTTTTTCATATTTTACAAGGAATTTCAATTTTATACAAATCAATAATATAATTTTAAATAATAATGTGTGTAAATTATAGAATAAAAATTAAATGTTTATGTCATAAAAATTTCTCATGATTAAATTGTATCGGATGAGGCTAAATATCGTTAAATTAACAAGGGATGTTGTTCTTATAATTATCTTAACAATTTTAAGTAAATGGATTTCTTTCTGCCTTAAAATATAAAATAGCACTAGCAAAATAGTTTCGTTTATATTTTTCTTTTGTGTACAACTGTTCAATGAATAGCATTATTTTTGTTCAAAATATGGAAGATAGTCATTTAAGCTATGTCCTTTGAAAGCTATATGGCGAGGTTATTTTAAGATGCATTCGTA
Organism: Argiope aurantia; assembly: GCA_026543865.1. Taxonomy (NCBI): domain Eukaryota; kingdom Metazoa; phylum Arthropoda; class Arachnida; order Araneae; family Araneidae; genus Argiope; species Argiope aurantia. Next base: position 45,793 of record JAPMOR010018771.1, on the reverse strand, counting down.
ATTTTGAACTGTGGTAAGATGAAGAGGACGGCACTTGCAAAGGTAACTCCTTCAAACTTTCTCAACACACCAAGAAAGGATATCGAAAGATTAATTTTTTTAAGCTTTGTGCATCGCCATAACTTGACTGGAGTCTAGAAATGCCCGGTCTTTATCAATTTTCACAACTATAATCGTTTAAACATTTATTAAAATATACAAATCCTGTAATTCAACAATTAGCATTTGCATGAGAGGATATTCTCAATTTTAATATAAAAAAGTCATTGTGGCTTTGTATGTATTATGTATGTAAGGATGCCCGATATTTTCTACTATCTATTTAATAACTGGACCAGATTCAATTAAGATTTGCACATAATATAAGGTGTGAGAAAGAATAATGTCAAATTTTAGAAGCTCAAAAGTTAAATAAATATTCAATTAATTTGAAACTAATCAGTTTAGTCTTTACACTTTAAACTACTCTACCACTTTTTTTTTTTTTAATTCCTTTGTACTTTAACACGTCTTTTGATAATAAATTGATTGGTCTTAAAGCAGTAATTTAACCATGCTTAAAACTAATCTTAAGTCAATCGCTTAAAGAAAGGCAACCTTTCTTCAGCCTTTGTGAACAAAATCTTAGTACAGATGTAGCAAATATTGAACTGATGGAGAAAATTAGTTATCAGTAATATTTAAAAATTGTTTTGCTCAACTTATAATCTAATTTTATTTAAAAGTTGAAGATCAAAGGATTTTTTTATATTATAATATTTTACACAAAAGTAGTTTTTACATTAAAAATAATAAACGTGAAAGGATTTTAGCCCCCAGCAGAACCGAAGTTATCAGAACTAGTATATCAGAAAAACATTCATCATTTTTTTTAAATTTAAAATATCAAACACGCGCGTGAAGAACTAAACAATTCCATCAAAAGTTCAACAAAAATACTATTCTTCATATACGTTAAATAATAATTGCAATATAATTCGTTACTGATAAGGTAACTGATTTCTTCCACCGAACAGATGGACCCTGTGGCAGAAGGACAAGAAGACGAGCGAACCATTGATGTGTCAACAGCAAACAGGCAGTGTGGGGACCGATCAGTGTTTGAGACACGGGGGATTTGGTCGATTTGCCGGCAGGGGAGGGTTTGAGAAGGTATTTGAGAACCTTTGTCATTGCTCAGTGATTTATAAGACTGTTAAATAAGTGATGCGGTAAAAGTATTCATGGAGATAGCTAATGGCGCTTAGCAGTGAAGTTACCCATCCAAAAGGGAGCTCTGATGGGTGGGGGAATCGATGCAATTATAGATCATCATTGTCCTCTCCTTGCCGAAGTCAAACGGTTGCTGCTCCCCCAGGGGGAGATCTATTGTAGATCTGTAGTTAAAATCCACGCTCGTTAAGCAGACTCACGCACAGAGACAAATTGAATCAAAGTACAAATTTGAGGTTAGATCGTCTTTCCCTACCGTTCCCCTTTGGCTCTCGCCACCTATTTAGTTTTAATTCCATCTACGGTGACTTTAATAAGGACCTCTGTGGCTGCATACACGTGTCTTCTTTGAAAGGATCTTTTTTTAATTTTATTTTTAGGGTTAGGCATATTTCATTTTACTTCTAAATATTTTTTAGAGAGCTAGCGTGGAAAAGGGATTGTCCAAATGTTCATAGATTCGGAAATACTTTACGAAGTTATCTGTAGTTTTTTCCGTGACATTCTGTGTTTGGTTCATATTCGCACTTTTTATGAAGTATTTATATCACTTATACTTAAAATTTTATAACTGTTCTAAATTTCACACGAATTTTTTGACGGCAGGTTTTGCCCTTTCTTCTCTTTATAGTTTAATTTCAATATCCTTATCTGTCTGTTTATATATGCAATAATTTCATTTTAAAATGCTTTGTACGGAGTTAAATACAAATTAAAAAAATACTTTAACTTCTGAGTTGCAATGGTTCGCGTAATGATCTCGGGATGTTAAAACAATAACTTGACGATCTAGCTCAGCTACCAGCCTAAGCTGCTCTAGCAATTCTTTAGTTCCAGTGTCACTCCCGACAACGGGGAATCCCCTATCTGAACTGTTAAAAATCCATGAACATGCTTTTTTGCCTTATATCCTTAGCGGCGTTTCTCTCCAATGGTTATGGCACGGGCTCGTTAACAATAGCCATATTTAAATTTCCTCTTTAATCATTCTAAGTAATAATAAATAGAGTAACGGCTTATTATCGACAATTGCAATTTACTTCAAAACTCTACGGTCCTAAAACAGTTTTCTTAATATTGCACACACATATATATAAAATGCAATTTCCTTTTTGTATATATACAATCTTTCCTATGTTGAACATGTTATTCTTATTAATTGCAGACTCAATTATTTTTTATTCATGCAATGGTATTAAGAATAACAAGTAAGAGTTATCATTTATAATATACTTGAACCTTTGGGGACCTGCTGGTTCCTGAGGAATATTGGTTACACTTAAATAAAACTAAATCTTTTATGCATATTTTTAAGTATATGATTCTCCCCCCCCCCCCCCCAAAAAAAGGAGTCTGTCTAATGAAGTCATGAATGACATCAAAGTGCCATAAATAACTTATGTATCTGGACAATATATTTCAAATTGCACATTGTCTTTTCCGGTAACGCAATTACACTTTGTGATTTCTTATGTTGGCTACTCAAATAATTATCCGAAACTCTTCCTTAGCTTTCAACAATGGAAGAAAATCATGTAGTTAAATATTTTATGAAGCGATGAAAAATATTTGAATTTCTTTGCAGCAACGAAATCTCTAAAAATAATGTAAAAAATATGTCTTAAAAAATTGTCTGATTTAGGAAAAAATGGCACGGCAATTAAATTTGAGTATTAAAAAGACGAATTTTTAGATTTTAAAATGATCCAGAACTTAAATTTGGAAGGAAAAGCGTAGAAATTTCGCTTAATTTCTAAGTCCCTCCCCCCTCCCCCAAAAAGTGACGGCACACACACGCAAATACTTTCTTTTATAAATATTGATGAAATAGATAAAGAAAAATGAATTTCAGAATGGAGAATATATGCTACTTTCAGATTATCATTTTAAGAACCAGATATAAAATTTTCAGAATATAGCGATGTTTTTTTATATTTAACTTAAAGGTGGAAAAATTACAACAAAATATGACGGTGAAAAATCTTTTGACGGCTAAATTGAGTGATGTAGGTACAGACTACAATATTCGAATATATCCTACATATTTTTTGAATATAGTGGAAATAACTTCTAAAATGATTAAAATATGCATCATTTTAAGTTAATAAGATTGTTTTAAATTATTTGATAGAAATTGTATCATGGTTAGAAGTATATATAAATCCTAAATCAGATGAAATTTTTGAATGAATTTTTCCAAAATCAATCGATTTACCTGATTTTTTAAATATAAAAAAAACATTTAAATGCTTTGTGATAAGTGCTTTATAATACTGCTAATACGTTTTACTTGATATAATATGGAAGGTACTGCAGTACAAATTGTTTTTCAGTGCAAAAAAAAAAAAAAAAAGAGAGAGAAAATTTTTTGTAAAAATAAATGTACAACTTTCTGTTATGTTGAGAAACTTATAGATCATGCCTGCATTATTTCATTTGAAAATAAATTAAAGGACTGCATAATTTTGTTAATTAAATTATGCATTACCATATTAACTCAAAAAAATCCTGCTTACCTTAGATTTTAAATATACTTTGAACCAGTTTGACATAAAATATATTGATGAACAATTAAAGAGTTCCATTAGTTTAATTGTATCTCATACATTGTAACTTGACAATCATTTCTATAATATAGCTCTAAAAATTTTTAATTTTAATAAAACATTTATTTTAATTATTTATTATAATATATGAAGGATTTGATTTCTAATAATAAGCAGATTTTTAACTGGAACGTGTTATACTGTTGATGATGATTGAAGGCAGAACGGAGCTAGTGATAAAGACATAAGAAGAGGATTGCTTCATATTTTAAAAAAATGCATATTTTATTTAGATATTGAAACGAGGAAAACAAATCTCATTTTCGTCAAATTTTAGTTTATCCAAAGCTTAAGATGCCTTGATTTTGGCAGAATTTTGAATGCATCTAATGGCATCACTGCCGAATTAAGCCCTCTGGGGGACTTTAAGCAATGCTCTCGGGGACCCTCTTTCCCAATCTCTAATCTCTTGCACCCGATATTTTTATTGATCTTAATTACTTGTGCAAACAATTTTATGTAGCAAATTCTTACGATATGACAAAATATTTAATTAAGAGACCCTTTCAAGAGAGTTGGTATCAATATTTCTCATACAAAAAAAAATTCATGGCTCAAATTTTAAATAAAATGTGATTTTTTTTTATTTTTTTTTGTATAGACTAAATGCTATTTAATTTTATAAGCGAGCATCTTTTTTAAAAATAAAGTGATATATTTTTTTTCAAAGTTTTAAATCAATATAATATAAAACTTGTAAAAGCTTTAATTTTAGCTTTTTAATCGATACTTCATTTGAATTCTAGTCAATTTGAGTGAATGGCCCTTGTAAATTAAATGAAAGCATAAAATTCCTCAAAAAATATTTCAAAAGAACTTATTGAAATTTCGGTGCCCCTAGGTAGTTGCCTATTTGATCATTCGGTTCTAAATAGCTTTGTGAATGATCTTAACTTTTATATACATAGATTACCCTAAACAGCTGTCAATGGCACTGGTGTTCTTTTACTATGTTTCACCCCCACAACAAGATAGGCACGTAATTCTACTCATTACAAATGCTTGTAGTAGTTATGTGACAGTTTAAACAAAAGAATCAAAGTTTGAAAAAAGAATAAACATTTTTGTCTCCATTTGTGACTACGTTTGTAATTCTCTATTAACACTGTCAATATTGTTGCTCTTTCGTGAAATTTCGCCATGAGCAGAATAAATAACCAAATTTACCAATCAAGTTGTTGCTGTCCTTCATGAAATGCTGACCTGCCCAGAAGATTCATATTTAACACACATTACATTATTGCTACTTCTCGAAGTACCCGGTCTGGGAAGAAGAACCATATTTCCGTGCAAATTTTTACAAAGGTTCTCCTAAATTCTTTCGTGCAATCCAGTATTTCGGAAAGAATAGTAATGCAATAGCAGCGATTTGAAAATTTTCGTCACTTTTTTTTTTAGCTAAACCGTTGTTAGCCAATGATTGAACTTCGCGCTATCAATGCACATTATTGCATCATTATCGTATCTGGAAATCAATGTACAAAGAAAAGAATTGTACACAACCTTCGGAATTCATATAAATATTATTTCATTTCTGTTTTTCATTCATAGAAATTTATTTATGAAAACACCTTAAACAACCAAGTTTTCATCTACCTTTACTTATACGAAACAAGCAATAAAATGTGTATGTTCATGTACAGCAAAAACGATTACACAAATACGGAATGTGTTTCCAAACATTCAATCTCAATTTTGTCTCTCCCTCCCCTGTATTCAAAATATTTGAAGCGCAATGTCTTTTAACAATCTGAAAGGGCCTCTTCACCCCTCTGCATGTCCATCAACAGATCCCTGAATGGTTTAGGGCTGAGTGGCTTGGCGGATCTAACACGTGCGAATAGTGCGCAGGCCGATCATTCTCAGGGCCATGTGTTGGGGGAGGGGTCGGTGATGGGTCGCAGAAGCGAGAAGGAATCTGTCTTTGAACTAAGCTTTCTTTCTTTCAGTGTCTCCAACCAGTTGCGAGAAAGAATGATATTTTGGGTCATTTTAGACCTCACACCCTGTGACTGATTTTCACTTCTTTTGCCTTATTTTCTTTAGGGAGGGGAAAATAAAAATGTAATGGTGTAGATCTAAGAGCGGTGTAAAATATCGCTGTGGTTTCTACTGTTTGTTTTCATCGCTCTTTTTATTTTTTTCTCACTTGAATTTGTGGCTCCCCCCCCCCTTCTTTTGCCGTTGTCTTCCTATTATAAATATAAAAGAGAAAATGGTATAGTAAAAAAAAAAAAAAAATGGAAGTGTTATGTGTTGAATATATTTGATATCTTTTTGCGAAGGTTATTATTTTATACTTTTAGTGGTTTTTTATCTCTAAAATTTTTCTTTAAAAGGCTCTGAGCTAAAAACACAAAAGTCTGTTTTAATAAGAAAAAATTATATCTGATTCATTCCACTCCCTGTATAATGTTGCTGTTGGTTTCATAGAAATAGAATCTTTCAAATAAAACTTAACAAAACTTGGCCTCTCAGCTGAGACGTATTTATTCTACCAAAAGCCAAATTCGAGGCCTCTCATATAACTTAAAGAGCTCTTTGTATAAAATAAAATTTATCTCAATACTGATAGAACGCAAGTCTGAGATTGCGAATCATCTTTGGTACTTAAGTTATCCGTCATTTCTCTTAAAAAGTTTTTGGCACTGATTTCTAGTATCATACAAGGTTAACTAAGACAAACCTAAAAATGCTCATGGTTGTGATACTTGTTTTTCTATAGGTATTGAACCTCTATGGTGAAGAGGCATCTATGCATATATTTTTTTCTATTATTTAAATTGTATACCTTAAGCGCATTACATCCTTTACAAATATTGTGCGTAATTCAAATCTTAAATTCCAGCGATATCCCCAAATGTCTCTGTCAATTTTCTGTTTTTGAAACGTTGATAAATTTGTCTTATCTTGTTATGGCACTAACAAAAATGCATCTTATTTAAAATGGTGAATGATGCCCCTATTAAAATGTTAAATGGATTACTTAAAAAGTAACTTTACTTAAGATGGCACTTACCTCAAAATGAGACAATGATGGACAAACATCTTCAGAATGGGCAATCATGGAATGGGGCAATGCTGGTGCGAATACCACTGTTACATTCTCTATTTAAGCGAACAATCCGAAAGAAACTTTAACTAATGTATCTAATGTTTTGCATTATGCATCATAGAAAGATACGATTAAATTCGATATAAAGTAACAGTAGAAATAAAACAGCTCACAAACAACGAAAAAAAAAGTATCAAAATTACTTTCGAAACCAAATATGTAAATGTTTGTATTTTGAATGCGAAAGCATATCTACAGTTCTAAGTGTTTAAATTGCAATCGATGTAGATTCATGTCATGGATGTATGTAGAAAATTACAAATATTTATATATTTACACATTAGCAGAAAAATATTAAATTATTTAACTATAAAAATCTGGATAATATTTTATAATTGCTTATTCTAATATGACATTCGGCATGGGGAAAATAATAATTCCGAAAAATAAATTTTTGTTGTTCCGCATCAAATTGTTTCGTTAGTTTTTTATTTATGCTTTTGTTATAATAGACCATTAAAGATTATGTTTTTGTTATAATCACCCATTAAAGATTATTTTTTTGTTATAATCGCCCATTAAATGATATAGTAGACAATTTTTTTGTCTTGACAAGACTAAAAAAAACCATCAAAGAAAAACATAATCAAACATTGTTTTGACATTAAGAATAATTACTAAATTCCTTCTTAATTAATCTAAAAAAATATAAACGCACTTTCAGTAAGTAGTACATTACTGTTTTTCATGTGTAAATACGAACTTAATATAGTCGCATTCTAAGTTAACTGTATAAAATTAGTTAACAAAAAAAAAAAAACCCTACGAAGATAAACTTACAGGAAATTGATGTTTTCCTTTTGAGAGCGCTGTATGAAATTCATAAATGCACTTATCGTTTATAGAGTAATAAAACGAAATATTCACAAATGTATGGAAACATTTTTTTTTTTTTTTTTTTTTTTGTTCATTTTGGTGAAAAATGTAATAATTTTTCTGGATTGTATAATAATTATTTGTGATAAAAATGTAATGGCTCTGCAAATGTAAAGCATAAAATGGAAAGCACGCTTATGATAATATTTCATTAAATATATTTCTGACAAGATTAAAAATTCTCATATTCTCTGCAGTAATTCTTCATGCATTCATTCGTTCATTCCTCGCACAGAGAGAAAACTAAACTTCTTAGAAAAGATATAGCAGCGCCATCTGTTTGTGAAATATAGAAACACTGCTAAGTTTCCTCTATCTAGTAATGAAAAAAATATTTTCATCAGTTTTTATCAAAATCGGATTATCAAATAGGCAATGTAGACAACTATCTAGGGCCCCTGTTACTTGAGGGGCCCAGAGACCTCAAGAGTTTTTGGTATTATTTTAAGAATAATTTAAATCTGTTCTTTCATTTAATTTACAAAAGCCGTGTGCGCGAATATATTCAAATTAAAATCAAGTATCATTCTAATTTCAAAATATTATTATTATTATTTTATTTCTTTCAAAATGGTTTGTAGATGTATTTTGGAGCTTTCTGACTAACTGAGCTTTTTTTTTTTTTTTCATATAAGATATTGAAACTAACTTTATTGGTCAAGACTTAATTAGGTTTTGTTGTTTCATTGTGTCATTATATTTACTTAGCATATTTTAAAATTTCTTGTATAGAAAATAAATCAAAAACAATAAAAAAACCCAGTTTTGGATCTTTTAAGCAGGAAAGTTGAGCCAAAACTTGCATTTCATACTTTTGCACAGATTAATCCAGCACTGGCATTTAGACGTATTTATTTAATTCTCGCTTACAATTTTTTTTATTAAAGTATTTAAAAAAACAAAAGCGTTGAGATATGAGTATATTAACTAAAAAAGATGTATTGAAATTGCTAACAGAACTTAATTTGATAATTCTGCAATAAATACTATGATATCATCGGGTTATCGTAACTTCATTTCCCATTGTTACATTTTTCGCTAATATCTGGCAATATTTTTTTTCCATTAAAAATACACATATATTTAGAAAAGTTTTTTTAGTAGATAATTTGCTGTTCACAAAACTTCCAGCGCGAATTATATTGCATTCTAAATGCTGTCAAATATTTTAATAAATTCTATCTGAATATTTAAAAAAAATATTTCATACATTTCTGAGCATAAGATGGGTTTTAAATAAATATTATTGACTTTTTTAAATTAAAAGAAAGCTAAATCGACTTATTTTCATAGCAGATTTGACTGAAAATATCCTTCAAATTTCAGAAATTCTTTAAACGTAAAAAAAAAAAAAAGACATCAACTAATTTCTGATTTTGATAAATTGTTTTCTGTTTGTTATTTAATACCAAAATGAAAAAGTTGAAACTTGGATTTCATATAGATATCTATTTTGGAAGGAATGTCACTTTCCAGACCAGACGGACGTGGTTTTGAGATTCGGCTTCAGTACTATCTGAGGGCTCGTCTTTTGTATAGTAATTCATTTGGAGAAAAACGTTCTTTTACTGATTCTTGGAAAACTGATTCTTAGTCCCTTGTTCAGGTATCATCCGTTCTATCCGCCTTTGGTTCAAAATTCCGAGGTCCAACCTAAAACAGCTGTCACATCACTCAAAAATGGGAAGTCATTCAAATTATCCCTATATATAATATTGAAAGCTAGTTTGTCCATTAGTTTGAACTTTATGCAATTCTTCACCCCTTGGCGGATTCAAAAAAAGTTTGGCATACATATTTTTTATATGTAAACGGATTAGCTGCGCTATAAAAAAGTTTTATGACTCTGTATAGGGGGTAAAAGGGATTTTGAAAGATTCTACATTTTTCCATCATAACTTCTGAATATGCACAAAATAATTTCTGGCACAAAAATATTTTTTAAACCACCTTAAAATTAAAAAAAAAAAAGCTTCAAAGTGATATCAATTTCAATGTCGTGCTATTTTTCTCTGATTTTTAATGGTTTTTCAACGTTAATTTAAACATAACTTTTATTAGTTCTTTTCTTTTATTTTTTTCGTCGGAATATTAAATCTATTTCACTATTTAATCACATACCCTTTGAGTGTTTTTGCCAAGTGATTTGTTTGCCAATTTGAGTGTTTGTTGATGTTAAATTGCATTTTACAGAATTTTTATTTTCACTTTTAAATGTTAAGTAAAAGCAAAAATTTTGCAATTCGCTTGCAGTAATTAAACCCTGTCTTTTAAAATTATTGTAATTTATTTAACTGTTGATCTAATTTTGTCTCCTATTTTAGCATTTTAAAAATGTTTGATGCCTGTCATTTGGATATTATCTATTTTTAATGTTTTTAACTTGAATTCACCGAATAAGATTTCATTTTACTTTATAAGTTTTTAGTTTTTATTTCGATATCATATGCCAATTGCAAAATTAAAATTGTTTTTTTTATCTCAAACTTTAGAGTAGTGATTAACTATTATTAATTAGGGTTAAGAGTCTTAAAAACACTTAAGAGATTGAATATAAGAATTCAAAAACTGTTAAATGTAATTTTTTTTACAAACAAATTGAACAATTAAACGCTTGCAGAACTGTGAGCACCGATGCTAATAATAAACTAAATCTGCAAATCAGCATTGTATGAAAAGAGGACGGCACAGTAGAAGTTTATTTGGTTTAGGAATGAATTGAAAATCAACAAGAATTTGACTACATCGCATTCCAGTTAAGAAATATAGATATGAGAGTGAGTGCTCGAGATAGTTGTAAAAAGTATTACGTAGATAAGAGGACAGGAAATATTCTTTGTATATGGCATCTCAAAATACCTTTTAACGACATTTAGCAATTACGTTAGCATTGTAGAAATATAGTGTTTTAATAAAAGTTAGTGGTAAAGAAGTAAAATATTATGCAAGTGGATAATTTAGGAATATTTTTTGATATATAATGATATTGTGCAATTAGGGAAATCGTTTATGAATAATGTGAATCCTTTCAATATCGATTTTTTTTCAATGAAAAACGTGATATTAACATTAAACTTATTTTATTGATATTAAAACATATTTTTTCGTACTATTCAGAATGCTAAGCATTATAAATACACTCCTTATGTAAACAAAGGATTTTTCATTTATCATTGCTGTCACTCTCCGCTCAGTAAATACTCAAAAATTAAATAATTTTAATAATTTCCACCTCAAGCAATCATAATGGTGTCTTCATTTTTTTAAATAAATAATATCTTGTCTGCATATCTTCATTAGAATAAATAAATGCAACAATAAAATTTCTCCATACTTAAACATAGAGTGCATTTATGACTTCCAAAATTGATTTCTTTGAAAAGGGTCATTATTATAATATAAGAATCCTCCTTTATTGTTTTTATTCTTTTTTAATTTAATTTGCTAAATAAAGTAGATTATTTACCTTACACATTCGAAATCACCATCATTTTTTTGCAATATTCATCACCTCACAACCTTTTAAAAAGATAGATTATCTTTGTGATGTATCTGCTGTACTTAAATCATCAAGACTAATCGAAGCTTTTAAATTTTCACTTCTTTTATGTATAAAAAATTGAATATTTATCCAAAAAGATTTATTTAAATCAGCAGTATCTTTACTACAGGACTTTTTTTTTCTCTTTATCTTTTAGCAAATTGTTTTTATCGAACCTTTTAGAAGTCTGCTGAAAAATTGCATGAAGGCGGGGTCTTTTTCAAGTGTTTGGTCAGCCTAATCGATGTATTCAGTTAATTAAACTTAATTGATCCCTTTCGCGCGTATATATTTTGGGACTGCTTCATTGTTTTCCTCGAACAAAGAACTTTCTTAAGACGTAAAATGCAGATTGCATCGGATGAAGATATTTTTTTACCCTCTGTAGTGTTAGACATGCCTGAGTACACTTCATTGTTTAATCGATCTTTTTTTATTGCCTCCTTTTGTGCTGACGATCGTTAAATAAGACGCGAAGAAAAATCCTGCTCTTCTACTTGAGTTAGAAACAAGCTGTTTTATTCATTAAGTAAGCAGTTAGCATTGGCTTCTAAACTAGGGGCCTAATAAAAATCTTGTTATCTTTTCTCGATTTTATTCCGAAAGTGTCAAATTTAACCTTAGAATGCGGAATATGTCTTGAAAACAGAGACATTACACAAACGATAATAAAATTTTTGCAACGTATTGATTAAATTGAGTAAATTAATAACTAATAATAGTTCATTGAGTTGAATTTGATGTACCATTCGGATCATAATAGTTGCAAAGAATCAAAATAATTACTCGTAGAACAAAATAATGACTCGTTTACCAAAATGTAAATTTTAAATACAATAGTTTCATTCCCTACCCTTTGAAATTTTCGCTTAGTCAAGAACTCTAGAACAGGCAATCTTAACCTTTTCAGATGTTGTACCGCATAAATAAAATAAATTATTAATATAATATGCGTGTGCATCATAAAACAAGTCCCAATTAACACATTGCATGTTAAGGTTAAGTGTGTAATACATCCCACGGGGCTGCGATATTTTTTTTTATAATTCGCATTTATATGACGTCAACTATACTGCTTGATGTATGATTTAGTTAAATGGTTCTAGTTTTCTCAGTTTTTGGCTTATTTTGATGTCGCTCACTCATTTTGTTACTTTACGAAAATTGAGCTTTAAACGGTGCTCCTTTACTGGCCACAATATCATGCATCCATATAAGATGCATTGTAGCGTTGCTCAGTATAACGCGACGCAGCTATGAAGGTGAAATTGCCCATAGCCTATGTGTGCGGCGTAGAGAAATGTTTCCAGTGGAGTGATTATAATCAAAGAATAAAAATTTTAAATTTGCATTTTATTATATTCTCAAATAAAACATTTGCATAATTATGAAATATATTATACATTGTAGTGAATAGCGGATAATTTTAAATGGTAATAATTATTAATAGTTAATCTATATGAGGATTAATGCGACGACGGAGACCTTACATAGAAACTCTGAACACGAAGAAACAATTTCGATATGGCAGCCTTTATATTCATACATGTTAAGCAGAAATCAGGCTCAAGTGGCAACCCTCTCCAATATTTATTTTAATTTAATATCAGGGCATTGCAAAAGTTTGGCATTGGCAAAGGTTTGTTTTCATAGATGGTCTCAATGTTTACTTTAGAGGGAAATGTTGATGCTTTGTTTGACTGTATTCTTAGTACTTAAAATCTAAAAGTGTCTTTTGCCACTATGGAGTTGAATACTGACAAAATAAGTATTTTGACTTACTTTGTCAGAAATCGACTTATAAATTGTTTTCATGTAACTAAGTTTTTCAGAGAATGCAAAATTTAGTAATGCATATATATTTTTTAATTTCTTTTCTTATATTATAAAGATCTTTAATTTAAATCCAGTTAAAGCTCTATAAACTTGCCTCTGAGTAAGAATGGCTCCCTCTTCAGTAAAAAAATATATTTCAGATCTTATTATAAAATAATTGTCATTTGCAGTTTCAATACATGGGGAGAATATCATAGAATATATTATAAAATGGCAACATCTGATGATATTTCGGAATTGCAAACAGGCTGTATTATAAAAATGTTTAAAATATTTAGTGCACTTTGTTTTCCAATGCAAAAATATTTCACTGAATAATTAAAATAACTAAATAATTATTTATCTTTAGATTGAGGTGGGGGATTAAATTTTAAAATACACTTTTCAATGGAAATTCCAACAAATAATTGAGAAAGTGGTTTCCCCTGTTTCCAAGTCATTGAAAGACAGAATCATAAATCCTTTTCTATTATCCTTAGAGTAACAGAATCTTGTTTCCCTGTATTATAATTGAAAAGTTCCTCTACTTTATCGATAAAGCTTTATGTAGATTATATTAATGGAAATTTATGCATGTAACATTCAATATAGGGACCGTTTCCATGTTTCTTCATTTTTAAGATATAATCATTATAACAAAATAGAGGTATTTCGGGTATTTCGAACTAATAGAGCATTCAGTTGTATTCATTTTATAATCTGTATGTATAAAATTGAATGTCCATTTGCTTGTTTGAATCTTATACAGTGCCTAAAAGGCTGAAGCAAAATTGTTACACCACTTTAAACAAGGTGAAATGGGAATAGAAGGATTTTACGTTTTTCTACCACAACTTTGGAACATGCCATTACACAAAAATTATTTTATACCACCGTTTTGCTGGTATAAATTTCATTTCTGTACAATTAATTCTGTAATTCCAATCAGTTTTTCAAAATTAATTTAAACAGGATTTATAATAGTGCCTTTTTTCCCTTTGAAATATAAAGTCTAGTTTGCCATTTATCCAATCTTTCACTCACTCGTTTAATTCCTTTAAATTGCCAGTGTCCGCTGAGAAATTTCAAATTTCTCCTTCGACCAAATATACTATGTGTTATATAAAATATTCAAGAGCAGGAACTCCAAATAAGCTGTACGTATGTGACAAAGAGTGAAACTAAAGGTGTTTGTTCATCCTAAAACTTATTATAGTGCACGTTATATAATATAGTTAATGATAAATAATTCTATTAAAGTTTATTATTCATATTAGGTTTGAGGCTGCTTTCATTTAGGATGTTAAGTTAAAATATCTTTAGGGGAAGAATATACATAGATGTGACATATTTTAACAGTGCTTGGTCGAAAAGATGAAACTTTTGAAATTTTAAATTCGATTTATTTCATCACGCGAGGCATAATTTTCATGCAAAGAATAAGCGATGCATCAGTCTACATCAGGATACAAGAGCAAAAGAGGCAGAAATTTTTCCCTTCAGTAATTTTACTATGAGATTTTGATAGGGATTTCTTTACTAACTGTCGATTTAAGCAAGAGAATCTTAGGTATCTTTAAAAGAATGTTGTAAGCATTATAGATTTTTATCCCATTGTTCTGTGTATGGGAAATGCGAAAGTCATCTGTTTTCTATAGCACGTATAGAATTAATTAAATAAATTAGGGGGGATTGGATAAAAAAATAAGAGCACGTTTTAAAATGGTGTTAATATGGGCTAATTTAAATTAAAAATTAGGAAATTAACTAAGATTTGATTTATATTTAGAGATAACGTTACATATGTATATTATATAATATATGAGAGGGAGAACATATAAAAGCTGGCAGAGTCACGGATACTGAGGTTAGTAATCGAGCAATAACTATGCATTTCAGTTAACTCATTTGGCAAAGTATTGGTTTTATGGATATTTATTTTACATAATAAATCTATTGTTTTGTTACGTTTGCTTAAAATCAATTGAATAATACTTAAAGGAAATGAATTTTAGCTTTTGTTAGTTGTATATAGACTGCACAGTATAGGTCAAAACCGAAAATATACAGATTTAGTAAATTTTTTTAACCATCCTTAAACAAAGAAATAAATTATTTGAAATTAAGAGAAAAATATTACAAAATGATGATAATTTCGATTTTTTATCACTAAAAGATATTTAGAAGCTTCATCTGCTAAATGCTCCATTAATGGAAAATTAATTAAGACATTATTGATAACTTTAGAACTAGGCAAGTGGAGAAAAATGCAAACAGGAATCGTGCTTTGGAATTTTGATGTCAAATTAATAATTATAAAAACAAAAGAAAATACTCTATTGTCATCCAATAATATGCCAAATATTTCCTCTCTGATTTGTGAACTAAAAGCTTGAGACGATTTATAAGAATGAATACTCCCCTTTCCCTTCGATTTTACTTAAACTGAAATGTTATAAATTCTGGAACTTCGTCTGCAACCATCAGAAATCCTGGATGATTCAGTTCTGAAAGGATGGATTCATACGATTTCTACTAGCAAAGTGTTGAAGAAGTGAAAATAAATTTCCTATCTTTAATCCTTTTAATTAAACTCATTAATAATGTTAAATAGTATAATTTATGTGTTCAAAGGAAATCTGCAGATTTTCTATACTAGATTGCATTTGGTAGTTTGCGTCGCCATTAGAGCAATGAATGTAATTATTTTGTGCTGAATCATAATCTTTTTATCTTCTCGAAGATTAAATGATTAGATCTTTCCCTCCTTATCCCCCGATAAAATATCCCCGAACTTATTAGAAGTTGGGATGCAGCCTTTTGTCACCGTTTCCGATGTAAATGAATGCGCTCCGAGGTCACACTTCCTGATTAAGAATGAACGAACAGTTCGTTAAAAGAGTTGCCTCTGATTACAACTCTCTCTTTCGCTCTCTCGGTTGGCAGTTCATTACGGCAGAAAAGCTGCCCAGTTCGTTACAGCCCTGGTGTACCTTTTCGCACGGATATAGCCAGCCCATTCCGTCGGCAAACACGACGCCCCATTGTACCAAGACGTTCAATCACCGAACTATACAAAAGGATGTTCGTCGAAAAGACGACCCAGTCACCAGCGATTGGATCCTTTTGTGGGATGAGGAATCACGGGTTCTCTTCTGCCGAAATGATTTGGACAGGGGGGGAGTTGTTTGGAAGGAGGGGTTGGCCAATGTTGTCAATGGCATTCGGGGCAATCAGAGCCAGGGCGAAGAGACGAGAAACAACATTCAAACCTCTCATTCGTCAGTGGACCCTCTGCACCAAAAGAGACTTGCGGATAAAATTGCATTTTCCAGAGGCGAGAGTGAGAGACGATATCCACCACAAAAGGAAGCTCGACACTCCGGAATCACGTTTTAGGAGGGTGGGAGGCTTTTGTTCGCATCAATGACTGCTCTCGCGCATCTAGATGATGCTCTTCATCATTCCGGATTAAAATGTCGTCCCGGACAATTCCGGAAAATGTGTTCCCTTTAGAGTGTCTGCCGTACAATGGGAAGGCTTACACGATGATAGAAGTTCAAAAGATGCAGTTGGGGAATTCGGGAAAAAAAGGGGGGGGGGTTGTCTGTCGTCTGTTTTCTCCTCTCGCTTTAGTAGTCTCCAAATATTTCTGATTCGAGTCTTTTGTGAGCACAAAACCTCAGCTTTTCACTTTTCTAAACTTGATTTTACAGTTCTGGTAAAATAGGAACAAAGGTGTCGGCTCACGACGGCGACTCTTTTTTATTTATTCTAATGAAATTCGGTCTGGATGCGAACAAATAAAGTCTTTGCATTTGAAAGGAAGGATTATAAATTTACACAAGAGAGACTGCACTTTTTATTCGGGACGTAAATTAATTTTTCGCCGCAGTATCTTTTATTCGCTGATCTCAATCATGAATAATAAATGTAGCGAATTTTTCGAACAGGTGTGCCTTTCTTTTGTGTGCTTGTTTAAGATAACTGTTCATAAGAGCGAGAAAGAAAATGTGACTATGCATTTGAATTTTTTTCAATGCCTGGATTTTTTTTATTTGTATTGATCAATTTGGCTAATTCATAAATGAAATAAAATATTCATTAATCTAGGTAAAAACCAAAGAAATGAAACTTGGTCTTTTGGTTAGTACTTCCTAAACGAATACTACGACTAATTGCTTATACGTTAATTAGGTTGAATTTATATGCCATAAAATTAATCTTACTTCAAGTAATTTTAAGTAATTAAAAACTGGTTTTTTGAAAACTTCAACTTTGAAATGTGCTATCACTTTTCCCCAAAAGGAGAACTATGAGTGTCCATTTATTACTATAATAAAGCTACGCCTTTTTGCAGTTTACATCATTGCAGATGTTACTGGCAAGATGCAAATAATCTCATAAGGTTTTATGAACTTATTTCTACTTCCTTGTATACTAAGAGAAGCGATTGTAATCTTCAAAAAAATTCGTACTCGAGATTTTAATAAATTTCCACGTTTATACCTCTCTGAGTTTGAAAAACACATTTTTGAAATTATATATGTATGTCTGTATGTGAACAATAAGGCAAACCGCTTTGAGCTACTGGAGGAAATAGATATTCAGTCCTAACATTAGATTTGTATATTACTTTGAAGTGAAGTTTATCATTCTATATACATGTAAACTTGATAACTCAAAAATGCAGAGTTAGATAGATTCAATTTGGAACATAATCTTATCACTAGAAATGTAGATATATATTAAATTTTGAACCAAATCTGTCAAAGAGTGATCATTTGTATACCTTTTTATTTGTATGTATTCGAATACTATAATAAAATTTGAATTCGAAAACGTAATGACTTGTGAACGAAATTGTAGATCCGTAGCAAAATTTAAATTCAATCGGTTGGGGGAAAAAAAGCACTTTCAAAATTCATACTTGTTTTTCCCCTCATTATATTCCAAAACACAAAACTATGTATTGAACTGCAACAAGCGGAAGTCGGGTGGAATGAGGGAATTCGATCTTCTGAATTTTCTCCTAACGCGGGTTCAAGACACTCTAAATCTGCAACGCCAATCAATCGTCTATATATTGTTGTTGCGTCGGAGTTTGATGAAAAGTTGATCGGTTAGGCGCCATATGAGTAAAGACCAACATTACGAGGCCCGTCCCAAAATAACGCTTGTCCAGCCTTTTTTTTAAGTACTTAAATCTATCAAATCCTTATTTGCTGAGATAGCCCAAATTTGTTGCTATAAGTTATAATAACCAAACAAAAGATTTGAATTAAAGAGAAAACTTTTTATTTTAATATAAGATTATTAATGAAAAAGATGTCACTAGATGACGATTTCCGTCCCTGCTCTATAAGAATGTATTATGAGCGAGTCATTATTCTTGTCATATTCTTTTTAAAAACCAATATGGACATTGAAAGTAATTTTTACTGCAAAGAAGTTAATTGATTAAATAGGATGGGAGGGGAAAACTATTGGCTCACTGAAAATATGAATTTAAATATGAGTTAGCTTAATTTGCATTGCCTATCAGTACAATATTTTGTAATGGAAGATATATATTATTTTATGGGCAGCGAAAATAATGTAAAAAACTTATACCACATAATTAAATCATTTAAACCTGGAGCCTAAAATATTTTTCTCTGTTGTTCCCTTTTCAGATGAAAAGGAATTCAATGATCTAATCTTTATAGGAGAAACTTTTCGATACTAACTTATACTATATAAGATATATATATATATATATATACTTTCTTATAACGCAAGAAAGAAATATTTTCATGAAACATTTATTCAGGATAAAAAGGAAATTTGTTTATATACGGCTATTTGGGAAAATTTAAATCTAAATTTCAAATTAATATAGTTAAATTATTTTCTTTTATTTAGTTTTAACGACATCAAAATTATTATAAATGTCCTAATTCGATATTGGTGTCCATAGTGAAATTTTTTCAGTTAAAATCAGCATTATTTCATACTTAAATTGAAGATATTGCACCGAGCCAGAAGCTCTCATGCATACATTTAATGAGCTTCAAATTATAGCCATCTGCGACTTCACTTGGGTCAAGTTATTGCTTTTTAGACGGCGCTATGGAGATCTGTTGTGTTTCTGTCATAGAAAGTTTCTCCCCGAGTTTGGGAAGCAACTTCCTACGACAGCACTTTTCCTATGGCTATGATTCATCATTAAGTATCTTCCAAGGAAATTCCAGCTTCTGGAATTCCTTGGAATGACAGAAGCAGAATGACAAATGACAGACAGAATGACAAAACGAACGATAATAGATAAATTACTTGAGGGACATCTCCGAGCTAGGCGTCCTGGAACTTACATTCTACTAACTCCAAATCATTGCCATCTGTGATTTCAGTGTTGTCAAACTGTTTCTTAGTTGAATGGAAATTGGTTGTGTTCGCAGGTGAGAATTGTTTCTGTTATAGGAACCTATTGCTTATTGGAGGTGGAATAGAGATTGTATGTTCTCAAATGAGAACCGTTTTTGTTACAGGGAGAATGCTGTTATAGGAAATTGATCCCCAGATTTGGGGAGTAATTTCCTATGACAACAGGAACATTCTTGTCGATAATGAAGAGAGTGCCTATTTACCTTGAAAAAATCTACCTGTTTCTTTCTCCATTTTTGCCTTCACATATTTTCTGTATAATATAAATTTTCATTTCCTTTCCTTTTTTTTTATTTTAAACTTTTTTTTTACAAAAATTTTGTTTGGACCAGGCTGGCAGCTTTTCATACTAGTCTGGATAGGATGAATGTTTTAGTTTAAGTAAAATGGATGCGGATATTTTAAGTGAAATTATACAAAACGGTTTCAAACTATATGGAAAAATTCCGAATGTTGTCGTTTTTATAACTTTTCATTACTAATCCTTCGTTTTTATTTTTTTACTTCCTTTTAATCTCTTATTTTCAACTATTTTTTAAAAATAGAATTAAAATAGAGATACAGCACTAATAGCTGATTTTAAATTAAAATATACCCAGGTTCGGGGTGAGCTTAAAAAATAAAATTCATGCTGGACTTATTTGTCAGTTGAAGAATCAGATATATTGTGGCTTCAGTGAAAAAAAAAATTAAATTGTAACAACTATTCAAAAAGATTTGATTGGCTACTTAGGCAAATGTCCCTTTTGAAGCCAAAATGACAATTTTTGGGCGAGGAGAGGACTAGAAACTCGTAGTTTTTAACTAGTCAGATGACGAAGACGATGCCTCGGATGATAACCTTTTTGCGGTTAATCAGTGGGTAGATCCTTTTACTGCGATGATGTTAACGTTCCAGTCATACATGGCGAATTCTTTGTGGAACTGGATCTCGAAGCTGCAATTCTTTTCAGAAATCTTGTCATTAAGCCTCTATGACATTATCTGCCACCAGAAAATTGATCTGACAGTTAAATATCACCGGAATTTTTACAAAAGAATGAACTTTGAAATATTTTTTTATAATTTTATTATGAAAAATTCATAATGCATGAAATTTATCATTCAAATTGATTACCTTTAAATGAAAATGAACCACATATATTGGGGAACTTCAGTGGTTAAATATCTAATTAAAAGCACATATTTTTTTCTGAAGATAAGGAACTGTAAATCTTTGATAGCAAGGTTAAAGTCTGCAATTTTTTAAACCACTAAAATAATTTACTGTTTGATACACACTTAATAAAATGTTTAAAAGTTTTATTTTGTACCAAAATAATTAAAATATTTTTATTTTTGAAAAATTTCTGAAAACATGAAATTTTTCCTGAAATAGCTTTTACATAAAATTTGTCTAAAAATTAATTTTTTTTTCCTTTTTTTTTTAAAGTTTACTGCTTTAACTTTTTTTACTATTGCAAGAAATATGGGTAGATACTGGAAACGATATAACGATAAACGATACTGGATAAGGTTGAAAGTCACAATTAAAGGAACTGAATTTTTCCCTGGTATTTCTCAAACCTAGCTTGTACCAATTCTTCTTTTTGAGTATTTAGTTTAAAATGTATGAATAACTCATCAGAGACGTACCTGTATAAAATGGCGCTCAGGGCAAGTAACAAAACAGCACAGTTAAAAAAAAGAAGAAAAAAAAATCCCTGCAATCACACAAAAATCTCACCTTGCAATTCACATAATGCCCACCCCTTTCCCTGTTAATTTATGTTCAGGGAACACTAAAATTCAAATTATTATGGTAGCTAAATGATAAGATATAAATCATTTTTGGACTCATATGATTTACGTTCTCCAAACTAGCATTAATTCCATAATGTCGTCCAATTTTATTATTGAACTTATTTAAATTTTGGTATTCTGAAAGCATTAACTGTTACAAATAATCGGGAATTACTTCGGAAAATACAAAAAATGACCAATTCACAAGAAAAGATTACTATTTGAAGTAAATTTTATATGTGAGCAAAATGAAAATGTCTTGCGCGTTTGGCAAACAGTTAAATTAAGGATTTAGATCCTTATATTTAGCTGTTAAAAAGGTTAAACATAATATTTTTTTAATAATATCAGACTTAATTAAGATTATTTATCATTTAGACCAAGCATGAAATTCATTTAAATTACAATAATTTTACATTGCATAGTTAAATATAAAATACATATTTAAGTTGCATAATGATTAAATAACAAATTAATTTTTACTGAGGATTTCATCTTGAAATTCAGTAAAATTACCATCTTATAAAATGTACAATAACATAAATCTAAAAAAATAAAAGCAATAGCTACTACTATCTAAATCATTCATTTACATTAAAAAAATATCACAAATGGGATTCCAAGATATAAATGATCATATACTTTTATTAACACTTACAGGAAAAAATTTAATCTTGATA
Source organism: Argiope aurantia (assembly GCA_026543865.1). Taxonomy (NCBI): domain Eukaryota; kingdom Metazoa; phylum Arthropoda; class Arachnida; order Araneae; family Araneidae; genus Argiope; species Argiope aurantia. The sequence goes on along the minus strand of JAPMOR010018771.1, from coordinate 23,740 downwards.
AGATTTAAAATATCTAAGAAGATTAAATTTTTAGCGAAAAAATATCCGTTTTATATAAAACAAATTCTAACCACTGAAATGACATGTAATTCAAACAAATTCTTGCAATAATTATATTTATTTCGTGATAAAAAATTTACATATTTATTCTTATTAAATCGCATTTAGGAATATAAATTTAAAGTTACTTCGAAATTAAAAATCTCCTAAATAGTTCATGTACCTTTTATAAATGCTCCATGATGCAACTAAACTTGAAATAAAATTATTTGATGCTTATAATCACACAGAAAGAGAAAGAATGTCTCATGTTCGACTGCTATAAAATCCCTTACTGTCTTTTCATAGCTCAAGAGTAAAATAAAATCCTTGAATAAAAAAGTGTTAGATACACAAGGATCTTTTTCAGCAAAAGAAAAACAAGAAATTAGAAACTTCATGAAGCAATGTAGCTTGGATTAAATTTCAACAATGAAAAACTACCTCCACAAATGTCGTATTTAAAAAAATTTTTAAATTCCAAGCTAAAAAAATGACACACTAAATTCATATAATTGAAAAGAGAATTAGAATTTTACGGAGGTTAAAAATCATTGTTATTATTATTATTATTTCGCGATAAGAATTTCAGTAGTTATCTTTGAATTTCCCCTAACTTCTTAATTATTTAAAATTTCATTTAAAGATTCGAAAAATCTTGAATCGCACAATCCAAGTATATTACTGCTAAATTTGTTAATTCTATCGGTAGTTTGTAATGCGCTAACAGGCAGATAGATAATAGATACAGCGTTTTCTTTTAATATTAGAAAATATAATTGCACAATAGGTATTAAATATGTATAGTTATTGGGTCGAAAAGATGTTATAACGTCGTACCATAAAAGCGTTAAACAAATTAACATTATTCTTTCGAAAGTTTTGAATGAAATTTTATGATATAATGTATCAGAAAATTTGATACATTATATCGTATCTTAAAACTCATTTAAAAAAGGCTTAAATAAGAAATTTGAAAAGTTGAAAAAGTTGTATGGAAGTTTTATGTATTAGAAAAATGTAAAACAAATATGCATTACATTGATCTCGTGTTAAATAGATAAAATCTATACACTACACTGAATAAAATTAAAAAAAAAACATATATTAGGATAATAAAGAAAAAATTCATGTGTACATTGTTTTTTTTTCTTCTTTTTAATCCGGAGAAAGTTTAAGTGATGATAACTTTGTGCCAATTTTTTTTAAATTTTACCAAACAAATAAGTCTTTTTTCATACTCCTTGAAAATAGGAGTAATATTTTATTCATAATTTTTCATAAATTTCTCTTTTAAGTGTGAATATGGAGACTATAATATTTTATCGCCATATATACAGTAAGAAAAACCCTGTGGAGTCGAGTACTGTGTTCCAAGTATCTCCCCTCCCCCTTTGAGGCCTAAATCTTTGGAAAGTACCATAACCTTTCATAGATGGACTTTTGATTAATAGATCTCTGTTGTTATTTTGTTCTGAGAAACTTAACTTGAGTTCTTCTTGAGGTTGTAAAAGGAATGTATACTTTGAGTTATTTCTCACTTGACTGGAACCACTGTTTAAGAATTTTAGGAACAAGAGTGAAAGAAAATAAAAAGCATTTTATCCTAAAAGAAACCAATCGATTCCTTAATTCTGCATTTCCTAGGGCACCCGCCCGGCCTTCTCTATTTTAGTTAGGTCTCTATAACTGATAAGTAATAACTTATACGAAGATCTGCTATGAATTATGAGACGCATTTTTATTAATATTATGTACGGTAAATGCCCCCGTTATAAATCCTCCACAACAATTTGGAATACTTAACTTTCAAGGGAAAAAAAGGGTTATAATAACATATCAATAACAAATGGGCTGTTTGTTATGCGTGTAATTTTATCATACTTGAATTTTGAAAAAAGTTAGGTCATTCTGATTAGTAATATACTCTTGTGTTGTGCATAAAATATTTGCATATGTGATTAACTGTTTTTATATTGGAATCTCACAAAATAAAGATGATGTTATTTATAATATTTAAAAATATAATATATATTACATTAAAAATAAAAATAATTGGTCAGATGCATAGTCTTATTCACAACTAAATTATTTTCTAAACAGAAGAGACAGGAAGCTTAAATTTATCATATTAATTAACGCGATGTCTACACAAATTTATCTGCGATTGAGTAGTCTAGAAATGCGAGATTTTAGTAGACAGAAAATAATTTTCATTGAAGAAAATAAATCGGAAATCATGCCTGGCGCCATCTAGCGAAGTTTAAAAATACCAATCACAGAGGCGTAAATAATGAGTTACTGTATTACTACTAGAAAATTCCTTTTAAAAGAAATTCTGGAGTAGAAGCTTGTTAAAAATTACTTGCATAGCTATTTCTGAATTTTCTTATAAACTGACTGTTATCTAAAATGCTAAAATCACAAATAAAAATTATATAATGTTTGTCTCATTGGATTGTTATTCTCTGTAGTTATTTTTTTTATCATACACATTACAGGGATTATGATTAATCTGTATAATTTCACTTCATTTTGTTTAGCCCCCGTATAAAGCTTAGAAATATTGTAAATTTATATATTATAAATGTAATTTTAATTATTTTTCTGACGATTTAAATTTAAACGGTTCATAAATTTTCTGTTTTTAATGTACAAGATTCGTGTTGTTAATCAGCGCTGTTGTATTTTGGAGAGTAATAAAATCGAAGAAAATATTTTTATAATGTTAGTTCCCTTTATTTAAAATAAATTCTAAACATGTTATTTAAATACAAAAAAAAAAAACTGAACAAAAGTATTATGTGGAACGAAAATAATGTTTACGCCACTCCTTATGCGTATATGCATGGATGATACGATATCTATTTCATAGCCGGAGTCACACGTCAGATGACTATTAGATTGATTTTTACTTTTAGTTTCCCTTGTAATTCGATTAGCTTCCAGAAAATTTAGAGAACTATTTTCTTTACATAATATTAAGAATTAATTGAATAAATTCATTCTAATTTCATTTCTTAATTCAGAAGTAGAAAAATTATTTGAGTGTCTAAATAAAACTTTATTGCTTGGTTATTTATATGAGATAACTGTTGTACGTTGGTTGGAAACATTAGATATTTCTCACATAAAACTCATCACAGATTCACAATGAAACATTGAAATATTAATCTAATATCTTGTTTATGTCACAAAGTATACAGAGTGATTGTAAAAGTATTTATGGCTTTCACCAACATAAAACACTTTCAAAACTGTCCTGATGCATCAAGTCATAAATTTAGTCTTACTCTTAAGAATCGCAACATTACTTTTACAAGGATAAAGTAAAGTTTTATATCTTATTGTTATTCCAGATGTTTTCAGTCTAAATGTCAAAGACTATTTTTTTTATAGAAAAGACATCATCGTTATGAATGAACTTAACAAAATGAATGTTATATTGTTGGATGCATATGCCAAAAGATATCAAAAGTTTAAAGCTTTATTTTTCATGAAATTATGTGAATATTTTTTTGATGCATAAACCTATAAAACTGTTACTTTTCAAAGTAAGCTCTTCAAATCTATAATGGTAAGGTTCAAGGATATTCAATAATAAATGGCATTGAATTCTTTAGACAACAAAATGAAATTTTCAGCTACTGTAATCTGTTAGTAATCCTGCAGATATCACTTTACAGGGCTGTTTTATTTTAGGTGGTTCATTTTAAAAAAACGCATTTTAATAGCGGAAACAAAGTTTAGTGTCAAAAATATTACAAAAAATAATTCGGAATCTGAGCGGCAATCTATTGTTTAGATTACACCGTTACCAACATATTAAGCTTCTTTTTTTTTTTTTCACTCGTCCTTCTGAAAATGCCGGATTGGTGCAATGCCAGATTATTGAGAGGTCATTATAGTTTAATTTACATTTTCTGTAATCATTAAATTTTGAAAACAAATTTTTTTAAGCATCCCCTTTTCACCGTTACCAACATTAGCAAGCTATTTTTCCCACTCGTCGTTCTGAAAATGCCGGATTGGTGAAAGGCCAAATTATGGAGAGACCGTTATAGTTTAACTTATATTTTCTCTAATCACTAAATTTTTCATTAATTTTCCTAAGTATCCCCTCCGATGTTTTCATTTAAAATGCTTTTTAACAAGTAAACTGATATTTAACCACTAGTAGTGGACTTCACCAGCACAAGGCTCTTAATGGACTAATAAGTAACCGCCAGTTGGGCTCGTAACCTATTAGGCTTCACAAACCGTAAGGCCACTAATGATTAATGTGCAATCATCTGGAATCTCGCAATAAATAAGGCCTTTAGTGAGCTAAAATGTTATCTCTAGCGAGCTTCACAAATCGTAGAGTCACTAATGAGCTAATCTGTAACCACATATGTACTTCACAATCCATTAGACCACTAATGGACTAATATTTCATCGCTAGTGGATTTCATAACCCGCTAGGACATTTACTGTGCTTCAAAACGGTCAAAGCCACTACTTGACTAATGTATAGAGGCTGCTTATTTGCACAACTAAATGTATAATAAGTCATTTATATACGCATCCAAAGCACACATTGTTTATTCATATTCTCTGTAAAATGTTCTTGGAATGGATGTAAATAGATTTTCTGTTGCCTATATCCTGCAATTTTGTATATTGACAATGTGTTGTTGATAAAAATGGGCTTCATCTGTGTAAAACATGTTCCATAGCCATTCATTGTCCACTTCCATGCGAGCAAAAAAATTCTAAAGCAAAAGTGTGCCTTACTGGAAGGTCAGAAAGTAACTATTAAACATAGATAATTTTGTATGGATAGAAATGCAGGATATTCCGTAAAATTTTATGTATTGTACTCACAGGGATGTCTAAAGATAGGGCAATTACTCGTGCACTGTACGTTCGCACACCATTGCTCGTTCCTTCCTGTAATGCTGTGGCCACATCTTCTACTGACGTCGAAGCAATTGATTTCCTCCCTCCGTCAG